>OX578143.1:37821321-38178821 GCA_951213105.1 Amaurobius ferox
TTTAAATACCTGGGGCACGAAATTTAAAAAACACACTTATTTATATTTCTCGTTCTGATAATCAAAATCTGATGGTACAAGGGGAACTACATGGACTAGAAATTTCTGAGAAATAAGCGTGGTAACTATCATTCTCCACATATTTTTAAATTAATGTACTATAAGTTAATATATAAAATACGTAAATATTTATGAAAAATTTTCGTTTTTAAATTTTTTTACTTTCAGTATAGTGCATGATAATAGGGTCAGAGAAAGTATTGGGATCCTGTCGGAAAATGTCGAGTTTTCGAGCATCTGCACGTTTTGGGACCTCTAGAACACGAAAAAACGATTCTTAGCGTGACGTCTGTGTGTGTGTGCCTTTCTGTGCAATGTATGTATGCACTCTAAATGAAAAAACTAAAATTAGACTGAATTTAATAAAATTTTATATGTAAGTCACTTGGGTATGACTTTGCTGATTATTAGAGTGTTTGGTACGACTAGTGATAAAAGAGTCGGTCTGTTCCGCGAAATGACCCGCAAAAATCTCTATAAACTCTAGCTAATAAAATATATGATTAAAGTTTACAAAATTTTGAAGATAAGTCACTTGTGGGATACTGTGGTGCTGATTAGAGTTGGTATAATTTGGAAACGAAGAACCCGCTTGTTATTTTTTCTAAATAGCCCTCAAAAATCGTCAAAATCTGAATTAAAAGACTACGTATGCTCAAATGTATCAATTAAATGGTTGTTTTATGCCGCCTTTGTTTTGTTTCACCTTTGAAAAATACCCAGTTACCAAATATATACAAAAATATAATTAAAAATGCAAATTATGTGGTATTTTTGGTAAATAAATTCAATTTGTTTAAATATTAAATAAATAAAAGTCAATGGAAATATGAGTCTGCAGAGAAAGTCATGTGCTGCTCACATCAGTTTTTTTTATTTGTTAAAAAAGATAATTTCATACGTTATATCCATGTGTGTTAAAATTAAAATAATAATCCACCAAGCTCTAACAAATTCATCGAAATGATATTTTCTGCTTTTCAAATATAATCCCCTTTCTTCTTTTTAATTTGTGCAATAGAAGTCCGTGTTTTTAACTCGAAAACGAACTTCCTACACAAATTTCGGTTTTCATTTTGAAAAGGATTTTGCATGCGGAACATTTCCGTTGAATTAAATAAAACATTTATCTATTTAAGCGAAAGATTCATAATATTTTCCAGAAATTCATTTTTCCACGAGAATATTGTTTACGGAGGATCATGTGAAACACATTCCTGGCATTTTATAAATCATATTCAGGAATTATTTTTGTTTTCTGTTGCTGGGAACTTATTCTTCGAAAAAAAAATAGTTCAGAGCATTTTATATTGAAAGAAGAATCCTCTTTAAATTATTTAGTATTTCAGTTATATATAGTGGAAAGCATTTCAATATTAAAAATCAGATATGGAAGTGCTTTGTCAACAGACTACTTTCCTTTCTTTTGCTATTTCCTTTTCACTCTATATACGGCATTAATAAAAATTTTAGCGCTCGAAATGAAAAATTAACTGAAAAACTATTTAAGGATACGTCAAGCGATTAGTATTTTTACTTTCCTTGAAATACATGGTAATGTATAGGGAAAGTATTGGAATCACGTCGAATATCGCATAAGGAGTTTTCGTCAGATTTACACGTTATGTGACCTCTAGAATACGAAAAACCTATTTGTGGCGTGACGTTCGTGTGTATGTATGTGTGTCTGTGTCTGTGTGTACCATGTATGTATGTATCCAGTCTAACTCAAAAACTAAATTTCATAAAATTTTTGTTGGTAAGTTACTTGTAGGTGACCCTGTTGCTAATTAGATTTGGATCCAATTCGGGAAAAAGAACCTGCCTTTTTTACGAAATGGTCCTCAAAAACTTGTATTTATCCCCTCTAACTGGAAAACGAATTGATCACATTTCACAAAATTTGGTAGATAAGTCCCATGTAACTTACCCTAGTTCTAATTAGATTTTTGTATAATTCGGTAAAAAAAAACTCCTTTCTTTGCGATATGGCCCGTAAAAATCGTCAAAATCTGAAATAAAATACTACATATGCTCAAATGAATCAATTCGATGCTTGTTTTATATGTAATTTTCGAGGATGAGAAGAATAAGACCAACCCTATTACTTTGAACTAGCCGTTCTCGAGATATTTTAATTTTTTTCAGGTTTTTGATACGCCGGTTTTGAGAATAAGTCCAGTTACCAAATGAAAACGAAAGCTGAATTAAAAGTGTAAATTTGGGATAGTTTCAATTATTTATGAGAGTTATTTAGTGCAATTAAGCTCGATTGAACGAATTATTAATGAAATAAAGAGAACATGAATTTGAGTCTGCAGGGAAAGTCATATTGTTGTTGTTGTTGCTTATAACCTCCTGTTTCGGTGGAACCACAAACAGGACCAGTGATGCCAGAAGACGGACAAAGAATGACACAAGATAAGATCACAAAGTTGATTAACACAAACAGCATCACTGATGAAGGTCAAGGGGGGTGCAGCTTCTCATTTAGCGAGGATCCAGAGGGCGGAAGACTGTCTTCATCCTCAATAAAACAACCGTGCCTTACTCGGGATTCGAACCCAAGCCCACTAGACAGCAGTCGGAGACGCTATCCACTTCACCGCCTGGGCGGCATGGGAAAGCCATGTGCTGCTCGCATCAGATTTTTTAAATTTTTATCAAAATTTCATAAAAATAAAAAAATATCTAAAGAAGTGTTTATCTTAGAATAATAGATTGAGTGCTTTATACTGTTGCGAATTTGTAAAACGTTTCGGTGTCTCTCCTCCTCCCCTCTTTAATTTATTCTCTTTCGAAGACCAGACGGATAAAACACCCGTAAAGGACGTGAACGCAGGGTTTCCAGAATTCCAGAATTCCAGAAGTACAAAAGGTGTTTTCTAATTTGTGTGTGTTCCAAAGATTCGATAAAGATCGCAAAATAACCAATATGATATATAGAGATTTCCAGAAGTTTCTATAGAGGGGCTATAAAAGGAGTCATAATTCCGTTGAAAAGTGGTTGAAGAGGTACGAGCTACATTGAACTGTGACTTCCGTCGATGTTTTGATTATAGTAGCGACTGTTTAGTGAAATGAATTTCGTGAATATTTTGAGAATAATACTAGTTAGTTTGTGTTATTAGTGGAGCAAACACGTGCGGTCTAACAGTATAGTGTTCCTGTTTACGTTGTGGTTGGGAATAAACGTGTTAGTTATCTAGAAATTTGGACTCATTCTTTTATCCTAAGTGCACACCCACGATTCCAGAGGATGCGACGCAACAATATATTTTTAACCAAATATTACCCATAAAACAAGCATCCGATCAATATATTTAAACATATTTAGTATATTATTGCAGGTAAGTATTAAGGTCTTTCAAAGACAGAAAAACTAACTGTCTTAAAAATAAGGTAGCTACATTTTTTTTTTAAATAATGTATGGCGCTATCCCTCGAAAAATCCTCTTAATCCAAAATAATCTTAATTAGTTTCTAAATCATTAGAGGGCTTTCGACACGACTCCCTTTTATTTACCTCCGTGGGGAGAAATCGAAAATTCGGCTGCGTTATGTTCTGTTCCGTATTTGGTAATATAGACGTGCGAAGATACAACCATCTAAAGCCTCTATCATATGAATAACTTATCGATCAGCAAACCAGTTAAGACATGTTTTTCTCCAATGTTTCGGCCGAAAGGTTGGTGGTTATAGGACTGTTGCACTATTTGAAGAAATTGAAGGGAATTAAAAACTGTGGGTGGTCGTGTGGTTATCACCCTTTTGGCGAGAAATATACAGATGTGTATTGTGCAGCGTAGCGGTTAGCAGGGCGTATGCAATTTTTAAAATTATAATGTATAAGATTAATTATAATGTATAAGATTAAATATAAATTTATTTCATTATTTTCCTATTGCGATGCCTTTCAAATGCGATGGAAAATCACGAAAAGTGTGGAGGACGCCATTAGTGAGCCTTTTTCTGCCAAATGAAACAATGTATATAAAATACTTACTTGGGCGGGGAAAATATGATTTTCGATATCAAGTTCATATTTTATTTTAATTTTTCTTTTTCAATATATTTAATTACTTCAGAAATCAATTTATTTAAGTACCTCAGAAATTTACAAGTCATGTACAACAAGTTAATATGTAGAATTTATTATCCCATTGATTTTAATTATTCCATTTTTATAGTTGATTTATGAATATGGAAAATACGAAAGTCATTGCTAGTAGTTAAAAAAGACAATCTATGAATACTTTATGTGCATGATTATAAGATAAAATAATAATATTTTATCAAAAATGTATATAATTCGACGACGAAGTTTTTGATTGTTTTTGATTCAGGAGACTTGTTTGCATATTATTGTTCACTTTTATTCATTTTAGTTAACTATTTTCCATTTATAGAGGCTTTTAATATTTGTCTATTCTAAATGTGTTCTATTCCACACGTATTTATTTCAAATGGCTGAAATTGTTCGTTTTTATGGTTCTATTCCACACGTATTTATTTCAAATGGCTGAAATTGTTCGTTTTTATGTTTCTGAAATTGTTCGTTTTTAGGTTTTAGTAATCTAACTGCATTTGAATAAGTGAATTTGCAATTCATCTTATTTTCCTTTTTGTTATCCTGCATTTAATACCAAAATTGTCATTCTAGGTTAAGAATTCATTGATTTATCGCGATTTTTCATTCATATTCTATTTTCTGCTTTTTAAAAATTTCAGAATCGTCCATTTTTAAAATCTTGCTGAATCTGTATATTCTAAATCATTTCATTATATTTCTCTTTAATTTTCGTCTACCTATTAAATGATTGCTTTATTTTTCTTCAAAATTTAGAGTTTTTGATTGGCTCACAGTATTAAAATCGTCTGTTATGAATTCCTTTATCGTTCATCGATAATTTCATTTACAATTTGTGGCAACGACCTTGAGACTAAATGAGATGGGAGGAAAAGGATGAGTAAAACATGAGCCAGTATAAAAGTAAAACCTTAGTCAGTATAAAAGAACTAACAAAACTGAGGTTTCACAGAAGAATGGGTGAAAAGGAAGAAACAGAAGGGGTTATATACCTAAGGCCTATATTAAGAGGGAGTCTTTCAGAAAGCAGTATGAAGATCATTCCAGCCAATCTGAAACGTGAAGTAACGCACAAGATTGGCGTGCACCAAAATACAACAATAATAAATATTCCGACAAGAAGTGTTAAAGTCGAACGAGAATAAAAAAGCTGATGTGGACAGCATATAACTTTCCTTATATGATGCAATGAATTTACTCCTTTTACATTAAAAAAAATCTGATCTGGGCAACACATGACTTTCCTTATATAATGCGATGGATTTACTACATTTACAATAAAAATATAGGTTTTTCTTATAGTAGATATTTATATTCTTCCCAAGATATTGAATTTCGTCAATTAGTCGTCATTTTCACCAATTTAGCGTCACTTTTATCCATTTGGAGAGGTGTTCGTTAATTTGGCAACATTTTAAAATGTCGCCAAGTTGGCGACATTCCGCCAAATTTGTCACCAAAATCTCGCTAAGCATTATGTGTAGAGAAATGAGTTATTCTTATAGCAGATAAATTATTATTGGCGTAAAAATACAGAAGTATTACTCAACATATTTTTTCTCATGAATTGAACGAGATAGATCCACGAGAGTGACATCACTAAATTTATCGCACGATATTACATATGAAAAGTGAACATGTTTCTCAACATTTAATATATATATATTTTAATTTATGAGATTCTTTGATAAATTAATTTTAAAAATGTGCAATATCTTGAGAACGGTTCATGCTAGCGTTCTAGAGTTTATGGCAATCGTTTTCTAAGAAAAAATTACATAACAAATATCTATTTGTGTAACTTTATTAAAGGCTTTGATTTTTTGACTACTTTTTCAAAATTGCAGTCCAAAAGTTAGGGGGGTTCTGAACATTCGATTACGTTTAAAACAATAGGCTTCCAGTATTCACGGATTCTGATTTTTGTACCAAATTTTCATTTGAATCGCTTTATTTGTTCGTGAGATATCGTCTCCACAGAGTCACTGACACTCACACACACACACACACACAGCCATCATCTCAAAAATGTTTGATTCGTAATCAGGGATGCTTAAAACGTGATCTCCCGTCGAAAACTCGAATTCGAATTTTCGACCCCGTCGCAATACTTCCCTTTGTACATTATGTATATAAGGAAAGTAATAATGTATAAGATCAACAGTACTGTGTTATTATAGTTGAATACATTTGAATACATTTAAAACTATTTCAAAATACTGAATAAACTTATATTTCGCGCAACTTTGAATAAACAATTATCAATATTGATAGCATCCTCAATAAGCGATATAGTCCATACATTAAAATATTTTAATAATTAATTCATCATTTGAGTGTCATTTTCATTAAATTAGCGTCATATTGGCAATTTTTACAATATGTTTGTTAACCTGGAACGAAATATCGACAAGATGGCGATATTTTGCTAAATTATTCGCCAAATTCGACAAATGCATCACCAAGTGTTACAGACAAACGAAGAGAAGAGCATTTTTTACATACTAGATGGTATGCCCTTCATATATCAGAATTAGCGAAATATTACATCCCATTTGGCGACATTTTATCAATTCTGACACATTTTTGTCACTTTCGCAGCATTTAAAATAATCTCCAATTTGGAGACTTCCCATTAAATTTCTAGCTAAGCTTTATGGAAGGGCGGACGGAAAAATGAGTTATTCTTATAATCT
This sequence comes from Amaurobius ferox, assembly GCA_951213105.1. Taxonomy (NCBI): domain Eukaryota; kingdom Metazoa; phylum Arthropoda; class Arachnida; order Araneae; family Amaurobiidae; genus Amaurobius; species Amaurobius ferox. The sequence continues at coordinate 37,828,168 of OX578143.1, forward strand.
ACTTTTACGTTCTTTCCAAGATACCGAAATTCCATCATTTAGATGTCATTTTCTTTGATTTAGCTTTATTTTTATCAATTTAGCTGCATTTTCGTTAATTTGGTAACATTTAAAAAATCGTCAAGTTGGCGACATTCCGCCAAAATCTCGCCAAGCGTTATAGACGGACTATAAGTTATTCTTATAACAGATAAATGACTATTGGCGCCCAAATGCAAAATTATTACCCAAAGTATATTTTATCATGAAAGGAACCAACGAGATCCAAGAGAATATCCCAAAATTTGTCGCATAATTATTACTTATAAAGAGTGAACATATTTCATATAGTTAATATTTTTTTTTTATTTTATATGATTTTTTTTGATAATTTTTTTTGAAAAAAGAAAATTGAACAGATTCCACAAAAGCTAATATTTTATCAAATAAATGTGATATTTTGTTAAAATTAAAAAAAAAATGCCAAATATCTCGAGAACGGGTTATATCGTTTTCTAATAAAAAATTGCATAGTAAATGACCATTTTTGCAACTTTATTAAATATTTTGATATTTTGATGATTTTTTTTTAAATTTCACTCCAAAATTTAGGGGGTTCTGCACATTCGGTTGTGTATAAAAATAATATACTTACAGTATTCACGGATTGTAATTTGTGTACCATATTTCGTTTGAATCGCTCCCTTCGTTAGAGAGATATCGTCTCACCAGACTCACTGGCACGCACATACACACACATACAGAGACATCATTTCGAAAATGTTTGATACGTGTTCAGGGATGCTTGAAACACGCTCTCTCGTCAATAACTCGAATTCCAATTTTAAACTCCATCACAATACGTTCCTTCTTTATACTATGTATTTAAGGAAAGTAATAAGACCCAAAGAGACGAAAAATGGGTTAAAACGACACATTGGAGCCCTAAAGGAATAGAGAGAAGAAAGTGTAAAAATTTACAGGTCACTCAGCCAGACTGCGGAAAAAATTGAGTACTGGACATGTCATTAACCAAGGTACTAAAATTTTTCTGGATATAGAAGGCTTCTCAGAAGTCAAGTTCATAAATAGACTTGAATTTTTGTAAGAGTATTCTTAGTTTCACCAAAAATGGAAAGCAATAAAAAAATATGACAACTAGATTATTAAAACGGATGCTTCCGTCGTCCTTTCTTCTAGATTTTTTAAATGTATCTATCGTTTAAAAATTTGCGGGGAAAAAACTAACATTTTTTTTTTCGAAATTCTGTCTCCTCAGCTCTCATATATTTAGTTCCCACACATTTAGCTCAACACACCTTTAGTTCCTGTTTAAAAAAATTCGAGATCGCAGATCGAAAATTGAGGAATGGGATATGTTATTTAGGACGAGTATAATCCTCGTCCCCCCTTTTAGGGGATTTTCAAACATATTTAAAAATCTAATTACATTATCGAATTTGCAATAATGTTTTGCAACTCCTCGGATAGAATGCTTTGTTTTACATAAAACTACGATGTGCTAGACCAGTTATTGGCTTCGAAATAAGGTGGACATACATACATTCAAACATGTGTTTTCACATATTTAAATGTATGTATTAGTAAAATATTAGTTAAAATATAGAAATATTGTTATAGAAATACTAGTTAAAATTAAAATGCAAAATACATAATAAAATTTAAGATATTTGAGAAAATAATGTAACTGTTTTTATTTTCCTTAAATATATTTAATATATTAATTTTATTTCGTATTTTCTTTTACATTTTTTTTATATTTTCATTTTAGGAAATGTGTTTTATACTTTCAGGATTACGTTTAAGGTTTTTCGGCATATGCGCCTGGACTTTTATTTTCTTTGGTATCTTAGTATTTTTATGGATAACTTTTAATTATGTTTTCAGTTGAGTGTTAATGATGGAAATCTTTCTAAGTATCGTTTTATTTTCAAATTCTCCATTAGCCGCAAAAAATATTTTTCGTGGCCATTCAATGGGGAGCTCTTATAATCTAAATAATATTTATTAAAACAAATTCTGAGATAACATGATAAAAAAGCAAAACAGCAGTTTTTATAGATCTTCAAAAGCATGCAATTTTTTTATTTAACCCCTAAGACAAATTTCAAGTCTCGATATGTATATTACGATATGTATATTACTTATGTATATAATCGATTTTATAATGTAGTAAGTTGAAATCGCCTTTTATTTCGCGATTCCAAGTAATAGAAAATTTATAATTCCAAGTAACAGGAAAAAGTGTAAACAATGAGCAAAATGATGTTAAAATGGGTTTTGGTGATAAAAATACTTTATAAACGAAATTCTTCCCGGAATCTCAAAATGTGATCAAAAGAATGATAATTCTATATTTTAATTAAAAGAATATTTTTAGGGAAACAGTTAGATTTTGTCTTATTTTACAAAATAAATATAACTTCTATACAAATAGCAAGATGTAAATTAATTTTGTTGCTGGAATGAGTTACTAGTGATTGCGTGTGTGTCACTAACACTTGAAGACGATATCTCACGAACGAATGGAGCAATTCGAATGAAATTTGGTACATAAATTACAATCTGAGAATACTGGAAGTCAATTGTTTTTAAACGCAATTGAATGCTCACAACCCCCTAAATGTATTAGACAAATTCTGAGAAACCATCAATCCATCAAAACCTTTAATAAATTTACGCAAATCGACATTTCTTACGTAATTTTTTTGTAGAAAACGACTGACATAAACATTAGAACGCTAGCATGAACCGTTCTCGAGATATCACTTTTCAAATAAGTTTATCAAAATAACCCATAAATTAAAAAAATATGAACTTTTGAGAACACGTTCACTTTCCATACGTAATATCATGCGATAAATTTGGTGACATCATTCTCGTGGATCTAGCTCGTTCCATTCATGAGAAAAACTACTTTGAGTAATACTTTTGTATTTGAACGCCAGTAGTCATTTATCTCCTATAAGAATAACTTATTTTTCCGTTCATAACGCTTGGTGAGATTTTGGCGGCAAATTTTGCGGAATGCCGCCAACTTGGCGATTTTTTTTTAATTTTGCCAAATTAACGAAAATCTCGCCAAATGGCTAAAAATGACGCTAATCAATGAAACTGACGACTATTTGACGAAAATTCAATATATATTTTTATATATAGAGAGACCAGTAAAATGTTTATATATAGAGAGACCAGTGAAATGTTTATATATAGAGAGACCAGTTTAATGCAAATTTGCATAAAATATAAAATGCTAAATGAACTTACTAAAAATATTACAAGAAATATACATGGAAATTACAAAATAAGTTTAAACGCTTACGAATTTTAAAATATTACAAGAAAAGAACTAATGCAAATTTTGGACAAGAAAGATCAATCATGCTTAAAGCATTGATTATGAAATACTTTCCAACTTCAATGCAATTTTATTTAAACATATCTAAAATGCAATACATTCGTCGGTAATATTTTAAAACTTATCACAATACTACATTAATTTATTATATTTGAAAACTTAAACCTTCATAGAAAAAAATAAACTTCATTCAAATGACGCCATTGAAATATAAATTGCCTGGTTTAATCATATCTAAAATGCGATACATTCCTCGGTAATAATTTTAGAATTATCATAATACTACGATAATTTATTATATTTAAAAACTGCATCGAACACAACTGAAATTCTTTCAAATGACATCATAGAAAAAATAACACGCCTGGCTCTCTCTATAAAAGCAGCATTTCGTTCATAAACAATTTCCCATTCATTCCATTCATCACAATACTATAATAATTTATTTTATTTAAAAAATAAGACATCGAAAAATCGTCCTTATCTTTGTAAAATCAATGAATATTTCAATTATATCAGCTATGCAGACTCCATGAGCTAAATAATTTTGTGTTAAAGAAATACAGCAATTCTAATACAACTCATTCTATATATTTTGCTGTTTACAATTTACATTAGTGAAAATTAGGCTTCGTTATAGAAATAATCAAATTTGAATGAGCATTTTAACTCAAATATATTGTAATTGCGTACTTTCAGTATGTAGATGCACATAATTTAAGCAAAAATAAAATGGTTTTAGGACGGATACAACACTCAATATGAATTAAAAAGCACTTTAAAAATCACGATTTGAAGACAAGATGGCTGCCATATGTCATTTTGAAGTGGATCACTTGATCTTTTCATATCATGGTCACGTGATCGTGTCATATTATAGGTGTGATTATTATTTTAAATTTTATTTAAAAAACTATTGAACATATTTCGCTGAATTTTTTTATACATTTTACAAAACAATTTGAATATTACCTAAAATTTTCGAAGCAATTTGTGTATTTTAAATCCGCTTAAAAAATGTTTGAAAAATTAGGTCCCATAGGGCTCAATGTATTTCATGTTTTCAACCCGAGTTCAATCCAAAACTAATTGGGTGATATTATTAATTTATATTCCCATAGGTCCAACAGACCGTCTGAACAACATACTAAAATTTCATTTTTATCCAGTCATTTTTACGGCAGGTGTCGTGCTAACGGACAAACAGACAGGCAGACAGACAGAATGAATGAATGAACAAAGTCATAAACACTTTTCAACTTTGTGGTAAAGTGCTAAAAAACGTCAAGCATGATATTCCTGAGAATGGCGTCACAAATAACTTTTAAGAGGTTTGAATTGCATAAAGTCAAGAATGAGTCGCCATGCACAACTTAAAATTTGATCAGTATCAAAATTACAAATTGATTCACTGTAAATATAAATAGACAGGGATTCATAAAGAAGAATACTACGTGGATTGTTACAACGAACCAAAAGGAAAGTTTTTTCATTAATCACAAATCATTAAAATTTATCATTAACCATATTAAAATTTATCATTAACCACATATTGAGTAAGAGCAGTAGAAATTTTACCAGATTTGACATCGCGAGCATGTTCTGCTAAACGGATGCCAAAAGTACGTTTTGTACTGCGAATGTAAAATCTATAGTCACCAGCAGGGTAACAGGGGAACAACATGTACCCCAGAAAAGCTTTTAAAGTCATCAAAATTCCCAAATTTATCAGATCGAATACGATTAAATAAAGTAGTAATATTAGAATGATCGGGTTTGAAACCAAATGCATGACAGAAATTAATAAAAGGACGGAAAATCCTAGGATGGTAAGGAACACTAGATTTATGAACTAAACGATCTTTAATAGCTACAAGTTTAGTATCAAATTGAGTAAATTTAAGGCGAACGTGGGCGAAGATCTTATAAACGCATATTTATTATTTATATGCATATTAATTCCGATGCGTAGACGCAAGTTATATTGCACCAACGCGGAATTTGTCAATAGGCGCCACCGAGGTGAATTGCTTGTTGATAGCATCAACGAGAGCTAAGATACGATATATTAACATAAGACATATAACATAACATATAACATAAGATACATACATATATAACATAGATATATTCATGTATAACATTACATATAAAACATAATATATATTAAACAGCAGATGAAAAAACTGTAAAATTAAAAATGAATTAAACACTATCTCGACGAATTTTCAGCAACATTTTGCAGATTTTTTTTTTTTTTGCAATACTCTAAGTGATAATGTAAACCAAATTAAAAACAAAATAGAACGATATAATTTAAATTTGCAAAGTTAGGTATCCGGTAAATTAAATCCAATTCGCTTGCAAAAAAGCTACTTTTTTGTCCGGACAAAACGTCTGTCATTTAATCAAGACACCTTTCGTATCTTTTGTATTCGGAAAAGGTCCGTTCGAATGAATTTGATTCAAAGTCGAAATTTCGACGGATTTTTGACTTTTCGAATTTCTAAAATTTTTCATCGAAATTTTACGTTACAAGTAAAATACTTCCATAACGGATAACGCCGCTGTCTGAACCTTTAATTTTCCGTTACGGACTGCACAGTTGCACAAACAAACACACATACATCTTCTTGTGTTGTGTAAGATAAAAACGCGTTAACTATTAAAAAATTAGAGAGCAACACTGTTACTTATTATAGATTGATCTAAAACATCACAACTTTTGCATATTTTGAACGGGGAAATGTTGATGTGTTTGTTGTGTGTGACCATGGTGATTTTGATATTTTAAAGAGTTTGATATTTTTAATTTAAATGTTTAACTTTTTTTACCCGAAATATTTATATTACAGCTTAAATGATATATGAAAACGGAATATATAATACATATTGAGTTCTAATTGAGATCCGTAGATAATTTTACTCATATTAAGTTAACAACTAGGCTGAACGGTGGCCAACGATTTTATGCCCTCTGTAGAACGTTACGGGAAAAGCACATAACTCGTAACTCGATAAAATTCGAGACTGCTCCAGAATTCTCCAAGTATCTCCAAGTTGGCAACATTTTGAAAAGTTGATACTTATCCCCACGATCATGTGGTCTAAACTTTCAAATTACAACAATGGGTTTTTTGTATATATTCATAGCATTATGATGCCTCTGCCTTTCATCTTAGTCACTTTTCTTACATATTATTATTCACTCCACTTCACGCTCTAAGATGTTTCGCATCAAAAATATTATATATTCTTTCTCAAACGAATTCTTTCAATTTCCACATTTATACAGAATTAGGAATGTAAATTATACTTATCGTTTTAACTCCATAATACTTTATACTTTTGATACGTTAACGTCACATTTTTAACCTAAATGACTGGATTTGTGTTTTTGAAAAAAAAATCATTCTCCAAACGCACTTAATCTGGGAGGAAAAATAATAAATCATGATTTTCTGCACCTACAACTCAATATTCCTAAATTTATGAGACGTTTATGCCCCTGGAAATAAATATTATTTATGATTTTCACTTGGTTTTGGAGAAATAGGAAAAAGCTTTACGAAACGAAAAATACTGATGAATATTTACGGGAAATAATGAAATTTATCTTCAAAAATATTTTAAGGAAAAAAAAAAAAAGGAACAATTAAGCAATATATTTTTATTCTAAGATGATCTACAAATTTTTGTTGAAAAAAGCTGATTTCATATTCAGATACATAATAAAAGAAACATCAATAAATGAAAATTATTTATATTCAGAAAAATGTAAATTAAAAAAATAATAATAGCTTACAGAATAAAAAATTAAAATAATTCAATAATACTACTTAATAAGTGTATTGTGAAAGTCGTGTTTAAACCTGAAAGTAATTTAATCATGTTCACTAAATTATAAATATCATGTTTATTAAAATATAAATACATATTAAACTATAAAGTACTATACATACATTTATTAAACTATAAAGTTTATAATATAATGCGCACAACTTGTTATGATTAACGACTGGAAAATATAGCGACTGGTAAATTTTAATTAAGTTTATAAATATTACGATGTATCCTTTAGAATCGTGGGTGCGCGCTCAGGTTACAAAAATGGGGCGAAATTTTTGGATAACTAACACGTTTATTCACAAGCACAACGTAAACAGAAAGAATATACAGTAAAACAGCACTTAAATATGCTCTACTAATTTCACAAAATGACTGATAATATTCTGAAATCACTGATGTATCTCATTTCTGAGAAAATAGGCTACTATTCTCAAAACATCGACAAATATCAGAGTTCAATGTAGCTCGTGTCACGCCAACAGCTATCCAAGTGATTTATGACTCCTTTTATAGACTGTCTATATAAACTTCTAGAAATCTATCATATATCTTAGAATAACCGTATTGATGTGCTTCTCGAAATTTTGGAAAGTTACCAAACGGACAATAAATCGCCAAATCAAGTAACCCTACATTCACGTCACAGGATTTTTACCTGTACGGGTGTTTTTTCCGTCCGGTTTTTAAAAGTTACTCAAGTGAGGGCATTTGACACATTCGTAACAATGTTATATCTAAATAGCAAGCTACTATTTTATTTGTATTTTAATATACAGTCCGGTTTTTCCGCCCTAAAAATTGCATGTCCATCAATTCAACAGTTCTTATTTTAAAATATACAGGGTGTCCAGTGCTATCGGTGCCCAATGGCTATTTCCTTAACCGCTAGTTACAGGGATACACTTCCAAATGCAAAAATGTTTTAAATTTTAAAATCTATTATCTTAGAAACAATTTAAATCAATAAATGCATTTCTGATAGAAATACGAAATATAAATTTTTATACAGTCCCTAGTCCTACCAATTATATATAGGAAAATCATCCTCATACAATTTTATGCAAAATAAAAAAAAATCATCCTTTTACTACCAAAATTGACGGATTTATAACTGTTAATATTTGGAGCACTTTTTGTGCTGAGAAATGGTCAATACGGTCCTTGATTGGTTGGTTGCCTGGAGAAATGGTCAATATGGTCCCTGATTGGTTGGTTGTCTGGAGAAATGGTCAATACGGTCCCTGATTGGTTGGTTGCCTGAAACGAGACATTTTTATGCGCGGAAAAGCGACTTAAGTCATAAAGTTAATGCTTCATAACTCGGTGAATTTTGGTCGTAACAGAAATATTTTCTTTTTTGTGCATGAAATTGTATGAGGGTGATTTTCCTAAATATAATTGGTAGGACCGGGGGACGGTATAAAAATTAAATATTTCGTATTTATGTCAGAAATATATTTATTGATTTAAACTGTTTCTAAGATAATAGATTTTAAAATTTAAAACATTTTTCCAATTAGAAGTATATCTCTGTGACTAACGGTTGAGGAAATAATCATTAGGCACCGACAGCACTGGACACCCTGTATATTGTATATAAGTTTATAGTGTTGATTTTGTCTAGACAATTTTGCACATTTTATTGTCCTCTTATTGATCTATTTTCTATTGTGCTGGTCAATTTGGACGGATTTATTCTCGATAGAGTTACAGAAATATATAGTATAACATAATATATCCTAAAAACCTACAGATAAAAGAAATATCACACATAACTGAAGAAATAATTTATACTTTGTTCAGCATTTCTTTACACAGTGCATCATTCATATCAATAGAACATTTTCAGTATCAATAGAAATGTTTTCCTGCAATTATGATGGTCATAAGCTTCCTTTTACGAGTACATATAAGAAAATAATTTGTTATTGATGATTTTACGTATCGTTATTAGCACAGTTTTACAGATAAAACTATCATTGTTACGAAATAAAATCTGTATCACATATTGTTAGAAAAATCAAATAATATATATATATGGATAGCTGAAATAGACTACATAAAAATATTGTACGTAAAAGGATTTTACTTCTAAATTAAATTGAAGTTTAAAAATCCAACACAATTGAATTCCGTAAATGGAAATGCATATGTAAGATCCTATTAAATATAACGACAAAATATAATATGACAGAAAATATTTTAAGCCATTTTTGTATTTACAGTAAAACTGAATTTTATATATATGCTTTTTATGAATGTCTGGCTAATTGAGGAATTTATTTTAAATAATCTTCAAAATGTTTGCAATGCGATATTTTAAGGACTAGCAAAATGATTGGAGATCTAAAGATCATGAACGAATCAGATTGCCAATGACAATTTGTCACTCACATAATATTTATTTTAGTTATGGCAAGGCCATTTATCATTATACTTCTCCTGTCTCGCTCTTTTTCTTCACCGCACTTCACGTTTGTTTATTCAAAATTTTAATTTATTTAATTTATTTCTCTTTCGTAACACTAAGGTGTGCTATCATTCTGAGTTCTATGTTGTTTTGTGTAGTCATTTTATCGCTTGCTTGGCATGGTCAGGCTCTCATCGTCTTTGGAGGTTGTCGAGTTCCAAAGATATCCTGGCAATTGCAAAACGTACGTTTGCTAACTACACTATATTTGCGTAATATTTAAAGTTGTAGTAATCTTAACGTTGATTATTAACTTTGATTATTTACTGTTTGTGAGCAAATTCACGTTCTGTATCAATGCACTCACTGTGTTTCATTTGAAATTCCATGATTATAGAGAAAACACTGTAGAAATATATTTCATCAAACAAGTCTAGAGAGTTAAGAGCAGAGTCAATTTTGTTACAAAACATTCTGTACGATAAACTTCAAAATACAGTAAATGGTTTCATATATTAATTTCGAATTCAAATACAGACATATTTATTAAAGCAAAGCGTAGTTATATAAAATATGTAAATTACGTAAGCAAGAAAAGAGTTTATTAAGACGAAAGAAGGAAGTGCTGATACATTTTGCAAATATTCTTAAGATAAATTGATCGTTAAATCTCAAAGAACATGGCTAATAGATAATACTGTGTATTCGCTGGAGAAGAGATATTTATGCTACAAAAGCGATGTCTGTGAACTTGAAAATAGCTTAAGATGAAATGGACGCATAATAATTATATGCTATATAAATCTTGATAATAAACTATAAATAAAACGATTATTTATTGTCAAATAAATCTAAAGAAATGGGAACACATGAATATTTGATTTAAAATTTTCATATGCATTTCAATTGCAATTAATAAAAATGTCGAATACCAAATTATTGCAACTTAAAAGACTGTTAAACTATGATAAGAACTAAATAATATTCTGAGGGAAATAAACAAGAAAGAAGACGACGACGTCGAAACACTGCTGTTTTGAGCACAGTAAGAGATCGTTGCCCGTTTTGGAATAATTGCATTTTTAACACTTTACAAAAAATTTGAAAAATGTATATAACTTTGTTCATTCTTTCTGTCTGTCTGTCTGTCCGTTAGCACGATAATTACCGTAAAAACGACTTTATGAAAATGAAATTCTAGTATGATGTTCAGACGGTCTGTGGGATCTATGGGACTATAAATGAATAATATTAACCAATTAGCTTTGGATTGAACCCGGGTTGAAAAAATGAAATACATTGAACCTTACGGGACTTAATTTTTCAAGCATTTTTTAAGCGGATTTAAAATTCGCAAATTGCGTCGAAAAGTTTAAGAAGTATTAAAATTATCCCGTAAAATATATAAAAAAAATTTCAGCAAAGTATATTCAGTAGTTTTTAAAATAAAAATTAAAATAATAATAACACCTATTATATGAAGCGATCACGTGACCATGATATGAAAAGATCACGTGACCTACTTCAAAATAAAATATGGCATCCATCTTGTGTCAAAATAGTGATTTTTAAAGTTATTTATAATTCATATTTGGTGTTGTATCGGCCCTTATTTTTGCTTAAATTTTGTGCATCTACATAGTGAAACAAATCAATTACAATATAATTGAGTTTAAATGATCATCCAAATTTGATTATTTCTATAACGACGCCAATTTTTCTCTTATGGAAAATGTAAACAGCAAAATATGTAGAATAAGTTACATAAGAATTGCTGCATTTCTTTAATGCAAAATTATTTAGCTCATGGAGTCTGCAATATAGCTGATATGAATGAAATGTTCATTGATTTTACAGAGAGAAGGACGATTTCTTCGATGAAGTTTTAAGCATAGAGTTTAATTACTTGTATCTCCATGGTCTTAAGTTTTTAAATAAAATAAATTTTCATAATATTGTGATGATTGAAATGAATGGAAAAATTTTATAAATGAAGTGCTGCTTTTATAGAGAGAGCCAGGAGTGTTATATTTCGATGGCGTCATTTGAATACATTTCAGTAGTTTTCGATGAAGTTTCAAATATAATAATTTATTGTACTATTATGATATTTTTAAAAACATTACCGAGAAATATATCACATTTTAGAGATGTTTAATCCAGACAATTTATATTTGAATGAAGTTCATTTTTTGAATTTCATTTGAATGAAGTTCATTTTTTTCGATGAAGTTTTAAGTTTTCAAATATAATAAATTAATGTAGTATTGTGATAATTTTAAAAATATTACCGAGGAATGTATTGCATTTTAGAAATGTTTTAATAAAATTGCATTGAAGTTGGAAAGTGTTTCATTATCGATGCTTTATGCATGATTGATCTTCCTTGTTATTTCTTGGAACAACATCATATTTTAGAGCTTATTAGCTTTTCAGATTATACAAGGAATTACCATTAAAAATAATTAACATGTACCCTAATAATATATCAATACTGAAGGTTATTAACAAATGTAATATTCACCATAAATTATATATCAGAAATAATATGAAGATTTATACAGAATGATCCTCATAATACCCATAAAGCATACCAATTTGATATTGTCTAAAGAACTATATATTGGTTGAGTCTGAACCAAGCTTAATAAGAATAATCTTCTAAACACGAGGAACCAATTTGACGAAAATTATGCATAAATGACCCAAAACAGGGAGATAGTTTGAAACTGAAGGAAGAAAGCGTATTAAAATATGTGAGATTGAGAAATATAACTTTGAAAAATGAAAACAAAAATTTTGCCGATAACTAATATAATAGCAAAAATATGATGTGGGCAACACATGACTTTCCTTATATAATGTAATGAATTTACTACTTTTACAATAAAAAAATAGGTTTTTCTTATAGTAGATACTAACATTCTTTCCACGAAATTGAATTTTCGACAATTAGTCGTCATTTTCATTGATTTAGCGTCATTTTTATCCATTTGGCGAGATTTTCGTTAATTTCGCAACATTTCAAAAAGTCGCCAAGCTGGAGACATTCCGTCAAATTCGTCGCCAAACTCTCGCCAAGCGTTATGCACTAAGAAATAAGTTATTCTTACAGCAGATAAATGAATATTGGCGTTCAAATACAAAAGTATTACTCAGAGTATATTTTTTCATGAATGGAAAGAGCTAGATTCACGAGAATGATGTCACCCAATTTATCGCATGGTATTACATATGAAAAGTGAACATGTATATCCGTAGGAAATATATATATTTTTTTATTTTATATGACTTTTTGATAATTTTTTTGAAAAATGTACAATATCTCAAGAACGGTTAATGTTATCGCTCTAAAATTTATGTCAATCGTTTTCTAATGAAAAATTACATAAGAAATGTCTATTTTATGTGTAACTTTATTAGTGGTTGTGATTTTTTGACGATTTTTTCAAAATTTCATTCGAAAATTTTGGGGAGTTCTGAACATTCGATTGCGTAAAAAAACATTAGGCTTCCAGTGTTTATGGATTGTGATTTTTGTACCAAATTTGGTTCGAATCGGTCCATTCATTCGTCAGTTATTGTCTCCACAGGCTCACTGACACACACACACACACACACAGACATCACTTCAAAAGTGTTTGATTCGTGCTCAGGGATGTTTGAAACGTGCTCTCCCGTCCAAAACTCGAATTCGAATTTTCGACCCCGTCACAATACTTACCTTTTACATTATGTATATAAGGAAAGTAATAAACATATCTAAGCTAAAAGTGCGAAATACTTAAAACAAATTTTAAAAAAAACATGAATTAATCATAATTATGAAAATTTATAAATATATCAAACAATTAAATATACCTATTGTAAAATAAAATATCTTATATGAGCAGCACTTGGCTTTCTCTGCAGACTTATTCTCAAGTTTTATATAAACATCTCTAAAATGCGATACATTCCTCGGTAATATTTTTAAAATTATCAAAATACTACATTAATTTATTATATTTGAAAACTTAAGACTTCATCCAAAAAAATGAACTTCATTAAAATGACGGCATTGAAATATAAATTGCCTGGTTTAGACATATCTAAAATGCGATACATTCCTCGCCAATAATTTTAAAATTATCATAATACTACAATAATTTATTATATTTCAGAACTTCATCGAAAACAAATGAACTTTATTCGAATGACGTCATCGAAATATAAATCGCCTCTATATAAAAGCACAATTTTATTCATAACATTTTTCCTTTCATCACAATACTATAGTAATATATTTTATTTGAAAACTTAAAACCATGGAGGTACAAGTAATTTAACTCTATGCTTAAAACTTCATCGAAAAATCGTATTTTTCTCTGTAAAATCAATGGATGTTCCATTCATATCAGCTTTATTGCAGACTACATGAGCTAAACAATTTTGAGTTAAAGAAATGCAGCAATTCTTATTCAAATCATTCTACATCTTTTGGTGTTTACTTTCTCCATAAGAAAAATTAGGCTTCGTTGTAGAAATAATCAAAGTTTAATGATCATTTAAACTTAAATATATTGTAATTTCTTTGTTTTAGTATGTAGATGCACCGAATTTAAGCAAAAATAAAGCCGTTTTAGGACGGATACAACACTAGAAATGAATTAAAAAGAACTTTAAAAATCACGATTTTGACACAAGATGGATGACATATTTTATTTTTAAGTGGGTCACATGATCTCTTCATATAATGATCACGTGATCTATGCATATAATGGTCACGTGATATATGCATATAAAAGGTGTAATTATTATTTTAATTTCTATTTAAAAACAACTTAATATCTTTTGCTGATTTTTTTAACACTTTACAACAAAGTTGAAAAGTGTTTATGACTTTGTTTATATATATTTTATGGGATAATTTGAATATTTCCTAAAATTTTCGAAGCAATTTGTGAATTTTAAATTCGCTTAAAAAATGTTTGAAAAATTAGATCTCACGGGGTTCAATGCATTTAATTTATTCAACCCGGGTTCAATCCAAAACTAATTGGGTGATTTTATTCTTTTATATTCCCATAGGTCCAACAGACCGTCTGAACAACATACTAAAATTTCATTTGGAAAAGTCATTTTTACGGCAGTTATCGTGCTAACGGACAGACAGACAGACAGAATAAACAAAGTCATAAACACTTTTATGACTGAAACAACTATGTTGAAGTATTAAAAACCCGCTATTAAAACTTCCATTGAGATGACATTATGCAAACGATATTTGTACCGCAAAGGTATTTGAAAAAATATATTATCTTGATAAGTAACTGAATTAAAATCAATAAAGCAGTAAATCTTTTTGTGAGACCAGAAATCGATCTCACATCAGTTTATTGTGAGACAGCTTTATATATGTACATTATTTATTGCGGCTGAAACATCAGACAATGCCTTCAGTCTCAATGACGCCAGACTTTACAACACGTTGACCCAAAGGTCAAAAGAAACTATAAATTTCGGAGCTTCAAGACAGGTGGGTCGAAGGACTTTAAGGATAAGGTGAAGCAACGACATAGGGTAAAAGGTTGACCAATTGAGAAGATGCTTGTAGCTTCGCCCTGAAGGCTACCAATAAGAACTAAAGATGTGGTGTTGTTGTTTTTGTTAAGACCAAGACCGTCCGACCTACCAGATAAGTGTAAGGTAACTGTTTGGTTGGTCGGGAAGAGCCACCCAATTTAGACCGAACCCAGTGGTGGAGGTATCGACAGAGATCGTACCCTTCTTCCCCTACCACCAACCTCTCGGAAGAACATAGGGACCAACATGTTTAACGTGGTCGTACTACGCGTGAACACGGCGGTAGTTTTGGCAGCAGGGGGAATCGAACTCTGGCCGACCAAGTGCAATTCCCGTGCGCTAACCACTGGGCTACGGCGCCCAACCAAAGAGGTGTTGAAGACCCGGACCACTCAACTGGCCCAAAGGCATACAGCAGCTTAATGGGTGGCCGGGAGATTGCCAAAGAAGTGTATCAGCGCCCAACCAAAGATGTAATGAAGACCCAGACCACACGACTGACCCAGATGTTTACAGCAACTTTATGTGCGGTAGGACAATCAAAGAAGTGTTGAAGGCCCAGACCACTCGGCTAGCCCAATGGCTTGCAGAAGGTTTATAAGCGGCCGGAACTAAAGAGGTGTGTCAGACCTCAGGCAAAAAGAGGCGGCAACCACGAGATAATATTACACAACTTCTGCAAGAATAGCTCAGTTAAGTTGAGAAGAGTCAGAATTATGAAACAAGTGATGAAGTAGTTGGAAAAGTCCGAACCAAAAGTTCAAAATGCCATGAGGAGACCCGAGTATTTCCACCAGGGATATGCAATAGAGAAGTGTTACGCGAGTGTTGTAGAGTGCTCCGTACAGATTCCAAAAAATGGCTAGATCAATTGAAGTACAACTAACAGAACAAGTTGGAGCAAGACACGTACATTTACAGACAATACGATATGCTGATTCAAGACTTGTGGACTATGGCCAAAGCCGAAAGTGAAGGTATGTTCCCATTAAATATTATGGAAGATCTTAAATACATTTTGTGACTCGTCCTAGGGCATAAGTAGCTGTTTGGACGGCATGGAACCAAAGAGGTGTCGAAAACCCAGATCATCCGGCTCATCCTAGGACATAGAGCAGCAACGTGGGCGGCTGGAACCAAAGATATATGTCAGGCCTCAAGTAAAAAGAGGAGGCAACCACGAGATGATATCACACAATTTCTACGAGAATATGAGTTATGAATATTTATGAAACAAGTGATGAAGTAGTTGGTAAAGTCTGAAACAGGAGCTCAGAATGCCATGACGAGTCCTGAGTATTTCCACCAGACCGCAAAGTAGAGAAGTGTTACGCAAGTGTTGTAGAGTGCCCCGTAGAGATTCCAATAGAATGACTAGATCAATTGCAGTACAATTAGCAGTACGAGTTGGAGCCAAACACGTACAATTACGACCAGTACGATATGCTGATGATAGAATGGTGGTCTGTGGCCAAAGCCGAAAGTGGATTTATGTTCCCATTAAATATTGGGAAGGTCTTAAATACATTTTAAGTATTTTTAACTAATGGTTTCACATTGTCTCTCTTCGGCGCAAACAAGAGGAATAGCATGTTCTGTAATTGAGTAATGACGTAATCTATGTTGTTAATAAATGATTTATTGTTAAAGTTGAAATGGTGCAATTAATGGAGTAGTATTATGTTAATTAATATTCCTTTACAGAACTCGCGCTAAAGATAAAAAATTGGAGGGTTATCAGCGGCACAACGCATAATTTAATGAGTTCCACGAATACGATAATTTACGGCCATGTTTTGACAGTAATTATTTATGTTTCTTAAAGATTAGTTTAAAGTTTCTTATTGTTTACTGCGCCACACTTTTTTCACTCAATATTAAAGAAATGTACATACATATTATGGGATTAATGAATATGGGGTTTATTGATAATTTCACAATTTTTTACATCATCTATTTTGCTTTGGTGAAATATTTTTCAAATCCATATCTTTTAGTACGGTATATCATCTAATAAACTAGTATAATCTTCTAATTTACGAAAATCTAAGTAGTACGGGTAAATCTTCTAATCGGCGAGAATATAAGTAGTGTAGGTATATCTTCTAATACAGTTTTAGCGCTTTTACTTTGCTATATAATGATTCAGTTTCATATTTTCAGGAAATTTGATAGAAACGGAATCAGGGTGTTTTATTCTTCAGATCTGCCTGTGAAGATAATTTTTAAAGCGAGAACACAGAATCTTAAAATTATTTTTAGATGAACTTAAATATTTTAATAGAATGATTTGATTAATAATGTCATTTTTAATACTATAGAAATTTGCATCTGTTTGTGAGTTTTAAATTTTATTCTATTGCATATTCCGTACGATGAAAGAATGCACTACTAGTCTATATCAATAAAATTGAAAATATGTCTGTATGTATGTTTGTGTGTTTGTCTAATCACCGGAGTACGGCTGTAATAGATTTTATGTTATTTGTGACTAGCCTTGGATAGCCCCACTTAAAATGTTATCATGTTTCGACAGAGGTTGTCAGGATATAATTAAAAAAAATCTGATGTGGGCAACACATGACTTTCCTTATATAATACAATGAATTTACTACTTTTACAGAAAAAAAAATAGGTTTTGATTATCGTAGATACTTATATTCTTTCCAAGATATTGAATTATCGTCAATTAGTCGTCATTTTCATTGATTTAGCGTCATTTTTAACCATTTGGCGAGATTTTCGTTAATTTGTCAAAATAAAAAGTCACCAAGTTGGCGACATTCAGCTAAATTCGCTGCCAAAATCTCGCCAAGCGTTATGGACTTAGAAATAAGTTATTCTTACAGCAGGTAAATGATTACTGGCGTTCAAATACAAAATTATTACTCAAAGTATATTTTCTCGTGAGTGGAACGAGCTAGATCCACGAGAACCATGTCACCCAATTTATCGCATGATTTTACATATGAAAAGTGAACATGTTTCTCAACAGTTAATATATTTTTTTTTAATTTATGGGATTTTTTGATAAATTTATTTAAAAATGCGCAATATCTTGAGAACGGTTCATGCTAGCGTTCTAAAGTTTATGTCAATCGTTGTTTAATGAAAAATTACATAAGAAATGTCTATTTGCAAAACTTCATTAAAAGCTTTGATTTTTTGAAGATTTTTCAATTTTTCATTCAAAAATTTAGGGTGTTCTGAACATTCGATCACGTTTAAAGACAATAGGCTTCCAATATTCACGGATTGTGATTTTTGTACCAAATTTCATTCGAATCGCTCCATTCGTTCGTGAGATATTGCCTCTACAGTCTCACTGACACACTCCCACACCCATACACACACACACACACACAGACATCACCTCAAAAATGTTTGATTCGTGATCAGGGATGCTTGAAACGTGCTGTCCCGTCGAAAAATTGAATTCGAGTATTCGACCCCGTCACAATACTTTTCTTATATATTATGTATATAAGGAAAGTAATTATGGGAATTAGGTATCGATAGTTTCAATTTTTTATGTCACCTGTTTTATTCTGGCAACGATTTTCCAAGCTCACATGTGTGTTGTCAATAGTTGAAACGGTTTAAAAATCTTCTAATACTGTTTTAGCGCTTTCATTTTGCCATCTATTGATTAAATTTCATAAGGTTTTTATTTTGTCATATATTTATCCAATTTTATATTTTATATTTTTTCAGTAAATTTGTTTGCAAATAGGACCAAATTGCTTTATTCTTCAAATCTGCCTCTGAAGATTATTTTGTTCAACCACAGTAAGGATTCTCATGCTTCTTTTTAGGAAAATGAAATTAAATATTTTAGTAGCATGTTTTGCATTACAATGCCATCTAGAATAGTATAGGAATTTGCATATAATTGTGAATTTCAAGTTTCTTTATATTATATATTCCATACGATGAACTGGTATACTGATAGTATTCAATATATCTTAATTTAAATTTTGGACATAAAATTGTCAAGGATAATAAATTGTTTTGCAAAAGGGAATTTTCTACTGATGAAGTGTTTCTCACTCCATACTAAAATGATATTATTCAATTCTCATGCATTATTGATGATATTAATAACCTTGGTTATCGTATTATCATAAAATTAAACTGATAAAGCGGATTTCAAATTAATTGGGAACCCGATTGCCTTATACTATTCGTGAAATCAAAATATACCTTTTCGCTGTATAAATGATCGATAGAACTACATGAAATTATTAAGAGCATTAGACAAATATTCTCAAGTGATTATTTTGGAAATTATATTTAATTGTAGCTTGAATTTATGCATTGGGAATTTTCAATTTAGCACTGGTAGCTGTGTATGATATAATGAATGAGAAATAAAGCAATAGCGTTGATATCTTGTAAACTATATAAACAGTTATTTTATAGTTCGATTTATTTAACATTCGATTAATTTAATTTCATATATACTTTGAAGCTCGCAAGAAAAATATTACCTTCATTGTTGAGTTTTACAATAAATTCCCTTATAACTGACAACGTCTGGTAGGATGATGTATATGAAGGATTTAAGAAGGATGTAAGAAACGTGTCTGGGAGGGATTTAAATTCAGATAATGATTGTTAGATTTAGGAGAAAAATTGTTAGATTTAAGAGATTGTTAGATTTAGGATTGCTAGATATCTTGATGAAATATATTTAGAAAATATATTGAGGCGCAAAGGCAAAATATTAACAGAATTTATCGAATGTATGTTTAAAAGGCCGCTTTCATTTTATGTCATGAGTTTATATGTTTGCATTAGAAATATATTTTTATTAGCCTTTAACAAAATTTGGGACTATGCACAGTTCAATGCGACAATACTAAGAGCTCGCTATTCCACCAGAGTATCTTAATTGAGATAGCGTCGTCTGGCCAGTATGAAAATTAGCCTTTCGAATCCTCTAACTCTAAGATTTTTTAGAATGGCGCCTGTACAAACTACTTTTGTAGGTTAGTGCAATGCTGTCGGCGGTCTGAATGTCAACCTACAATGATTAACACTGATTCCGTTGACTCTGGGATATTGAGAGAGATTTCGCATCAGGAGTCAAAAAACCACAGACAGTTAACTAACCTGGACGATAAAATTAGCAGCAGAAGGCAAAACAGAGGTAAAAATAGCAAAAAGTAGTCAGTCATATTGTCAAGTTGCACATCAATCTGATATTAGATGGTAGAGTGTGTAGAGCCCACTTCAACATGAAAGCATGCTATTCTGTGATAGTATCTCAATTGGGAGATCGCTGCCTATCGATTAAGATGTTTCGCGATTCGAATGTCAGCTGGAACATCAAGGTTCTGTACGATGGCACCTGAACAAACTGACCCTGCAGTTTAGTACATTGCTGTCAGAGGGATAATAGGGACCCTACTACGACTAACACTAATTTAATGGACTCTGATATACTGAGTGCTTATTTCATATAGTCCCAAAACCACACACTGGATGTTAAACTGGGGGATAAAAATAGCATCAGGAGGCTGTCCTGAAGTAAAAATATCAAAAAGTGACCAGTCAGATTGTCAAGTCGCACGTCACTCTGGTATTATATGACAGAGTATGCAGAGTTCACTTCAACATGGAAGCATGCAATCAGATCCCGGTCTCTCAATTCGGAGAGCTTTGTCTAGCCAATGCGAGGATTCGCGATTCGAATGTCAACTGAAACACCAAGGTTCTGTACAATGACGCCTGAACAAACTAACCCTACAGATTAGTGCATTGCTATCAGAGGGTTAAATGTGAGCCTATTAGGACTAGCACTAATTTAATGGACTCTGGGATACTGAGTGGCTATTTCATATAGTCCCAAAACCACATAAAGGAAGTTAACATGGGGGATAAAAATGGCATCAGTAGGCTATCTTGAAGTAAAGATATCCAAAGGTGACCAGTCAGTTTGTCAAGTTGCACGTCAATCTGGCATTAGATGGATGAGTATGCAAAGTCCACTTCAACTTCAAAGCATGCAATTCCGTCCCAGGAGCTTAATTGAGAAAACGTCGACTAGCTAGTACGAAGACTCGTGGTTTGAGACCCAGTAGATACAGCAAGTTTCTTTTTTGTCAAATGCGGACTATTTGCTTGAATGCTGTAACATTCCGATAAAAGTCAAATATTATTCCACTAACATTCAAAATCATAGGCCATTATGCTTATTGTATTTAACATATTAAAAAATTTGAAATTAAAAAAAAATTGAAATTAAGTTTGAAATTAATTGGATTCTTAATATCAGGAAAAAATACTTTAAAAAAACTTTATCTAGATAAATTTTACTCTAAAGTAGCTATAAGCCATTTAAATGGAAATTTTATTTGCGCATGGTATCGGTATCAGGTGGAATTTGAGGATGAAGTAATTTAAATTTAAATTATATTACTGGAAGCTTCAATATCATTATTTAACGGCTTCGAGAAGAATATTTCTAAATTAAGTCTTAGCACTTTGAAAACATTCTTGAATTTGAATTTGAGGCCAGTGTGGTTTTTATTCACTTGAATCTTGAAATACGTGCATTGCGAGAGTTTTAAAATTTGAAGGTTCTTTGCGGGAACATTTTAAACATACTAACGTTGAATATTATATAAAATATTGATATATATACTTGAACAAAAATATTTAGTTGGTAAATTGAACCATATATAATATAAGATTTTATTTTATTTTATTTTATTTTACTTTATGATCATTTTTTCATTTATATTTTCCGCGATTCTTTTTGTTATTTTGATCCCGTTCAAACCCTCTGTTATGCTTGGAATCTCATTCGCGACTCACTGCCTGTTAGACCATTATATAATTTTCTAGATATGAAGTAAGCATTTTCCTTGTCTTTGACTACACTATATTTTATGATGTCCGAACATTTATGTTTTTTGTAACCATATTATATTTTTTAAATGTATCGATTTTAAAATGTTCTGTATGCAACTATCTTCTCGCGGTTGTGTTCTACATATTAGAATTTATGTTTGTCATTTACTATATACTATGCAACTGATGAAGGACTTAAATATGTCCGAAAATGCTCTGGTTTGTGCAATTTTAAGTACGTTAATAAAGATGTTTTATTAAAGACATTTTAATATAACCAATTTTTGTTGTTTTTAACACTTTACAACAAAGTTGAAAAGTGTTTATGACTTTGTTCATTCTGTCTGTCTGTCTGTCTGTCTGTCTGTCTGTCTGTCTGTCTGTCTGTCTGTCTGTCTGTCTGTCTGTCCGTTAGCACGATAACTGCCGTAAAAATGAGTTTATCAAAATGAAATTTTAGTATGTTGTTCAGACGGTCTGTAGAACCTATGGGAATATAAATAAATAATATCACCCAATTAGTTTTTTATTGAACCCGGGTTGAAAAAATGAAATACATTGAACCCTATGGGACCTAATTTTTCAAACATTTTTTAAGTAAATTTAAAATTCACGAATTGCTTCGAAATTTTTAGGAAATATTCACATTATCCCATAGAATATACAAAAAAAAATTCAGTAAAATATGTTAAGTAGTTTTTTAATTAAAAAAATTATTTAATATAGGGAAAAAAACAAATTCAATTAAATTCTGACTTTGGGATATCTTCCAGAAAGAAAAGAGAGAGATATTATATAATAAATATCTCTCCATTTGTTTAAACGTTTTGCATATGGGAGTGGCTTCATATTTTAAAATAAATTTGGTAGATAACAATTTTTTATTTTTTTAAAATTTTATATAACTCTTCATGATAAATTTAATTGATGGCATTTTAAATGCACTTTCCTACGTCCTAGAGAGTTAAATTTTGGTACACATCTTAAATTTGTTGAACATTTTATTCGACAAAAATTTGATGGATCTTTAAATATAGATCATACATTTTTTTCGAAATGGCCTGAAAATAATCCCCGTTCACTTCTATAAATCATTGGTGTAATATTGTTAAAAATTCTGATGTGGACAGCACATGTATTTCACTGCAGACTCATATTCGTTCTCTTTATTTATTCAATGATAATTTGAGTTTATCTGCACAACATAAGTATTTTAAATGACATTGAATTTACACGTTAAACTTAAATTTGGTTCTCATTTGATAGCTAGACTTATTGTCAAAGGTGGCGTAGCGAAAACGCGAAAAAACTAAAATATCTCAAGAACGGCTAGTCCTAGAGTAATGGGGTTAGTCTTATTCTTTTTGTTGTCAAAAATCACATATAAAATAGGAATTTAATTGATATAATTGAGCACACGTAGTCTTTTATTTTTATATATAACGATTTTTGCTGGCCATTTCGCAAAAATAGCCCGTTCCTTTTTCCCGAATCGTAGTAGAATAACCTACAAATGATTTATATACAAAATTTTGTTAAATTTGGTATATAAATCACTTGTAGGTTATTGAAATATTATACTCCAAATTTTGTTAAATTTGGTTCATTAGTTTTTAGCTAGAGTGGATGAAGGCAATTTCTGCGGCCATTTCGCAAAGAAGGCAGATTCTTTTATTACGAATCGTACTATAATCTAATGAACATCAGGATTTCCCACAAAAAACATACCTACCAAATTGTATGAAATTCGGTCCATTAGTTTTTCAATTAGAGTGGATGTAATATCCACACAGACACACAGAAACATACACAGATATAACCTTACACACACAGACGTCTTCCTAAAAGTAGTTTTTTCGTGTTCTAGAAGTCCCAAAACGTGTAGATACTTTGAAAATTCGAGTTCCGATCTTCGGCACGATTCCAATACTTTGAGTACATACACATACACATATATATTATCTGTGTATTATCTGTGTATCTAAATTCCGTGCCTATGCAATTACAATAGTTGTGATTTTAAATGATCCCTAAACTTTTATTATTTCTTCAAGGAAGCCTAATTTTAACATATGCAGAATGCAAATATCTCAAGCGATTGTAAGATGAATTACATAAGAATTGCTGAATTTTTTTCACACAAAATTATTTAGCTCTGGAGTCTGGAATACAAGTTATATGAATGAAATATTCATTGATTTTGCATAAAGAATCAGATGATTTATATTTCGATACAGTTTTAAATATTTAAGTATAATAAATTACTGTAGTACTGTGATAATGTAAAATATATTACCACTGAATGAATCACATTTTAGAAATTTTTAAATGAAATTACATTTCAGTTGGAAAGTGTTTCATAATCAATGCTTATGCATGATTGATCTTTCTTGTTATTTTATTTTGGAGTTTTTTCATATATAATATGATAACCGTGGAAACTGTGAATCTGTAATTAACCAATATATTTATTGGAACTAAAACCTATGAAATTGCTTACAGAATTGTTTTCTGTTATTGGCAAATGAATTGGGCCTAAATGTAAAATATGACGAAATGGTGCTGTATTTTATTAGACAAACATAATCTGTAATAATTTGATCTCTATGACTCAATCAAATAACTTCTTCTCATGCTCCTAACAATATTTCATTCTAGCATAATCTTAACAAGAAAGATCAATCATGCATAAGCATTGATTATGAAACACTTTCCAACTGAAATGCAATTCCATTTAAAAATTTTTAAAATGTGATACATTCAGTGGTGATATCTTTTACATTATCACAGTACTACAGTAATTTATTATACTTAAATATTTAAAATTGTATCGAAATGTAAATCATCTGATTCTCTATGCAAAATCAATGAATATTTCATTCATATAGCTTGTATTCCAGACTCCAGAGCTAAATAATTCTGTGTGACAAAAATTCAGCAATTCTTATGTAACTCACCTTACAATCGCTTCAGATATTTGCATTCTGCATAAGTTAAAATTAGGCTCCATTGAAGAAATAATAAAAGTTTAGGGAACATTTAAAATCAGAACTATTGTAATTGCACAGGCACGGAATTTAGATACACAGATAATACACAGATACGCAGATAATATATATATATATATGTGTGTGTGTGTGTGTGTGTGTGTGTGAGTGTGTGTATTCAAAGTATTGGAATCGTGCCGAAGATCGGAACTCGAATTTTCGAAGGATCTACACGTTTTGGGACTTCTAGAACACGAAAAAACTATTTTAAGGAAGACGTCTGCGTGTGTCAGAGTGTATCTGTGGATGTTTCTGTGTGTCTGTGAGGATATTACATCCACTCTAATTGAAAAACTAATGGACCGAATTTCATAAAATTTGGTAGGTATGTTTTTTTGGGAAATCCTGATGTTCATTAGATTATAGTACGATTCGTAATATAAGAATCTGCCTTCTTTGCGAAATGGCCGGCAGAAATTGCCTTTATCCACTCTAGCTAAAAACTAATGTAACAAATTTAACAAATTTTGGCGTATAATATTTTAATAACCTACAAGTGATTAATATACTAAATTTAACAAAATTTAGTATATAAATCATTTGTAGGTTATTCTAGTACGATTCGGGAAAAAGGAACGGGATATTTTTGCTAAATGGCCCGCAAAAATTGTTAAATATGAAAATAAAGGACTACGTATGCTCAATTACATCAATTAAATTCCTATTTTATACTTGATTTTTGACAACAAAAAGAATAAGACTAACCCCATTACTCTAAGACTAGCCGTTCTTGAGATATTCTAGTTTTTTCGCGTTTTCGCTACGCCACCTTTGACAATAAGTCCAGCTATCAAATGAGAACCAAAGTTAAGTTTAACGTGCAAATTCAATGTCATTTAAAATACATATGGCTGTTATTTTGTGCAGATAAACTCAAATTATTATTGAAGAAATAAAGAGAACGTGAATATGAGTCTGCAGGGAAAGACATGTGCTGCCCACATCAGAATTTTTAACAATATTACAACAATGATTTATAGAAGTGAACGAATATTATTTACAGGCCATTTCGAAAAAAATGTATGATATATATTTAAAGATCCACCAAATTTTTGTGGAATAAAATGTTCAACAAATTTAAGCTGTGTACCAAATTTCAACTCTCTAGGACGTAGGAAAGTGCATTAAAAATGCTATCAAATAAGTATATCATGAAGAGTTATATAAAATTAAAAACAAAATTGAAAAATTGTTATCTACCAAATTTATTTCAAAATGTGAAATTTTTCTCATATACAAAATGATCAAACACTTGGAAAGATATTTATTATATAATATATCTCATTTTTCTTTCTGGAGGATATCCCAAATGTCAGAATTTAATTGAATTTGTTGTTTTCCCTATATTACCTAATTTTTTAATAAAAAACTACTTAACATATTTTACTGAAATGTTTTATATACATTTTATGGGATAATGTAAATATTTCCTAAAAAATTCGAAGCAATTTATGAATTTTAAATTTGCTTAAAAAATGTTTGAAAAATTAGGTCCTATGAGGTTCAGTGTATTTCATTTTTTCAATCCGGGTTTAATAAAAAGCTAATTGTGTGATATTATTTATTTATACTCCCATAGGTCCCACAGACCGTCTAAAAAGCATACTAAAATTTCATTTTGATAAAGTCATTTTTACGGCAGTTATCGTGCTAACGGACAGACAGACAGACAGAATGAACAACGTCATAAACACTTTTCCACTATGTTGTAAAGTGTTAAAAATAGAGAAATTTAGAAATATGTTTTATGTTTACTAAAATGAATTTGGCATTTCCTTACGATTTTAATTCTTATAATAAACGCCGACCTTCATTTAAATACATGTAATTTCACATAAGAGTATGATAAGTGCTTTACCGGTTGATGTATATTCTTATCTGCTATGGGGGTGCATTTCGATTTTTTTCGAAATCCACCTGCAAACGGTCTCTATGGCCATACGTTATTCATCTGTTGAAGTTACGCAACTTGAAATGCAGCGAAAACGTTATTAGCTCTATAACTGATAAAACGCGCAATGAGATTTGATACTTTTACGATGTGCTTAGGAAAAGAATTAAGTAAAATCTTAAATTAAAAGACAATGTAGTTCTTGCAGGTAAAATAAAGAGTTCTTGTAGGTAATATAGTGTGCAAAATATTAAAAATATTGCACACTATATAATAACCCTTTCTGGTAGGTCGGACGGTCTGGGTCTCAACAACAACAGCAACAACACTATATAATAACATAAGCCCTTCTCTCTGCCTATCTGTATGACCTACCAGTCGAAAAAGTTGCCAAAATATCGCCAACTTGGCTGCTTTTAAAAATATCACTAAATTAGCCAGTGCTTATTATTTCTGAAACGTTAAAATTATTTTGTAATTCTTGTGGGGATTATAATTATAACTGATTTAAAATATAGCCAATTGTATTGTTAGTAGGAAAGGTAAGTCGCGTACGCTATATGTAGCTTCATTTATGGGGTAGACGTTTTGTTAAAGGGGGGGGGGATGTAAATAATCTTTTGACGGTCGATCATATATAATTAACAATAAAGATCAATCATGCATAAAGCATTCATTATGAAAGACTTTCCAACTGAAATGCAATTTTATTTAAACATCTCTAAAATTCGATACATTCAACGGTAATGTTTTTAAAATCATCACAATACTAAAATAATTTATTATATTTGAAAACTTAATATTTCATCGTAAAAAATGAATTTTATTCAAATGACGCCATTGAAATATAAATCTCCTGGCTCTCTATATAAAAGCTGTAAATATTTCATTCATCTACTTTTATTCCACTCCTTTCATTCATCACAATACTGCAATAATTTATTTCAGATAAAAACTTAAAACCATGGAGGTAAAAATAATTTAACTCTATGCTTTAAACTTCATCGAAAAAGTCTGCTATAAAATCGTCTGCTTCTCAATGTAAAATCAAAGAATGTTTCAGTTATATCAGCTATATTGCCGATTCCAGAGCTGAATAATTTTGTGTTAAAGAAATTCAGCAGTTCTTACGCAACTCATCTTACAGCTTGATGTGTTTACTTTCTCCATGAGTTAAAATTAGGCTTCGTTGGAGAGATAATCAAAGTTTGATGATCATTTAACCTCAAATATAGATACACAGAAATTAAACAAAAGTAAAACGGGTTTAGGACAAATACAATACTAAATATAAATGTAAAAGTACTTTAAAAATCACCATTTTGACACAAGATGGATGACATATTTTATTTTGAAGTAGACCATGTGATCTCTTCATATCATGTGCGTGTAATTATTATTTTTATTTTTATTTAAAAGGCAACCTAATATATTTTGTTGAATTTTTTTTCATATTTTGTGTGGGATAATTTGAATATTTCCTAAAACTTTCGCAGCAATTTGTGAATTTTAAATTCGCTTAAGAAATGTTTGAAAAATTAGGTTCCTTAGTGTATATTCAATGTATTTCATTTTTTCAATCCGGGTTCAATCCAAAACTAATTGGGTGATATTATTCATTTATATTTCCATAGGTCCCACAGACCGCCCAAACAACATACTGAAATTTCATTTTGACGTCATTTTTACGGCAGTTAATGTGCGAACGGACAGACAGACAGAAGGAATAAAGTCATAAATACTTTTAAACTATGTTGTAAAGTGTTAATAAAATTAATCGATATTAAAGAATTGAATGCTTCGTAGGTGTCCGGAAATTTTAAGAACGAAAATATTTTCCATAATGTTATGCACTCAATCATATATCTACTTGTCTTAGAAAATTCGTAATGTATGTGTAACATTTTTAGTAATATTTTAAAGATGTTATTAGATAAGGCAGTTTCATTGAAAATATAGATGGTAACAAAAATTCTATTAAAACCACTTGCCACAAGAAAATGTCGTTAAGTAAATATTTGCCCCTTTTCAATTTCTTGAAAGTTAATTTCTGTGAATTTCGTAATCTTAATATAAGTTGGTTTTGCATGCAAATAAACAAAAGCAAACAAATACAATTTCCATAAAGTTTACGATACACGGGAATAACCGTCTTGAAAAAATATCCTCTAACTTTCACAACTCTAAATTATAAATGTACTTAAAGATACAATTTTTTTTCACTTATGGAATCTTATATTAAGAAAAACAATTACAGTTCAATTTAGTTAACCCATTTGGCATCTAAAAATACAATTTTCTGTCCAGCATGATAAATGGAAAATAGATGACAATTGATTTTGCGTCAGCTGGTGAATAAACACAACTTCTCCGGCCCTTAGTCTGTATTCGATATGATTTAAAATATATATTTCCAAAATGTATTACATTTGTCTTAGTAAATATACTTGGTGTATTTTTAATTCTATGACTGGTAGTTCATAATATAAGGATAATCATCCTGTTTCATCATTTATCTATAACGCACTGGTATTTAAATCTGCCAAAGGCAGAGGAAAACTACATATTTACAAATTTAGGTAATAACATTTTTACTTAATTTTTCTTGAATATGTAACGTCGAAAATATTTATCTCAATTAAAATTTGCTCCAATTCAGTTCTATCATTAATTGAGTTTTCTATCCCCCCGGGGGGGGGTGAGAGGTCAGAAGGATTTTGAAAGGCATTCACCTGCCTCCTCGATTTTGTCCACTAAGAGAGAAAAAAGAAAATTCCAAATATTCGCTGTCGCAAATGTTCGCAAACGTCGTTTGCAAAGGTTCGGCTTTCTAAGCCGAGAAAAAAAGTTCCTAAGAAAAGCAAACGGACGGACAGGCAGACAGACAGACACTTGCCAATTAGTGTATATAGATGTAATGGCTGTTTTACTTTACCTGACAGTTGTTTTTTGATCTTGTGATATAAATCTAGAGTTGTTTGCTATATATTGTTCCTATTTACGCCGGGCTTGTAAATAAACGTGTTGTTTAACCAGAAATTTGGACACATTTTTGTATCCTGTTGGTACCGCCACAATTTCAGAGGATACGTGGAACAGTATAATGTGTGGAGAACGTAATTTGATTAGGTTAAAAATGCGAATTCGAATTTTTGGCGGAAGGACGCATTTATAGCATCCCTAGATTCGAATAAAACTGTTCTAAGGTGATGCCTGTGTGTGCATATATGTTAGTTTGTGTATGTGTATACATTTTAGAATGTGTTTCTGTGAGTTGATGAGAGAGATATCTCAGGAACGAAGAGCTTCGAAAGTAACTTGGTACGATTATTACGATCACTGAATAAGGGAAACCGTTTTAGTTTAAAAGCAATAGAATGACTTTTTCAAACAATTTTTAAGACAATCACGATCTTCAATAATGTTAATGAGAACTAAATAATCATTTCTCAACGTAAATTTTTGTTAGAAAACAAATGGCACCGATTTCTGTCCGTTTGTACGAACCGTTGAAGAAAATTGCATGATTCTTAAATAATACATCACACTATATTTTTATGAATCTAATAAACATCAGCATTATATGTTTTCTACAATATATGCTTTTGATACTTATGAATATTTTAAGCAACAAATAAAAAAATCATAATAAATCAAGTTACCACTTCGTTGGTAACTTGTTTTTTTTTCTAATGACAAAATCAAAAAAATATTAATAAAATATAACATAATAAATTAAAAATGGGATACATTGCCAATTTTTGTAGAAGCTAACTTTTCAAAGTTTGCTTTTTATGATTTTACATATATATTCCAATACCCATAAAAGCACTTGTCAACATGTGCATTAGAACCTAAGATTATTTCATGAAAATTTCAAGATTGTGCATAAGTTTTTTTTTAAAGATCCATTATGTGGTGAAAATTATTATTTTTGTGATTACGTCACTAATTCTGCATTACGTGAAACTCCGCATAATAAAGAAAAAATTTAAAAATAAGAAAAAAATTGTTTAATCAAGTGACCATATTTTTTTCTACTCAAGTTTTCATTTAATTTTTTCTCAAACAATCCATTTAGATTCCAAATTTATGTCCTTGTTATACTGTATATAGAAGCATCGCAATGGAATCTATAGAAATAACTATTTTTCAGAGCATTGTGAAAGATATCAGAAGAGAAGTTTTATGTTGCTATTGTTACACACAAATACAAAGACATTAATTTTGTTTGAACCCTGTTAGAAGGAAAAGAAAACATGAAAAATTCATATATTTTTTTCTTAGAATGGATTCAATATCTTATTCATTTGTAGAGAATACTATTTTATTTCTTATTTCTTTTCTATACAAAATAAACAATAAAACCTGGACATATGGGACGTATGAAACGTTGATAATAAATTCAAGTACGGTATAAAATATATATATTACTGGTATTTAAGTTTGCCGATAACATAAATTAACACCTTCAAAAAATTAAATCGAAACTTTTATTGATACGTTTGTAATTGCTTAATTGAGAGCTTAATTGTATAGAGCTTAATTGTTGTTGATGTTGATCATGTTGAGACTCAGACCGTCCGACCTACCAGAAAGGTTAGTGTCCAAAATAGGTATATTTTCTAAAAAATGCGTCAGTAAGGTTTTACATCATGTTTGATACTATAATTATTTAAAGTTCTGCAATTTAGGTGACCGGATGAATTTAGACCATATAGAATAACTTTTCGATTAATACCCTATTGTCAACGCCCCTAAGATAGAAATCAAACATCCGGCAACGTAGGTTTCTATACGGTGAACCGTATAGGTCTTCATGGATGCTTCTGTAGAATTTGGAAGACTTGAAAAGAAACTGTAGGATTTCGAAGACTTGAGAAGAAACATTTTCTCAACTCTCCTCGGTGTGCAACGAATGTCCGGCTGCGCTAGGTTGTGTACGGTGGACGATAATATGCGTCCAATGATCAATTCTGCTTCTGAAAAATCTGAAAAGACACAAATACACTAGCCTAATTATTATAGTGCTATGTTTAAAATAATTTTAAATGATCAATGAGATAATAGTTTAAAACTGATAGCGAACGCAATAGAAATTATGTTCTTATAAAACATAAAACGGCTAAAGTTATTGGTAGTTCTATTTTAGAATTATTTTGCGAGGAATCACAAGAACGATTATATCAAAAAGTTACCCTTTGTTCCAATATTTTGTCTAAAAAAATATATATATACCAATTTCATTGTTCAAATGCGCCTTTCTTGTTTCTTTAGTGCAAAACCATACTAATAACATTCTAAAAACATTCATTATTGACAATTCTAACTCGTCCTTGCATTGAAAAATCTGTATCTCAAGACTGACTGTAAATCCAGCTTAGATTAGTTGTTTTCAACCTCTGTGAGATCGCGGCCAGATAAATATATTTTATTTAAGACGAGGGTCTGGTCCCAACAAAGGTATCCGTGAATACTTTTTCAATTCAATTTTAAGTTCATACATAAACTAACTTGACTATTAATAAATAATCATGCATAATATATATTATAGAGTATTAGAATATTATTGTATACGGTATAGTATGTTAATAAATATAAAATTACATTTAAATAGGTTATCAGTCACTGGACAAATAAAATCGTGTAGCATTGTGAGATCTATTTCTGAATACAGATTTACACTACGACTAGATGGATATACGCAACGAATAGATATGTAGACTACGAGTGTGACATTAGATGTAGAGAACGACTTCGACAGTAGAAATATGCAGTTGAAAAGTGTTATAGAGTGTTCCGTGGATTCCAAAATAATGGCTGGATCAATTTGGAGTACAATCAGTAAGATGAGATGGGGACCAAATACGCAGAGTAACGGGCCAGTACAATTTGCAGATGTAAGAATTGTGGTCTACGGCCAAAGTCGAAAGTGAAGGTATGTGCCCATTAAACATAATACAGGTCATAAATACATTTTAGGCATTTTAACAAATGGTCTCACATTGTCTCTCTCCAGCGCGAACAAGAGGAATAATTGTTGTAATTAAGTATTTTGTGTTGTTTATAAATGATTTATTGTTAAAGTTAATCAATGCAATACATTTTAGGCATTTTAACAAATGGTCTCACATTGTCTCTCTCCAGCGCGAACAAGAGGAATAATTGTTGTAATTAAGTATTTTGTGTTGTTTATAAATGATTTATTGTTAAAGTTAATCGGTGCAATCAATTTAGTATTATATTAATTAATATTCTTTTACAGAACTCGCGCGAAAGATAAATAATTGGATGGATATCAGCGGCAAACAACGCAATGTACAATTTAATAATGAGTTCCACGAATATGTACGATTTACGGCCATGCAAAGATATATGTTAATAATAATTAATATAAAACCCAACTTAAAATATCTTTATCGTTTGTTTTGTACACCATAAGCATATTGTAATTTCCTCAAGCCAACATCAGTAAATTACTTTTTGCTGATTTTCATTGACAGATCCCATTATGATCACCAACAATGTATATTATTATTCAGTATAAAATTGATTATTGTATTTCTAAATTTATTTTGGTTTGAAAAAAGAAAACGGTATTGAAAAAACTATTTATCCATTGCAATTCACCATAGAAGTCAACTTAGCAATTTCTTATTCACATTAAAATTTAAGTGAGGCTTGGTCACTGACATTTGCTACACAAATGTTACTTAGGCCTTATAGTTCCGAACTTTTCGACACATTCACGAATATTATTTTCCTTAGAATATTTCTACTATGAAATATTTATTAAAAAAATGCTTAGAGAACTAAAACGACAAATTCAAAGAGAATATCTCGTGCTCCGGTATAATGGATTCCAGAACCCGGCGATTGAGAAGTACTGGCTTAGATGATGACTAATATGGATTCATCCTCAAATTCTGGAAAAGGTAGAGAGCTCAGTGAAGACATTTACATCAAGTTGTTTTCACAATTTCAATTCAGAAATTTCAGTTTTCTTAAGCTTTTACTTTTCAGAATCTGCTATTGAATATAGATTTGATGTGGACTGATATTGATTAAGCATCCAGTTTCTGAAGAGGTAAGATTATTTACTAAAGATTTCAATTTCTGGTTTTTTCTACTTTTAATAAGGGCTTTCTTTTCTCATTCTAGAGGGAGATGTTAGTTCCGACTAAAAGTTTATATTTTCCTAGTGGCATACCTCTCTCAGGATTGGCTGTAATCCCTTTCTCAGGATTGGCTATAATCCCTTTCTCATGATTGGCTATAACACCTTTCTTAGGATTGACTATAATCCCTTTCCCTGAATTGGCTATAATCCCTTTCGCAGGAATGGCTATAATCCCTTTCTCAAGATTGGCTCAGGATATAGTTTCGATGATAACTGAAATGAAATCATCATTGAATTTAGTAAGGAGTATGGTGATCATTATTGATTTGCACTCTCGATTCTGGAAATGCCACTTCCGGTTTTTCCCAGAATTTGCTTGACTGTACGAAGTAAGTTTTCAGAAAAAAATACAAAATTGATAATTAATTATTCCTTCGAAAATGAAGCGTACACAGCACTCTTGTCACCATACGAAGGCGCCTTTATGAATTTCTTGTTTTAAGATACTTTAACTAAATGGACATTTTTCCTCAAAACAGCATTTTTTATCAATACCATTATGATACAAGATCAAATTTATTTATTTTCACTGTCAGTTGATGATGACATAGATCTATGCATAAATTTCTTTATATTTGATATATATTATAAAAGTATTTTTTTGTCCCGTTCAAAATTATTTTTTCTCGTGAATCAGAGAAGACCATAAATTATATTTCAGTTTGTTGAGACATAAACTATCGCATAAATTCGGGAATATTAAGTTGCATGGGCAATAAATTATGCTTAACATTTTATTCTTCAGGATTTGGTACTATTGGGTGTCTCATCAAAAATATAGGTAAAAATATGTAGCTAAAGTTGTTTGACTATTAAATATATACTTTGCTACATATAGTACTTATATCGTAGTTCTCCCTAAAGAATAATTCTGACCTTGTTTGGAAAGGCAAGAAATGCCAAATGTAGAAATCATTACACTAAATAAAACTGCTGCTTACAAGAACATAAATTTCTAATATTTCATTGCAGAAACATTCATTTATAATACTTCCTTGAAGAAGTATTGCATTCTAATACTTCCTGGGAAAGCATTCCTTTCTAATTCTTTTTTGAAATAATACCTATACATTTCTAATACTTAATTTTCCCATGTCTCCTTCCTTCTACCGTGAATTCATACTATAAGTAGAGAAATATGAAGCATTCGAGCTCTTAGGGGGCATCTGGGAGGGCAAATGCTTTTGCGAATGCTTTTTAATCTGCTACCCATGCAAATGCTTTTTAATCTGCTACCCATGCAAATGCTTTTTAATCTGCTATCCATTTTAATTGCATAAACTGTTAAAAATGGGTATTAACAAAAGTAGAATGTTCTCATTTTCGATCACTTTTCATGCTTATAATAGTCACGTGTAACCATGTTTCAATTTTGAAAAACGCATGTACTCATTTTTGAGAATATCAAAGAATTAAATTTTAAGCATATTTTGGTTCAAATTGTAAATACCATGTACTCATTCATGAGTATGTGAGAATCAATTTTAAGCATAATTGTGAATACTATATACTCATTTATGAGTATATGGGAGAATCACTTTTAAGAATAATTATAAATACTATGTACACATTTCTGAGTATATAAGAGATTCAATTATATTTTGAAACTGTAAATAAATGAAGGATGACAAACAGCACATATGCATAAGACAAGCAATGCTTATTGCGTGTCGTATTCTACCGCCACATTAGAGAAGAAACAGACGACCGCATAGCACCGCACACGAAATATACACATCCACCATCGTCATTCTTTACTTATTGAAGCACTTATTTTCAAGCAAGTGCGGTTACTTATATTTCAGTATGTCACCTACTCGTTTATGGTGCCACTATACTCAAATGAAAACGAATACGTTGAAGTTTTCGTTTTTAAGTACTTTATTTTTTACAATGTACTGGGGAAATACAAAATATCCATTTCTATTAGTTTCTGTTTCGTGGTTAATACTTTAATGGGTAAATTCAGCGTTCTAAGTGAAGGGATAGCTTCACAATATTAAGTATTATCGTGTAAGTATTGTCGTGATGGGAAAAGGATGACGTCATACCACGTGTTATTTTACGGGAGGTTTGAAACTCCGTGATTTTGACGCCACGTAGTTTTCGGGGGGATTGTAGTGAAAGTAGAAGTAAACGTTTTGGAAATAAATATAATAACATCATACCACGTGTTTTTCGGTGAGTTGTAGTGAAAGTAGAAGTAAATGTTTTAGAAATCAATGTATTAAATTGAATACCACGTGTTTTCGGGAAGTTGTAGTCCAAAGTGAAAGTAGAAGTAAATGTTTTGGAAATTCTTACACGAGCTGAGCTATGTGTAATACCACGTGGTCATGTTGTTATGTAGAACGAGTTGAGTCATTCTATGGCTGCTTCTAATGTTTATTCCTTGCACACGTGGAATGAATCTGATTGGTCGTGCAACTTCATCACGTCATCTTAAAACAAGATTCTACAGGCATCTTTGAAAAGGCAGCAGTAGATTCGCTGCTGTTGATTTTCGATGTGTTGAGTGGTTCCCTTGCTAGCTTTAATGTTTATTTGAATTTCTGTTGGCTGGCAAGGAATTTGTTAATGCAGAATGTGAGTGCTGCTGTCAAATATAGTTTATGAAAAAACTTTATAAAAAACCCAATTTCCCCTCCCCTCTATCGGGGGTAGGCAAAGTTGAAAATCGAAAATTCAGCTTCCCTACATTATATCCCCTGATTGATGCTACAAGTGTAAAAATATTTACCCTTCAAGTTCACCGAACTGAGGGGTTCTGGAAAGCCTAGCAAGACTGTTTAAAGCTCCCCATTATCGCCATCTCTTGAGATATATCGAAAATTCCACTTTCATAGATTCTTCTCCATTGTCAAATTGCCAAAAATTATGTCTTCAATGTTACCATCGGGATTTTCGGTAGGTCTGGAAAGGCATAGCAGGATAGACGATTGTTCTGTAGTTCGGAAATTGATAATTTGATATATTTTCAATTTTAACCCATAAAAGCTGAAATATGTATCAATGCACAATGTTTGAATCAATATTTATTGGACATGATATGTTCAAGATAGCTGACCTAATCTATGAGCGTACGGCTGGAAGAAAACCGATCTTGAATCCGTCTGCTACTCATTTTCTAAAATCTGATTCAATGATTATGCTGAGGGTCATACTAGCTTACTTAAGTACTACTAATTGCCTACTTATTTAATCAAATCAGAGATATCTATTTTCTGCCATTTTTTTCATTAGAAAGTTTGACAAATATAATTGGTATTTATAAAATTCGTCATCCACCATATTTTGCTGATCTTACTCCGTCACCTTATGCAACTTTATGTTTGAAATATTTTTAGGATAATAGCTTTTTACTTTCCTTATATAAATAATGTATAAGGAAAGTATTGTGACGGGGTCGAAAATTCGAATTCGAGTTTTCGGCGGGAGAGCACGTTTCAAGCATCCCTGATCACGAATCAAACACTCTTGTGCTGATGTCTGTATGTGTGTGTGTGTCAGTGAGTCTGTGGAGACGATAACTGACGAACGAATGGACCGATTCAAACAAAATTTGGTACAAAAGCACAATCCACAAACACAGGAAGCCTATTGTTTTTATACGCAATCGAATGTTCAGAACCCCCCTAAATTTTCGAGTGAAATTTTGAAAAAATCGTCAAAAAATCAAAACCGCTAATAAAGTTACG
Organism: Amaurobius ferox; assembly: GCA_951213105.1. Lineage (NCBI taxonomy): Eukaryota > Metazoa > Arthropoda > Arachnida > Araneae > Amaurobiidae > Amaurobius > Amaurobius ferox. Next base: position 37,866,024 of record OX578143.1, read on the forward strand.
CAAATAGACATTTCTTATGTAATTTTTCATTAGAAAACGATTAACATAAATTTTAGAACTCTAACATGAACCGTTCTCGAGATATTGCACATTTTTCAAAAAAATTATCAAAAAGCCATATAAAACAGAAAAAAATATTTCCTATTGAGAAACACGTTCACTTTTCATATGTAATGCCATGCGATAAATTTGGTGACCTCAATCTCGTGGAACTAGCTAGTTCCATTCATGAAAAAAGATACTTTGAGTAATACTTTTGTATTTGAACGCCAATAGTCATTTATCTGTTGTAAGAATAACTTATTTCTCCGACCATAACGCTTGGCAAGAATTTGGCGGAATGTCGCCAACTTGGTGACATTTTAATTGCTGCCAAATTAACAAAAATCTCGCTAAATGGATAAAATTGACGCTATATCAATGAAAATGACGACTCATTTAAGAAAATTCAATATGTTGGAAAGAATATAAGTATCTACTATAAGAATAACATTTTTTTAAACTGTAAAAGTAGTAAATTCTTTGCATTATATAAGGAAAGTCATGTGTTGCCCTCATCAGATTTTTTTATTTAAGAGTTTCATAGATTCACATTGAGGAATATTTTATCAACGAACACGTCAGATTTCATCAGTTACAAAATATTGGTGTTTTAACTTTGAAACTATGGTGCGACTAAGCATGACTTAGCGGTCTAGATTCTGCTAGCTAGCAGCTAACCAAGGCTTAGTGGACCACATATGTGTCGCGAACAGCTAATTGCTGATTACTGCTCTATAGTCAATCCTAGACAACTTTTGACGAACATATTTCTGGGATACCATAATGTAGATGTGTTTATTGCAAAGCTATGAAATATGCCATTGTGTAATCAGAGTGTGATCAGTAAAAATGTAATGACGACTCCGGGCTATCGCCAGAAATTGAAAGTTTGAGTAATCAACTTTGTAGCAATTTAAATTAGAATTTGAGGACTGGCAGAAAACGAGATGCCTGAGAAAATTCGACAAAGACTGACTGCTAGTGAAACTGTGGATTGTCTGCAGCCAACCAAAGAGGCAGAAACAGGATAGACACATTGCAGAATTGGTGGTGGAGAATAGAAAATACGGATAGAATTTTTTCTAATATGTAAAGAAAATCCATCACAAGAAATGCACTCATGACTAGAGATGCACTGATCCGTCGAAGATGATATATTTCAGTAAAGCCCAGACGCAAGTTTGAGCAGTGCCATGAAACTTTACAAAAATACGCTAAGGGTCTGTAAAAGCCAGTGCCAGCAATACTTGTTAGCAAAGTAAACCGTCATGCTTCGAAATGTAAGTGTAATGGATCAATAAGTGACAATGTACCTTTTCAACATACCATATTATTGTGAGACTATATTTAAAAAGTAACAAAATTATCATTTTCTAATGACATCACATAATTCACGCAAATATAATAAAGTGATTAAATATAATAATTATAATAATAAAATGATTTAATTACATTATGTCTAATTACTGACCTATCTCACTAATGCCATTTTCTTTCATTATTACTAGCAGCAACAAGGTGTGTGTTTGGAAAACAACTGATATAGTAGCAAGAAATAACGTTACAATCAACAGTTTTAACATCACATATGTATAGGGCCTTGCTGTCCCAAACGGAAATCGAACCATAGCTCTCCGAACTGGCCAGTCGACCCTCTACCGTTGAGCTCAGTTTCACATTCATAATACAAATACCTTTACAACTGATCCAGTTCTAACATTAGTCTAAGAATGTGTAGAAATTATGTACTATAAATAACAGCATCATATATGCATTACAGCAATTGTTATAAATGTTAAAATGAAAGCAAATACACTTGTGATGATTAATTAAAATGTTAGGTACATTTAATCTAAAAATATTTGACATACCTGAAAATCACTGTACAGTACCATACATATAAGGCACTCATAATCCAAAAGTATTCTTATGTACGCCCAAATAATTCACCCAAATATAATAAAGTGATTAAATATAATAATTATAATAATAAAATGATTTAATTAAATTATGTCTAATTACTGACCTATCTCACTAATGCCATTTTCCTTCATTATTGGTAGTAGCAACAAGGGGTGTGTTAGGAAAACAACGGATATAGTAGCAAGAAATAACGTTACAATCAACAGTTTTAACATCACATATGTATAGGGCCTTGCTGTCCCAAACGGAAATAGAACCATAGCTCTCCGAACTGGCCAGTCGACCCTCTACCGTTGAGCTCAGTTTCACATTCATAATACAAATACCTTTACGACCGATCCAGTTCTAGCATTAGTCCAAGAATGTGTAGAAATAATGTACTATAAATAACAACAACATATATGCAATATGCATTACAGAAATTGTTATAAATGTTAAAATGAAAGCAAATACACATGTGATGATTAATTAAAATGCTAGGTAGATGTAATCTAAAAATATTTGACATACTTGAAACTCACTGTACAGTACGATACATATAAGGCACTTATAATCCAAAAGTATTCTTATGTACGCATATTGATGGGCATTAATATGACGTTCCGCTTAAATTTTATCAAAAGTATAACAATCTGTTTTGCGATCAAGCTACAGATAATTACATTTCAACACACCATGCTTCGCAAATAAAATATTTTGAACTGTAGTGTTCACATACACAACCGCATGAACAGAAGAACATATTTTCTAATCTATTCGAAATGTGTTAAAGATGTAATAAAATATGCAAATAAATTTGAGGTGCATTACAACATAACATGCTTTGCAAATAAAATATTTGAGTTATAATGTTCACACTTCGCATATACAACCGCACACACAAAGGAATCTATTTTCTAAAGTGTCCTTCTTCGTCCCGGACAGTCCGACCTACCCGAAGGTATAAGGTATCTGTTTGGACAACCGGAAAGTGCCACCCAATTTAGACTAAAACCCAGCTGGAAGTAGTCGACGAGGACCGTATACCCCTTCCCCTACCGCAAACTTCTCAGGATTTACGGACTCACATATTTAATGTGCCCGTACCTCGTGTAAATACGAGGACAGTTTGGAACAGATCCATTCTACAGTGTTCGAAATGTGTTCAAGGTGTAGTAAACGGGAAAATAATTTTGCTACGAAATTTTTTATCGAACTCTCTAAGATAATAAAATTTTAGTCAAACAATGATTTTGCGTAAAAATTGAATAAAATACACTATCAGAACGTATAGTGCGCGGTAGCCCAGTGGTTAGGGCGCGGGAATTACACTCTTTTCCAACTACTTCATCACTTGTTTCATAACTCTGACTCTTTTAAACTTAACTGAACTATTTTCGTAGAAGTTGTGTAATATCATCTCTTGGTTGCCGCGTCTTTTTGCCTGAGGTCTGACACACCTCTTTTGTTGGGCGCGGTAGCCCATTGGTTAGCGCGCTGGAGTTGCACTCGGTAGGCCCGGGTTCGATTCCAGCCGCTGCCAAAACTGCCGCCGTGTTCATGCGGAGTACGATCACGTTAAACATGTGGGTTCGAAAGTCCTTCCGAGAGGTTGGTGGTAGGGGAAGGAGGGTACGGTCCCTGTGGATGCCTCCCCCACTGGGTTCCGGTCTAAATTGGGTGGCTCTTCCCGACCGTCCAAACAGTTACCTTACACCTTTCTGGTAGGTCGGACGGTCTGGGTTTCATCAACAACACCTCTTTTGTTGCTGGTAGGTCGGATGATCTGGGTCTCAGCAACAACAACAGCACCTCTTTTGTTGGGCGCTGACACACCTCTTTGGTTACCTCCCGGTCACTCATTAAGTTGCTGTACGACTCTGGACCAGTCGAGTGGCCTGGATCTTCAAAACCTCTTTGGTTGGGCGCGGTAGCCCAGTGGTTAGCGCACGGGAATTACACTCGATAGGCCCGGTTTCGATTACCGCCACTGCCCAAACTACATCCGTGTTCACGCGGAGTACGACGGTCTAAATTGGGTGGCACGTCCCGACCGTCCAAATAGATACTTTACACCTTTCTGGTAGGTCGGACTGTCTGGGTTTCAACTATCAGAACGTGTAATATGGAAATGTAAGAAAATATACATATATGTAAAAACACTTTCATAAAGAAAAGCAAGAGTGCAAATATTCTGTCAATCAAATACCGAACTGTCAGTTGAAGACAAGCAATCTTTGAATATATATTTTTAAAACAGACAAAACGCATTCGATTCTCTCTTCCAGATAATACTTATGGTTTTCATAAAATCCAGTTTTACGATATTGAATTTATTTTGAAATCGATTCTCCTTTTAAGCGGAATAAGAATTTTCGAAAACAAGACTTTATGTTTATGGAAAAATGTATAAATTCAAAACAAACCCGTGCAATGTAAATAGATTGCTTTATCGCTGATTTAATGCTGTACCTTGGAATATATCATATATTCAATTCTGGATTGTAATATATTTTTTATTTCTGGTAGGTAAAACAGTATGATTCTAAAGAAATCATGCTTGAATATTGCGCCATACATTTCTTCAGTCACTATTCCTATTTATTTTGATACTGATGAAATAAATCATAATTTAATAATTTACGACTATGAATTTGTATTAGTCATAGAAAAAAACTTTAATTCTGCAATTATTAATTATATTGTAATATTTTTTTTATGTTTCTGGTAGGTTGAATTGTTGCGAAAATTGTTTTTTAGTTTTAAAAAATTGTTTTTCTTAGTTATACCGGAGACTTATTGATTGATGTAATATTCCACTATATGAACATTGTGTGAAACTCCAATTGCAGATTCTTTTAATAAATAATCATATCGTACTTGTAGTTTCTGTCATTATTTCATATCAAACCTGTGATATCCTCTAATTGCTTATATAACACATCCAATATACGTATAACAAGAAAATATCAAATATATTTTACAATACATTAAAAATATTTGATTACTAACATTTACCAAATTCTATGATGTGCGCAAATAACAGAAAGGTGAAAAAAAAGAACAAAAATGTTGCATTCTTTTCAACTTTTTGCGGCTTTTGAACATTTATTTTATAGTTATATATTGCCCAGATCAGATATAAGTGTCACGTTTTGATATCGTTCCATCTGGTGATAGAAATGTCATTTTGAAACTAGGATGAACACATCATGTATCGCGGTATCTTCTGACAATAAAAAATGACATCAATTGATAGCTGTCTAATAGACACTGCAGCAGTGGCAATTTCTTAAATCGGATCAGCGTTTGTAAAATGGGTGTACTATTATCACGTCATATTTCAACGCAACATATCGGAAAATATTTGGAGTATCACTATATACATTGGAGGAGTTGTAATTTTATTTTTCTGGAATAATACCATTTTCACTTTCCTTATATACAAAATGTATAAGGAACGTATTGCGACGGGGTCGAAAATTCGAATTCGAGTTTTCGACGGGTGAGCACGTTTCAAGCATCCCTGATCACGAATGGAAAATTTTTGAGGGGATGTCTATGTGTGTGTGTGTGTGTGTCTGTGCCTGTGTATGTGTGTGTGTGTCAGTGAGTCTGTGGAGACGATATCTCACGAACGAATGGAGCGATTCGAATGGAATTTGGTACACAAATCACAATCCGTGAATACTGGACGGTTATTGCTTTAAAACACAATCGAATGTTCAGAAGCCCCCCTAAATTTTCGAGTGAAATTTTGAAAAATCATCAAAAAATCAAAACCTTTTACATAGTTACGCAAATAGACATTTCTTATGTAATTTTTCCTTATAAAACAATTGACAAACTTTAGAACGCTAGCATGAACCGTTCTCGAGATATTGCACATTTTTCAGAAAAATTTATCAATAACTTCCATAAATAAAAACAAAATGTTAACTGTTAAGAAATATGTTCACTTTTCATATGTAATATCATGCGATAAATTTAGTGACATCATTTTCGTGGATCTAACTCGTTCCATTCACGAGAAAAGATACTTTGAGTAATACTTTTTTATTTGAACGCCAATAGTCATTTATCCGCTGTGCGAATAACGTATTTCTCAATCCATAACGCTTGGCGAGATTTTGGCGACGAATTTAGCGGAATGTCGCCAACCTGGAGACATTTTTAATTGTTACCAAATTAACGAAAATCTCGCCAAATGGATAAAAATGACGCTAAATCAATAAAAATGACGACTAATTTATGAAAATTCAATATCATGGAAAGAATATATGTATTTACTATAAGAATAACATTTTTGTAACTGTAAAAGTAGTAAATTCATTGCATTATATAAGGAAAGTCATATGCTGCCCACATCAGATTTTTATTTATTATTTTATACTACAATTACGTGTCCAAAAATTTAATATAAAATATATTTGAATTTTTTTTTCAAAACTCATCTGAACATAATAACATTTGCTTAATTGTATATCTATGTACATAATATGAAAATATGTATATTTGTTTGTTTGTGTATGTATGTTTGTGTTTGTCCAAGGGAGCAAGGGACCATCAAGGGAGAATTATTGCACCGAATTTAATGAAATTTTCAGGGTAGGTTTGGAATAGCTCCACTTAAAACAAAGTTCATTTTTCAAGTTTTTTGGAATAGGGATTATCGATATATTAATAAAAAACTTACTATTAAACCTCCCATTAATATATTATTATGCAAGCGATATTTGTTCCTCCAAGTTATTTGAAACAATAATGACATCTTACCATGTTGGCATGAAACGTATTTAAACCCAATGAGTTTATATTTGAAATAAAATATCATGTTGCTAAGCATTGAAATTAAACTCAATCAGTCGATACAATAGTAAATATCTTTTGATTTAAAATATAAAAAAAATATATAAATAAATTTTATCGCAATTGTATTTTTGATTCGAATATATCCATTACAGCCTTTGAGTTTAAAGATAACGGGGATTATTGATATGTTTAAATTCTTACGTCATGTTTTATTTTGATGAAATATTTCTCAAATCTCTTTATTTCAATATAAGTTCATCTTCTAATATACGGGTATAATTGAATCCATGACAATATAAGTAGTACTTCTAATACAGTTTTAGCGCTTTGATTTTGGCAAATATTGATTCAATTTCATAGTTTTTCTAAATTCGTTTAGAAGAGGGATCAGGATGCTTTATTCTTCAGATCTGTCTGTGAGGATACTTTTGCATAGCGAGAACGGATATTCTTAAACTTTATAGGAGATTTAATTTAAATATTTTAGTAGAATCTTTCGAATAACTGTGCCATTTAGAATATTATAGGAAGCTGCACATGAGTGTGGATTTAACATTTCTTTATATTGCATATTCCGTAGGAAGAACGGACATACTGCTAGTTTTAAATAAGTTTATTGCATTGAATTTTTTCTTACATGCTTCATTTTTACTGAGGGGCTAAAATACATGGGAATATAATGGGATATTTGTTCACGTGGTTTGCATTGAGCTCGCTCATTCATTTGGAGCAATTGCTCAGAGGTATAAGATACATGGAAATAATCGCAAATCACTGGCACCAAATGAATTCACCCTGATGTTGAAGCGGCATTCTGACATGATAGTGCAACGTATCATTAGTAATGATCCCCCACATATGCTTTCAATTAAAAAGTTCTTTAAAATAGGATGTACACATTTTATGGAATCAGTCTCATCTCTGTAGATGGTATTTACTTCTTACCAAAAAATCACGTCTTTACATTTTGAATAATCCCCGTGAATCAATAGCAGCAATGAGTTGAATATATTTTACGACTTCATTAATTAAATTTAAAACGTTTCATTTTTTTACTTGCAAAATTCGCTGAAATCCTATAAATTAAAATTTTCACCCCCCCCCCCCAAAAAAAAATACCTAATGCTTTCTTAAATCAGCTAAAAATCCCCAATTGTTACCCTAAATATCTTTTTTAATTTAGGCCAATAATATGAATGGTAAATTGACCTAAATCAATAAATCCGTTTAGGAATATCTTATGTATTTTGGAGTGTATTTTAGTAAAGAGAAAATAAATTCATAAAAACCGTCAAAAATATATCGATTGGAAAATGTAGATTTATTTTCTGATTTTGATGAAATAGTTTATTTGATTAATGCAGAAATGAATATGCTTTTTATATTTTACATAAAATTTTAAGCTACAAAAAATATATGTCTGACATATAAAAAATGTTTTTCATTTTCTGCATTTTAGATATTTATACTTCTTTTGTAGTAATCAAAATATCTGCGTAAAACTGGCTGACGTTGCATTACTTTCAAAACTCCTAATGCAATATAAATAAAAAAACATGGGTTTCAGAAGTATCAATATATGTTTTGTAGCTTTCTTGAAATTGCATTATTACTTACATTATATGCAATAATGTATAAGGAATGTATTGTGACGGGGTCGAAAATTCGAATTCGAGTTTTCGACGGGAGAGCACGTTTCAAGTGCTCCTGATAACGAATCGAACATTTAAAGTGATGTGTGTATGTGTGTGTGTGTGTGTGTGTGTGTGTGTCAGTGAGTCTATGGAGACGATAACTGACGAACGAATGCACCGATTCGAACGAAATTTGGTACAAAAATTACATTCCGTAAACACTTTAAGTCAATTGTTTTTATAAGCAATCGAACGTTCAGAAGCCAGATACATTTTCGAGTGAAATTTTGAAAAAATCGTCAAAAAATCAAAACCTCTAATAAAGTTACGCACATAGGCATTTCTTATTTCAATTTTAATTAGAAAATTATTCACATAAATTTTAGAGCGCTAACATGAACCGTTCTCGAGATATTTCACATTTTTCAATAAAAATTATCAAAATATCATATAAAATAAAAAAAATATTTCCTAATGAGAAACATGTTTACTTTTCATATGTAATACCATGTGATAAATTTGGTGACAGCTTTGTCGTGAATCTAGCTCGTTCCATTCATAAAAAAATACTTTGAGCAATACTTTTGTATTTGAACGCGAATAGTCATTAACTGCTGTAAGAAAAACTTATTTTTTCGTCCATAACGCTTGGCGAGATTTGGCGACGAATTTGGTGGAATGTCGCCAACTTGGCGACTTTTTAAATGTTGCTAAATTAATGAAAAACTCACCAAATGTATAAAAATGGCTCTAAATCAATGAAAATGACTTCTCATTGACGAAAATTCAATATCTTGGAAATAATATAAGTATCTACTATAAGAATAACATTTTTTTAACTGCAAAATTAGTAAATTTATTGCATTATATAAGGAAAGTCATGTGCTGCCCACTTCCGATTTTTTTCTTAATTTCATAAATAATAGATGGCTGTACCGGAACTATTATTATTCTTATTGATGTTCTGTAGTTAAATTTTATTTATAGTCTGAGCATGGCGCCGTCTTTCTGCACGCATTGCACGATGGTGGCCACCATTTTGTCTAGCAGAAATCGTGAAAGTGTGTGGTGAGTTCTTGACGGCATTTTGCTGGTGCTCACATTTTAAAATACATAATAAAGTTATAACTAAGGTTTTTATATTATCTATCCTTATTCAAAATGTATTCTAAATGAACAATAACGGTTTTGTGACTTGCAGTCAGAACAAAATCTTGCATCTGAAAGATTTTAAAGTAGCTTACTTAAATGCCGTTTTATTCTAAAATGTAAAATTATACTGAAACCGTACAAACTAAGGATTTTTCATTTATTATTTATTAAGTTGAAATTAGTTTTGCTTATTTGATAGCTTTAACTGTGAATTATTTCGAAATTTTGGCATCTCCTCTTATGTTCAATACGTATGTATGTATCTTCAATCTTGAAATACTTCAGTATCGTTATAGGATCTATTAAACATTGCCAGTTTTGTACAATGTAACGAATTTATAGAATATTTATATCATACTTAATAGTGTGCTAGTTAAACTAAAGCAGTGTATACCAAATCAGTTAGTTTAGCATGAATATATTTTATATATGATTTAATTAAATAGACAGCTAAGGTGGGAATGGAATATTTGCAACATCCCTAAGGCAAATATCTTTTATTTAGATAAATATTTTATAAATTAAATTGTATTAAAATGTATTAAAATGTATTGTAATTTTTGATCAACTAAGAAGATGAAATGATATTATAAAGATATATATTCAAAGATATTTTTGAAAGAAAAAAGTTTCATCACGATGTATAGATTAGTTACTGTAAATTTTAAATGTCATATCATAACTATGATTAGAAAGCTAGATTTTTGTACTTTCCTTATATACAATAATGTATAAGGAAAGTATTGTGACGGGGTCGACAATTCAAATTGAGTTTTTGACGGGAGAGCACGTTTCAAACATCCCTGATCACGAATCAAACATTTTTGAGATGGTATCTGTGTGTGTGAGTGTGTCAGTGAGTCTGTGGAGACGATAACTGACGAATGAATGGACCAATTCGAACGAAATTGGGTACAAAAATCACAATCCGTGAATACTGGAAGTCTATTGTTTTTACACGCAATCGAATGTTCAGAAGCTCCCTAAATTTTCGAGTGAAATTTTGAAAAAATCATTAAAAAATCAAAACTTTTAATAAAGTTACGCAAATAGACATTTCTTATGTAATTTTTCATTAGAAAACGATTGACGCAAATTTTAGAACGCTAGCATGAACTGTTCTCGAGATATTGCCCGTTTTTAAAAAAATTATCAAAAAATCATGTAAAATAAAAAAAAATATTACATATTGAGAAACATGTTCACTTTTCATATGTAATATCATGCGATAAATTTGGTGACATGATTCCCGTGGATCTAGCTCGTTCCATTCATGAAAAAATATGCTTTGAATAATACTTTTGTATTTGAACGCCAATAGTCATTCTGCTGTAAGAATAACTTATTTCCCCATCCATAGCGCTTGGCGAGATTTTGGCGACGAATTTTGATGGAATGTCGCCAACTTGGTGACTTGTTTAAATATTGCTACATTAACGATAAACTCCCCAAATGGATAAAAATACAGTTAAATCAATGAAAATGACGACTAATTGACGAAAATTCAATATCTTGGAAAGAATATAGCTACTATAAGAATAACCTATTGCTTTTACTGCTAAAGTAGTAAATTCATTGCATTATATAAGGGAAGTCATGTTTTGCTCACATCAGATTTTTTAATATTATTTTGTTTTCTATTTATTGGAAATTTGACTAATATCCTATACCTCCTTTAGTTTGAAACATTACAATTTGTGTGGACATTCAAAAATCGTTGAAGTTTATAATCTTTGCCTGTCTACAGAATTTCAACAGTGAGATTCAATTACAACACCACTGTGAGATGTTGTTTGGCTATAATTTCAATAATTTTAACAGGTAAGCTATTGTCTATTTCGTTCTGATTATATGCTTCTTATATATAAAGTTATGCTGTCGTTTTTTTTTTTTTGTCTATGAAATGTTAATATATTGCTTGGCTCCTGCTTTTTAAGTTAAAGAAGCTTTTGAGTCTGTTGAAATATTGTTCCATTTGCTTAAATTAAAATTGCAAATATAAAGATTTTAACCGTGAGTACATTTTATTAAAGATTGATTAATTTAATAAATTTCACAAAATATTAACGTGAAATCGAGTAATAATTGTATGTTTTTGGTGTGAATATGAGTTAGAAAATAAAACAGTGATATAATTGATACTATTATACACTCCCATGGGTAGGGGCGCGGTAGCCCATTAGTTAGCGCGCTGGAGTTGCACTCGGTAGGCCCGGGTTCGATTCCAGCCACTGCCAAAACTGCCGCCGTGTTCATGCGGAGTACGATCACGTTAAACATGTGGGTCCGAAAGTCCTTCCGAGAGGTTGGTGGTAGGGGAAGGAGGGTACGGTCCCTGTGGATGCCTCCCCCACTGGGTTCCGGTCTAAATTGGGTGGCACTTCCCGACCGTCCAAGCAGTTGCCTTACACCTATCTGGTAGGTCGGACGGTCTGGGTTTCAACAACAACACTCCCATGGGTAGGGGCGCGGTAGCCCATTGGTTGGCGCGCTGGAGTTGCACTCGGTAGGCCCGGGTTCGATTCCAGCCACAGCCAAAACTGCCGCCGTGTTCATGCGGAGTACGATCACGTTAAACATGTGGGTCCGAAAGTCCTTCCGAGAGGTTGGTGGTAGGGGAAGGAAGGTACGGCCCCAGTGGATGCCTCCCCCACTGGGTTCCGGTCTAAATTGGATGGCACTTCCCGACCGTCCAAACAGTTACCTTACACCTTTCTGGTAGGTCGGACGGTCGGGGTTTCAACAACAACACTCCCATGGGTTTCTGGTAGGTCGGACGGTCTGGGTTTCAACAACAACAACACTCTCATGGGTTTCTACACTCCCATCAGTTGCACACGTAGTGTGATATATAACTATATATATATATGTCATACTGCGGTGAATAAAGTTAGCAGTTACTATAAACATGTCGTAGTGTATAACGAAATCATTGCTAATAAATCGAAATTTAAGAATAATAAATTTAATAAATCGATGTTTCATTGGATTTGCAAGTTTTCTGCATATCTGATTTCAAGTAGAACGTTTTCAAGAGTGTATATGTGTATCTGTAAGTCTATAAAAACTATATCTTAACAATGAATGGAGCTATTTGAATGGAAGTTCATTAGATGTCCGCAATCTAAGTATTTAAATCGTTTTTATTTAGACGGTATAGAACATTTAAAGGTATCCAAAGTTTTGAATAGAAACGCTTTAAAAAATCTTCAGGCGAGATAAATAATTGCGAAATAATTTGCTAAAATTTCTTCACAATTTGTAAATGTAGAACTATAGATAGTGCAGCGTAAATTTTAAAACTGATAGCAAATATAATTTTAGTTAAATTAAACATTACTAAATGAACAATTACGGTAATTTGTTTTTACATTTTGCATTGTAAAATGACAGGCACTATGCCATCGCAATTGTCAATTTTTTCCTGTCCACACAATGTAATAGACATTATGTAATACACTAAATGTGTAATATATTGAAGTCAGAATATATTTTAAAATCTCAAGTGCTTCTATTATGTTAGTTGAAATGGTGAAAAATACCTTTAAATGCATTGACCCCACTCTTCATGAAACTAGTGAGTTAATGGATTAATCACTGGAGCTAAATCGTAAAAAAAATATATACCTCTCTTGGAGTATATGAAATTTCTTAGCACGATATGACAATAAAGAATTAAATAATTTCAGAGTCATATTATCGAATCTAAATATGGAAATAACTTATTTATATTTTAATCTCATAAGGTAAAGTTTTTGCTTTGTTGATTTTTTAATTTAGAAAGGTTAGTGGATTAATAAATGAAACGGACGTTACTTTCTCTTATGAAGTTTAGAGAAAATATGTATTGTTTTGACAAGAATTTTCAATTTCGAGATTTTGATGCCAATATAGGTTTTAAGACCACTTGAACACGTTTTGACAAATTTTAGAACATCGGTCTGTGTTCGATTTCCTGTCTACACAATTGCTGCCACAGATATTAATGGATTTTCACGAAATTCATGTTCGTGTTAAATAACAAAAAATATAGAGATAGGTATAATTCTTTTAAATTCGGGAGATAACTTTAAAATGTATTCGAATTTTTATACTTTATGAACATGCCAGCACAATACACAATTTGACATAATTATGCATAAAAGGGATTGTTAATGATCATGAAATTTAAGTTTTAATCATTGTAGTGAAAAATAGCTGAGATACAATTTTTCTATTTGTGACATCATTTGCCCCTCTCCTCTTGAGACGGTACATTGTCAAACTTCGTATCAATCGAAGGATGTTTTCAAGCGCTTTAAAATGAATAGTGACATTCTATAATTGTGAACATTTGGACCATCAATACATAATTTAAAAAAAATCTTGTAAAATTTGCAAAAAATAAAATAAATAATGGCTCCAGTTCGATGATACCAAAATGTTTTTGAGTGAAACAATATTGTAAAATAAAACTCCAATGAAGGAGTAAATAAGTTTATTCGTTGCCTTCAAACTAATTTGCTAAGTTTGTTGCAGATAACATTTGACAACTAAAGTAAGGTACATAATTGAAACAACTTGAACTTTTTTATTTACAAATATCGATTCGATACAATTTTGGCCGTGCGTAGTAGGTTTTAAAGGATCTGGTATTAGTTTTGAGTTGAATATCGTCTGCATCGTTGCCAGGAAATGGAACATCTAATGAATTCTGATTTCTTGATTTCTACGTTAAAAATCTCGAACTTTTAGGATGGTCATATTCCGAGCATATCATTGAGTATATTATAAATACTACATTTAGGAAACCAAGAACTCTATTCAAAATTCAATTTTATATTCCTGTAAGGCTACATTCATTGATCGATGACATTGTAAGTTTTCTAGATATGTGAATTACAAACTTTATACCTCAATCACACACATGAGAAAAAAGTACGCACGTGCATATATGGGGTCCAGAGAGAATCCAAAGGAAAAATTAATAAATCTTTTGAAAATTTATTCATAATGAATTATTGAATGTATATATAAAAGGGATCCCTCATTGACATATATTTTCAAAAATATTTAATTTAACAGCATTCATCACACAACAAATTGGTGCGTTGTGGACATATAATTTGGCACATTTTACATGCAGTCTTCACTTTACTGTCCTTACTTCTGGGACAATATTTACATCTGGCTTTAATATTTGCTTTTCATTTAATAATGTTTGGTTACTTATATCCTAAAATTGTATGGTGTATCGTAAGCTGTTATAGATAATATTGCATGCAAAACAAATTTAATTATAATGATAATAAAAAGGTATTTAGATACATTTATGCACATCTGTGATCAGTGTGAACTTTACAATTAGTACCATCACAACCTCTTAAAATCTAATCAAGAAGTGACACCTGCAGACTAAACACAACTTAAAAAGAAATTACATGGACTAAGGGCGCAATCTATATAAAAAAACTAACAATTACAAACCAAAGTATTTTTACGGGTGCGCCTGGACCCCATGTGTGTGTTTAAGGGTTGAATGGAAAATGTTCAATCTTCTTCACTTGACAAGATGGTTAACAAAAACATTAAAAGCTTTCTAAAAACAAATTATTTACCTAGAAACAATTTTTTTTCTTGAACATCTTTGACGCTCATTAATTATATCTATCTTTTGTATAGTTAAGACATTCCGAGTGAAAGAAAATCATTATTAACTAGATAGGACAACACGTTTCAGGTTTCCGAGAAAAGAAGTTCAAAATATTGAAATACTGAAACTATTATTATATATGATATCAGATTTTTGGAAAAATATTACAAAATTACATATATTCTATCACGTTTGGAGACATACACATCCAAATTATTTATATTTTTCGTAACAATCCAACATCAGTTAGATTCTTCGCACATAGATATTATTCTTATCAAACGGTTAATTATCCATCTTAGGAAATCATGGGATTTGACGATTTCATATTTTCGTTTCCTTCATACTCGTATATATACCCTATAACAAAAAAAGTCGAAGCACCAAGAAGGAGTTGCCCGATTGAAATGAAATTTTGTATGCAAAGACATTTTGAGCGAATGGAATTTGGTGTCCAATGAATAAATAGTGGGAGTTCCAGCGCATCGTAACTGTGCATTCAGCAGGTGTATATCTGGGCAGGTGTATATCTGCAGGTGGGTATGGTTTGGGTTGTCATCTCCTTTGATAGCCGGACCCCTTTGACAGTCATTTCTGGCACACTGACATCATAGCGGTACGTAGACAACATTCTACGACCGGTTGTGTTACCGTTCCTATTGTGACACCCGCCCGGACTTACTTTTCAACAAGATAATGCCCGACCGCACACGGCACGTGTTGCTATGAATTGTCTTCAAGCTTGCCCAACACTTCCTTGGCCAGCTAGACCTCCTGATTTCTCTCCCATAGAGCACATTTGGGACGTTATGGGAAATCGATTGCAACCATCCCGGAATGTTGACGATTTAGCCCGCCAGTTGGAGACAATTTGGCAAGATCGTCCGCAAGACACCACCCGTGAACTTTATCAGTCTATTCCACGCCGGGTGACATCTTGCATCCAGGCCAGGGCTGGACCAACGCTTTATTGACTTCCTCCCTTTGTATACAGTCAAACCCTAAATTATTAAATTGCTCTTAAATTTTAATCGTTTTTTTTCTATGTATGTTCTTTACATCCACCAATTTTTATCACAATCAGTCAACTCCTTCTTGGTTTTTTCCTCTTCGATTTTTTTGTTATAGAGTGTATTCCCATTCAATTGGTGGGGGCTGTTTGTCAACCTACATTTTTGCCATTTCTCGCCGTTAGTGAAGCGAATAAAAATATCTCAGTGCTTATTAGAACTATTTAATACTACATCTAAGATTATTTAATATTAAATCAATGACATATTTATTAGTAAATTAAGATACTGATACGAATTCGGCAAGTGTGTTCAGCTCTTCTAAATTGCATCATTGATCAGTGACGTTTCATAGAATCTTCGACCTTGGATAACACTCAATTTACCTCATTACGGATTAAAATAATAAAAGTTTTTGTGATCTGAGATCCACTGCCAGACCCAGGCATCAAGACTGATTAACCCCTTCGGCCAGTCCTTTTTGCTTGTTCCTTCCCCACCAATACATGCTAATGTTTAGAGAAAACATTGGAATCACGCCGAAAATCGCAACTCGAGTTTTCGATGGATCTACACGTGTTGCGACCTCTAGAACACGAAAATACTATTTTAGCGTGACATCTGTGTGTGCGCCTGTCTTCTTGTTTGTCTGTCTGTGCGTCTGCCGGTCTGTGTGTTTTTCTGAGCAATGAATGAAACCTAATGGTCGGTTTTCCCTCGATACATATTTCTTTTTAAATCCAGAGATGGAGAAACAAAAAAATTGTTTTACATGGTGTTAAACTTTACTATTTTTTTAAAGTTATGATTGAACAATTCAGTTTATATTCTTGGCAACAAAATGAAACCAAAATCGTCTATTTCCATCCATATTTTGTCTTAAACCAATTATGTCAGGGAAATGTTATCTAAACCATCGAATTCCACCGTCTCTTCTGATTAAAATACTAAGCAGAAGTCTGTAAATATTGGTGAAACGATCATTAAGATGCAGATGCTGTAGACATTGCAATAAATAGTGCAGTATTAAATATGGAATAAATGGGAATAAATAATTTAAAATAGGCAAAAATTATATTTTTATGCATATCTTACAAAATATTTCATAACTTGTAGTGACTATATTGTTCATACATTTGCATTAAGAAGTGAATGTTAATCCATATTAACGTAAAATATAAAATAAATCTCATATGCTGTACGTTTGGAACAAATGTCCCTTAATATTACTATTTAAGGTAAATGCTGTGAACACAAACTTCAGTCTAAATTTTACAAATTTTAGGTAAATAAGCTACCGGTAGGTATTACAAAAGAAATCAGAATGATCAATGTGAATATATAGGAAATATAAAGGCTGCTAATGGTTCAGAGAAATACAAAAAGTTCATTGTGATGTTGTCTATTATTAAAATATTGCATAGCAATGCAGAATGCAAAAGAATATTCAGAGTGATAAAATAAAATATCCTAATATGTCTGCAGTTTCAAGTGAGCTTCATAGTCGTTAAAAGTAACCAGAAATGTTTGTTATGAATGAACAAATCAATATGATAAAAAAGTTTTAACAGAAGACAAATCCATAAAATGCACTCATTTGCAAAAATGTGATAACTGTGAAGATGTTGATGTGTAAGGTTATGGCTTTACTATTGAGAAGTAATAAATTGATTTTATAGTGTACTAGCCGCGATTACCCGGCACTGCTGGGGATTTACCATGGGAAACTATGATAAAAATTACACCGGAACATATTAGGTCATTGTGATATATTACCGCTAAATGTATCGCATTTTAGTTTGTTTAAATAAAATTAAAGTTGGAAAGTGTTTCATAATCAATGCTTTATGCATGATTGATCTTTCTTGTGATTTCTTAATACTTTTCGTCGTTGAGTAAGCCTGCAAAAAATAAACCATGGTGATGGTTTCCATTTAAATTCATATCTAAAACCTGCGATATTCAAAAGTGTCTTATACATTCAATAAACTCCCACAAAACTTAGTGTTGAGTAAGCCTGTGAGAAATAAACCATAGTGAAAGTTTCCATTTAAATTCATATCTCAAACCTGCGATTTTCAAAATAATCTAATACGTTCAATAAACTCCCACAAAACTCAGTGTTGAGTAAGACTGTGAGAAATAAACCATGGTGAAAGTTTCCATTTAAATTCATATCTCAAACCTGCGATTTTTAAAAGTGTCTAATACGTTTAATAAACTCCCACAAAACTCAGGGATTTAATTGACTTTCACGTTTTAAACCAACAATGCCCAACCTTTTTCGTTGTGAATCATGGAGTTAGAGAGTAGAACTCCTAGGAAAAGGTGTCGTTTCTGACTAATATCTCGAGAACCACTGATCGTAGACACTCGAAATATAGCCTATGTTTTTTGTGGGGTGATTTCAAGACTACCAAGATGAATTTCACGAAATTCGGTTTAGCTGTTCTCCAGTTACGGTGGATCTTTCACTTTTCTTCTTTATATATATAGATATTTATACTGCCGCTTAAACTGCTTTTTATAAAAAAAAAAATAAAAAATTCTTTGATTTTTTTTATATGTACTAATCTATCTCTGTACAAGAAATTGTTTTATTTTTTAATAAATGTATAAATTTGATTGAAATAGTGGTGACTATGAGTCTACATTATAGTTTCCATAATGTTATTTTTCAAATGTCCACTTTAAAAACATTTGTAATCCCAAATTCGATATTTAGAACACTTGCATTAGATGCTTGTGAATGCTTAGGCTTAGATACATGTGGGTTGGTTCTTTGAGCACTCAAATGCGTGCCTGCATTTACTGCCTGCCGACAAATTTTATTGACTTTTGTGTTTTTTTAACACATTCCAACATAGTTGAAAAGTGTGTATGACCTTGTTCATTCTGTCTGTCTGTATGTATGTATATCTGCCCGTTCGTACGATAATTGTCGTAAAAATGACTTTATCAAAATGACATTATAGTATGTTGTTGAGATCTTCTGTGGGACATATGGAAATGAAAATGAATAATATCCCGCAATTATTTTCGGATTGAATCCTACGGGACTTAATTTTTCAAACAATTTTTGGGCGAAGTTAAAATTCACAAATTGCTTCGAAAATTTTAGAAAATATTCAAATTATCCCATAAAATATAACAAAAAATCAGCAAAATATGTTCGATAGTTATTTAAATAAAAATTAAAATAATAATTACACCTATGATATATGAAGAGATTACGTGCCACATTTCAAAATAAAATATGATATCTATATTTATTCCGATATGTCAAGATTGTGATTTTCTAGGATCTATTAAATCTATATTTATTTGCAGTATAATGTCTTAAAATCGCTGTATTTTTGCGTATATTCTGTGCATCTTCATTTTGTGCCAACGCAATTATAATATTTTCGAGTTTAAATGATCTTCAAACTTTGATTATTTCTACAAAGAAGCCTAATTTTAATGTAAACAAATCAATATGAGTTCTATAAGAATGGCTGAATTTTTTCAAGCCAAATTAGTTAGCTCTGGAGACTGGAATATAAGTGATATGAATGAAATATTAATTGATTTTAGTACATAAAGAAGCAGACAATTTTAAAGAATTGCCTTTTTTGAAGTTTTACATTTCCAAGTAATATAAATTACTGTAATATTTTGATAATTAAAAAAATTTCACCGCTGAATGTATCGCATTTTAGAGATGTTTAAATAAAATTGCATTTCAGCTGGAAAGTGTTTCCTAATCAATGAATATTTCATTCATTGATCAGGAAATAAATAACAAGAAAGATCAATCAGACTTTATGCATGATTTATCTTTTTGTTATTTTTGCACTAATACAAAAACCCATAGTTGGAAATCGTTCGTTACTAATTCCCCGGTGGTGAAGAAGCGCCAATGCACCACGTCCACAGGACCGCCCATGATATCCCATGGCGAAGGGGAGAAGAATTGCAGCTTCACTTTTATAGAGGCTCCCCGTAGGGCGGAAGTTTGACTTGGCCTCGACATGACAACATCCATGCCCGCTGGCGGGATTCGAACCCGCAACCAGGCAATCCAGAGATCAGACGGAAACGCATGCCCCTGACCGCTCGACCACCGGATCGGCTTAGTTGAAAATATGTTTCTGTAATATGTGCAATTTTTCCATAAATTCTATTTTATTAGTAAGCATTATATTTAAAAATGGCCTCTAATAGAAAATAGTATTTAATACTGATATAAGTACTATTAGATAGTGACCACTTATAATATTGAGATTTTACTTTTATTTTTATATGCATATGTAAATAAGCACGATACTATCTGACTGGCAATAAACTATCTAATTAGTGATAAGTACCGGAACTACATTAGTTTATTTTACCACATCCTACACTTTCCTTTTCATAGAATGATCAATTTTGGAAAACAAGTAGATTTACATTAGATGACAAGGCAGTTTGGCATCTTGGGCGACAAGAAACCTTATGGACTAATAAATATATGCTGACGTGACTCTGGCTTCTGTCATAACATCCTCTTTTTCCCTATTTTCTTTAAAGAAAACATGAAATAAATAAATAATGGCATCATTATGTCAATTTACCTACTCAATTAAAGACAAAATATTTCTCAAAAACATGACATTTCCTATAAACCATCAAACCCGAAATTCTAACCATACCTTCCTTCAATCTTAAACTTATGTGCGTCTTATTTAAATTTATCAAACATTGTAAATTCCACGTATTTCTCCTCGTATTTTATCATTTATTTCCCTACCAAAATGCACAACTTATTATGAAGCTCATGCTCAGAAATAATTCCTAAAATGTCGTGGTGCTATTTCAAAGAACGAACTAACAAAAACTATTCTAAAATATATTTAATAACAAAGGTCTGAAATATTTTTGTGGCAAAAACGAAATACGGCGTTTTCCCTTATTCCAGAGATAACCCTATGTTGACAATATTTTTTAAAATACCATGTAAAGTTCATTTTCAAGGAGCAATTGTACTAATTTTGCCGACAATGGTAAAAAATAATCCATCAAAAGTCACCAAATTGAAAAAACAAATTCACTACTAGTTTAAAAATATCTGAATACAATTTTTTATTAAAAGCATTTGAGTATATATTAGAGCTCGCTGTTTCAGAAAAATTATATAATACTTAACAATAACTTTTATATTTTTATTTTAAATATGTTTTTAATATAAAAATTGAAACCCCCAAGAAGAGCTGTTTTTACCACAAATAATTGAAGATTGTAATTGTTTGACAAAAGTATCTTGAACGTAGGATTTTCAAAAACATATACATATACATAAAACATATTCATGCAGTCAAATTGGAAATAAATACATTTTCTTCAGTAAAAGTTTGGTTTTTCATACAATCTACTTAAGTTATTTTTGTTATCAAGATATCGCATATTCAATTGTAAATTATAAAAAGAGTCAAATACGGGGTATTTTTATTTCTTCTAATTTGAATAAAGTAATTCTCCACTTCAAATTTTATTACTTTCCTCATATCAAAATTTCATTACTTTCGTTATATATATATATATTACCTATATGCATAAGGAAAGTATTGTATGAGGTCGAAATTCGACGGGAGGGCAAGTTTCAAGAATCCCTGATCACGAATCGAACATTTTTTAAGTGTGTGTGTACCACTGAGTCTGTGGAGACAATATCTCACACACGAGTGCAGCGATTCGAATGAAATTTAGTACAAAAATTACGATGCGTGAATACTGGAAACCTATTGTTTTTAAACACATTCGAATGTTCAGAACCCCCTAAATTTCGAGTGAAATTTGCAAAAAATCGTCAAAAAATGAAAACTTTAATAAAGTTACGCAAGTAGATATTATGTAATTTTTCCTTAGGAAACGATTGACATAAAATGTAGAACGCTAACATGAACCGTTCTCGAGATATATTGCACATTTTTCAAATACATTTATTAAAAATTAACATAAATTACAAAATATTAACTGTTGAGAAATATTTTCAGTTGTCATGTGTAATATCATGCGATAAATTAGGTGACATCATTCTCGTGGATCTAGCTCGCCCCCTTCATGAGAAAATATTCTTTGAGTAATACTTTTGTATTTCAACACAAATAGTCATTTATCTGCTATAAGAATAAATCTCTCCGCCCATAACGCTTGGCGAGATTTTAATGATGAATTTGGCGTAATATCGCCAACTTGGCGACATTTATAAATGTTGCTACATTGACATAAATCTCGCCATATGGATAAAAATGACGCTAAATCAATGAAAATGACAACTAATCGATGAAAATTCAATATTTTGGAAAGATTATAATTATCTACTATACAAATACCCTTTTTTTTTACTGTAAAAGTTGTAAATTCATAGAAATTATATAAGGAAAGTCATGTGCTGCCTACTTCAGATTATTTATGTAAATTGGTTTCTAAAGAGTAGTTTTAATAATTTAAGGACCATGAAAAAATATCTCTCCAATAAACCTAGAAAGAAATGAACTGCATCTATATTAAAGGAAATCTGTATATTACCTATCTGCTTCGATAAACTACTGCTGTGTTTCAAGTTGACTTGAAATATGGTTTTCTTTTTTCCCATTTTGACGTATTTATAACAGAATTCTACATTTAATAATTTCATAGCTTACAATTCTCAACTACAATGCATTTATGACACTTCTGAGCACACAACATCCACGAAAAATACGCGGTGTTAGTGAAAATTTAAATAGAAATTATAATTTTACTGTTAACAATTAAACAGCAGGAAATAATCTGCACGAACATTTATCCTTAATCCAATAAAACAGCTCCTGCATTTTACGTCCTATTACAGACTGTTTAAAATTTGTCAAAATTTATAATTTACCCGGAATTCTTTTTGAATTCAGGGAGTGTTTTGGCTTTGTTATCTTAGAGTAAATTATTTTAGGGTATATAGCAAAGGCCTTATTTATCAACTGCCTAATTGTCACGTCGCTAAAGCTCCCGAATTAAATGGCCATTGTGCCATAGAGCTAATTAGTAATGTGAAGTTAATTAAAGCCGTTTCTGTGTCTATATTTCCAACATGATTTTTAACAAACAAGTATTAACAGTGTACCAAAACTTATTAAATTTGAGAACTGTCCAAATATTCCAGGGTTCTTTTAGCAAAGCCGAATAACTTCCAATGGTTCTGTAAGAGCCGTAAAAGTGGTCATATTCCCTAATATTCAAATAATTATTAAAAGTTTAATCATGCCACCATAATGAAATCAATTGGAATTTAATGCACTCTTATTTTATATCTAATTCGCTGGATTAGATTATATCTAAATCGGATTCCAACAGTTGTAAACAATATCTTATTTCTTTTAATTTACTTAAATTAAAATAAAATTCATCATATTTTAAGGGTTTTCATGTTATAGCTGCTCTTTTTACATAGACAAAATATTAATCTAAAATATATACATATATATATATATATATTGTAGTTGTAAATAATCGAAATATTCATAACATTAAGATATGATACCCATGTGATACCTATTTACTGAATGGACAGTTAGCAAGAAAAACAAACCACGGTAAGAACGCTTTTCATGAAAATAGATCACAATTTGTCATCACTTAACCTTTAAATGCATCTCCTTATTCATTTGAAACATACTGCACGAAAACCTATATAAATCCAAGGAAGAAAGGTAGAAACATTTTGCATCATATTGCTGATAGGTTACAAGATTGCTAACACAATTAATACTAATTTTGTTTACTCGATGGATTCACAAGCTCTGATGCATGCATTATATCATAAGGTAAATTGTCCTTACTTAAAATTTACTTTACCAGGACTTACCTTTGATGCCTTCACTAAGGGTAGAGCATGGAAACTCCTGATTCTCGAGAGTCGAAGAGAAAAACACAGATATAAAATAAACACTCTTATTTAATAAAATAAATAATTAGGCATCACGTCTGATGTTATAATAGCAAAAATTAGCACACATCCACAACAGAAGGTCTTTATTTCACTTCCTATAAGTCTTTTTAAACTTTTGTACATCTTATAGGAAGTAAAATAAAGACCTTCTGTTGTGGATGCGTGCTTAATTTTTACTCTTATTTAAATTGATCAATTACTTTAATATATAATTTCATATATATATATATATAGCTCTTTATTATTAAGAGTATTCATGAATCCATTTTTAGACACATATATCTCTAACAATATTTAATTAACACATATATTTACAACACGTCATTTAATTGACACATATATTTACAACAAATTATAATTATCTACCGAAAATCTAAGTAGTTATTTTATTAACACTTTACAACAAAGTTGAAAAGTGTTTATGACTTTGTTCATTCTGTCTGTCTGTCTGTCCGTTAGCACGATAACTGCCGTAAAAATGACTTAATCAAAATGAAATTTTAGTATGTTGTTCAGACGGTCTGTAGGACCTATGGGAATATAAATGAATAATATCACCCAATTAGTTTTGGATTGAACCCGGGTTGAAAAAATGATATACATTGAGCCCTATGGGACCTAATTTTTCAAACATTTTTAAGCGGATTTAAAATTCACAAATTGCTTCGAAAATTTTAGGTAATATTCAAATTGTTCCATAAAATTTTTTTTAAAAATTCAGCGAAATATATTCAGTAGTTCTTTAAATAAAAATTAAAATAATAATTACACCTCTTATATGGAACGGTCACGTGACCATGATATGAAAAGATCACATGACTCACTTCAAAATGATATATGGCATCCATCTTGATTCAAAATCGTGATTTTTTAAGTTCTTTTTAATTCATATTGAGTATTGTATCCGTCCTAAAACTACTTTAGTTTTGCTTAAATTCTGTGCGTCTATGTAGAATGAGTTGTATTAGAATTGCTGTATTTCTTTAACACAAAATAATTTAGCCCATGGAGTCTGCATGGCTGATATGAATGACATATTAAGATTTTATAAAGAGAAGGACAATTTTTTCGATGAAGTTTTAAGCATAGAGTTCAATTACTTGTAGCTCCATGGTCTTAATTTTTAAATAAAATAAATTATTATATTATTGTGATGAATGAACTGAATGGGAGAAGGTTATGAATGAAATGCTGTTTTTATAGAGAGATCCAAGCGTGTCAGTTTTTCTATGACGTCATTTGAATTAATTTCAGTTGTTTTCGATGAAGTTTTTAAATATAATAAATTATCGTAGTATTATGATAGTTTTAAAAATATTTCCTTGGAATGTATCGCATTTTAGAGATAATTAAACCAGGCAATTTATATTTCAATGCCGTCATTTGAATAAAGTTCATTTTTTTCAATGAAGATTAAGTTTTCAAATTTAATAAATTAATGTAGTGATAAGTTTTAAAATATTACCGAGGAATGTATTGCATTTTAGACTTTTTTAAATAAAATTGCATTGAAGTTGGAAAGTGTTTTATAATCAATGCTTTAATTATGATTGATCTTTCTTGTTTAACATACCAGAGCTCGTTATTACGATTGGGGTTCGTGCGACCGTATTGTTAATTATACGATACGTATTTGTGTGCCTTCCTTGATAAAGTTAACAGATAAAACTGCATAAATACCTCCTATTACTTTGACTTTGATATTTTGTCGATAACACACTTTGCTGGATGATTGCGTATATTTTGATACGCCACTCATTCATCATGTATAGGTTACTGTCGCACATCACATTGCTGGGCTACATTTTCCTTTGCGATCCCAGGAGATATACCTTTATATTTCACAAAAACTTAGGTGCGTATATTACGCTGTCGAAAAATTGCATCTCGTCGGAAAATTCTAGAACATTCTGGAAACAATTTTTTCCTTTCCCCTTGTGGTGTCATACCACCTCTCTGATTTATTGTTTGAGATGGAGGGGATGAACGCTGTTTGTTTATGTTGGGTTTCCCATTGGTTTTCGTTGCTGCATTTACAGTGATTTTTAGCTTGCTTGGCATCCGTAATTGAGATGTCAAAATGTCGTGCAACATCGTACGACACATTAGAAAACTCAAAAGCGTGATCTTACTATCCCGTATTATTTTGCCCTGTTTTAGTTTCAGAAACTGATGTATGATGGTTTGCCTAAAGCTTAAAATAAAATTCTGTAAAACAATAAGTATAGATATTAATTTTATATCAATATTTTGCAATTTATTCGAAAAATTATCTTAAGGTGTGGATTTTTCTGTTTTCTGCTAATTATGAATGAAGCTTCATTTTATGTCAGTAGAATTAAGAATGAAGCTTCATTTTATGTCAGCAGAATTATGAATGAAGCTTCATTTTATGTCAGCAGAATTATGAATGAAGCTTCATTTTATGTCAGCAGAATTATGAATAAAGCTTCATTTTATGTCAGCAGAATTATGAATGAAGCTTCATTTTATGCCAGCAGAATTATGAATGAAGCTTCATTTTATGTCAACGGAATTATAAATGAAGTTTCATTTTATGTCAGCAGAATTATGACTGAAGCTTCATTTTATGTCAGCAGAATTATGAATGAAGCTTCATTTTATGTCAGAACACAAATTTTAGTTTCTGCTTCTTGTTGAAGTGGAAAAAGATGGCATTTATTCGAACTAACGTATTTAGACTTTACAAATACTAACAAAGTTTTTGCCTAAGATGAAACGATGAAATTATTTATCTGAGAAGGCGATAGAAAACTCATATATAATTAGACAGATTGCTACCATTTTGTCCTAGTCAAAATTCAGAGCAGACATTGCTAAATACCTGTGTAGGTTCAAAACCTATATGCGGAATACCAAGTACTGCGGCAATTGAAGATAAAATCCTTTAAAGGGATACAAAGGACGTGCACAATGTAATCTCACCAAATTATGTTAGGCTTGATCAGGTGGGGCACGTACATGTTTACCTTAATAATAAATTCGCTGCAAACGTCTTCCATGTAAGATGTATACAGTAACTCTATATAAGAAACGTGGGATAGAACTATATTACAATAAAAAATAGGATGTGGACAGCAGATGACTTTCCTTATATAACGCAGTGAATTTACTACTCTTACAGTAAAATAATAGGTTATTCTTATAGTAAATATTTATATGTTTTCCAAGATATTGAAATTTCGTCATTTTCATTGATTTAGAGTAATTTTTATCCATTTGGCGATATTTTCGCAATTTTGGCCAAATTCGACATTCCGCAAAATTGTCGCAAAATCACGGCAAGCGTTATGGACGGAGAAATAAGTTATTCTTATAACAGATAAATAACTATTTGAGTTCAAATATAAAATTATTACTCAAAGTAATTTTTCTTATGAATGGAACGAGCTAAGTTAACGAGAATGATGGCACCAAATGTATCGCATGATATTACATATGAAAAGTGAACATATTTCTCAACAGGAATTTTTTTGTAATTTATGGGATTTTTTAATAAATTTATTTGAAAAATGCGCAATATCACGAGAGCGTTTCAAACTAGCGTTCTAAAGTATATGTCAATCGTTCTCTAAGGACACATTACATAATAAATGCTTATTTGCGTAACTCGATTAAAGGTTTTGATTTTTTGATGATTTTTGCAAAATGTCACTTGAAAATTTAGAGAAGTTCTGAACATTCGATAGAGTTTAAAAACAATAGGCTTCCAGAATTCACGGTTTGTAATTTTTGTACCAAATTTTATTCGAATCGCTCCATTCGTTTGTGAGATATCATCTCCACACACACACACACACACACACTATAATTTACTTTGTATCGCATCTAAAGATGCTTTATTAACCTGATTAAAAATAATTTTAAAGCATTATTGTTGTAAGCTAGTTCATGAAAATTATCATTTTTTTATTCGTATAAGCATATTTTTATTTATAAATTTTTTGAATAAAAAAATGATATTTAAACTATTGCATTACGCATTTATAAATATTCAAGTGATGTGTAGTATATGTTAATTCACAATGTTTCTGATCGTTAACAAACAGCTTTTGCGGCTAATGTATAATATTGCTGATCAGCAGCAATCCCATTTTTGTTATTAATCGGCATTAAAACCTAAATTGGATTTTTTTCATTATATTTCCTATAATTTATGAGCTAAGAGGTAACTAGCAATTCTAAGGGGGTTCAGAACTTCCGATTACGTATAAAAATTTTTGTACCAAATTTCATTCGAGTCGCTCCATTCGTTCGTGAGATATCGTCTCCACAGACTCACTGACACCCCCCCCCACACACACACACACACACGCACAAGCACACACACATACACACAGACATCATCTCAAAAATGCTTGATTCGTGATCAGGGATGCTTGAAACGTGCACTCCTCGAAACGTGCTCTCCTCGAAAACTCGAATTTGAATTTTCGACCCCGTCACAATACTTTCCTTATACATTATGTATATAGGGAAAGTAAAAACCATGCATTTAAGAGTAAATCGATTTTTATAATTCAAAAGATGGCTAGAAAATTATATGAATTATACTGTACCTTTAAAGTACTATTGCTATAGTATGTATTTAGTATTTCAATTTAAATAGTGATGCTCCAAATATTGGACGAACATGAAATTATCTCATCTGACAAGCCATATAATAGATTGAACGTGTTAAGACAACTTTCAGACTAAACATAAGCATTTTGAAATCATAGCATAATCTGGCACTATATTGAAGAGGAATTGTTCAACTTAAGCTTCAGAAGAATATACGCACCTCAAAGAACTCTCACATGCAACAGCACTCAAAATATTTGGTATTTTTATTTCTGAATTTTTTTATTCCATTGTAAATGTGGGGAGCAAAGATAGGTCGCCTCCTCGTGGTGTACCCTGGGTAAATTCTAAATGACCTATCAATAGAATGACGGTACATTTTAAATTGAACGCTACTGTGCCTCTCTACTACTGTTATCCCACTATCACAGCCAGTTTTTTATTTACTCCGGATTGAGTTTATTGTCTGTCATTCTAAGTGGTTTAGCGTTTTCCCAGTTATTTATTTTTTAGTGTTTTACATCGACATTTCCAAGTAACTAGCATTTAATTTGCAAAATAGTACTGCTAACAACTGAGTACTACAACAGTAACAACGGTATCCCTTATAACTAAATACTTGCTTAAAAAACGAACAGAGACCGCGTAGAATCATATTATGGTCTACAGAGAAGAATCAATTAAAAATCCCAATGATTTCAATGTTAAGGAGATCACAGACAGAACATTTGGAAAAAATTCATATTTTTTTAATTAAACACTGTAGAATCGAATGGCATAAATATTACGTTGACTTTTAATTTAAACTAAGTAGTTAAAGGCAAAAAACTTCGTTTCTATTACTTACTGTGCAAAGCAGAATTGTAAAACATTGTTTTCTTGGTAAGTAAATATATTTAAATTTTGATGTTTAAAAACTATAACTGCGTATAGATTTGAGCTACAACTGTGAAATTTGAAATACAATTAAATTCGTCCTTGGATTTGACTTCGGCATTTAAACATACAGTTGTAAATTTTAAATTTACGATGTTTCATACTACATTTACTCATATAAAATATTTTTTTTAGTAAAATAATATTTTTAATTTCTGTATATCAAAATATACCGAAGACAAGACAAAGGTTATTACAATTAAAAAAATGTATTTGGTAATAGTGTTTGAATATAAGTATTTGAACTAATTTGAACTAATAAATTTAAATTTTTCCACCTTTTCCCATTTTAATTTTTTTAAACATTTATTTTTACATTGCACATTAATATCCAGTAAATTAAAAAATATATATGATGTGGACAGCAAATTACTTCAGACTCAAATTAATTTTCTGTTTACTCACAATTTATTAAATTGAGTTTAATTGCACTATATAACACGGGTATTTATTTGAAATGACACTGACTTTGCAGTTTTCATTAAATTTTCTTGTTATTTGGAAACGTTTCAGAAATGCGAAAATCTAAAATATATCGAGAAAGGTTAGTCCTAAGGTTAATGGGTTGGTTCTTCTTATTTACATCTTCAAAATGTACGTACATAAAATAGGCATTTATTTAATACATTTTGGCATATGTATTATTTAATTTCACTTTTTGCAGGCTATTTTGCAAGAAAGGGCACCTTCTCTATTCTATTTTACGAAAAAAAGGAATCATATCAAATTCATATCACTTGAATTACCCACACCCGACTTATTTATAAAATTTGTAAAATTGGGTCAATTCGTTTTTGAGCTAGAGTACATATATACATTGCACAGATGCACAGATAGACAGACAGATAGACAGACATATAGACAGACACAGTCGTCGCGCTGAATATTGTTTTTTCGTATTATGGAGTGCTCGAAAAGTACAGATCTTTCGAAAACTGAAGTTGCAATTTACGAAACGATTCCAATAATTTCCTTAATAATTAACATGTGATGTAGGGGATGTAAAAAACATTGTAAAAATTTTAAATAAAACTATGTATAAAGAATAAAAATAAAAGTTTTCTGTTCGAGACTCCCTTACTAGACCCAAATCCAAGTTTTAAGTAGACTGCGAACAGCTTCTTAAAAACAGAAGTTTAAATCATTGTAAAAGAAATATTCGTCAGAAAACATACGTATGATGCGGGTTCAGGAATATATCGAGAAAGGTTAGTCCTAAGGTTATTGGGTTGATATGCATTATATAAAGTGATTACCGTAGGTGAATATTTACTAAGAACAAAACCCTTATTTTGTTTAATAATGTTTAGATAAACAATAAAATGAAATTTTTTTCACATAATTCATGAGGACATAAGTTGGTTTTAAGTAAGTTTAATTTAAGTTTAAGGGCATAACTAAGTTTAATTTCTTTAGGACTAGTTTTATTGAAAAAAGTTTCTCACAGAGTTAGAAATTTATCTGCTCTCCAATACAATAAAAACAACCTGAAAGTCAATATATAAAGATTTATGAAAATTATAAAACTTTAATTAATTTAATCTCCTCTTCACTACAATATTCTAGTTTAAGTGACAACTCATATGGTCACCTTAACTATTATCTATTTACATCCACTTGTGCGAGCAGAAGAATTAGGAGTATTTACAACCTGCACCGCTTGAATTGATGAGCATCCTTGGCTTTGTTTTGAAGTTTTTCTTCCATAGAGGATGAACTGGTATAAAATTGAAGAGAAATAAAGCTTAACCGAACCCTTGCAACTAGCCTTGCATCTAAAAACAAGTAAAAGACCATCACCTTGTTAGGAGTATAAGTTTGAATAAAGGTTTGTTGATTTTTCTGTTATTATGTAATAAAAATATCAAATACGCAATAACATATATTCAGATAGTAAAAAACAACCCTACACATAGTCTAAGTGATTAAAACTAAACACAATATTGATTATCTTTAAGAAAATATATAGCTTCCATATGGAAGCTATTTAGTAGCTCTGTCAGTGTACAGAAATGACTCAATTTGTCTAATTTTTCCAGCCAAAATATTAGATTCAATCTGATATTACAATCTGCTTGATGAGTTCTTATCCAAGATTTCATTTACTCTAAGCATTATTCACATGGTTTTATAGTAACCACAAGTACACAGCGCATTCATACATCATATAATATTTTAATATATGGAGTTTATTGCTTATTGCTAATGCTATCAATATTGATAATTGTTAATTTATAGTTGCGTGAAATATAGGTTAATCGGGTTCTTAAAAGCAGTTTTAAATGTTGTTATTCAGGAAAACGCAGAATGTGCAATTCAACGTGGATATAATACATCATAATTTCACTGTTGTTGTTGTTGAGACCCAGACCGTCCGACCTACCAGAAAGGTGTAAGGTAACTGTTTGGACGGCCGGGAAGTGCCACCCAATTTAGACCGGAACCCAGTGGGGGAGGCATCCACAGGGACCGTACCCTCCTTCCCCTACCACCAACCTCTCGGAAGGACTTACGGACCCACATGTTTAACGTGATCGTACTCCGCATAATTTCACTGTGAAACAACTGAATTAATTGCATTATATAGGGGAGGTTATGTGGTTCCCACATCACTATTTTATGAAGGTATCCCGATTAGATTCATTTACGTGTAAAACAATACAAATAAATTGATGGAATGCCAAAAAATAATTAATAAAATGTATATTCCGCAATAACTTAATATTTTATATAAAAAGTATGACAAAGTAAATTAATTTTTGCTTTAATGAAAGAAAATATTAAAAATCAGCAAAACGAGATATATTTTTAATCATTGTTCCTAGTTTGTGCTTTTATTAACTTTAAGGTACTTAATGAATAAGAAATATATTAAAAGTTAGAAAATATCACGAATGTATTAAAAAATATCTTAGCTAGCATTTAATAATATTTTATTTTATAACTACTACCAGGCCTGGGCGACCCGATTCGTGTGCGTCCGGTCATTATCCTGCTGGAATTTCGCACTTGGAATCCCAGAAACGAATGAGAGCACATGTGGCTGTAGAATCCCATCTATCTACCGCTGGTCCGTTAATGTCGCAGGTACCACTTCTAGAGCAGATCGTTTGTCGTAGTTTATGGCTTCTCAGCCCATGATGCCTGCAGTGGGGCTGGTATGGCGGTCGATAACGAGGTTGGGATTATGGCGTTGTGCAAGGGACCTCCACACCCGTACACGCTGATCATTGGTCCCGAAAACGAAGTGACACTCATCTCTAAACACCACCCATCGTCAATCTGTGGCGTTCCACGATTCTCTGACCCGGCACCACTGCAACCGGTGCCGTTGATGTTCCCGAGTTTACGGCAGCACACGTAAGGGACGCTGAGACAGCAGATTTGCTTCCTTCAGGCGTCTAGATACTGTTCCTGGGCACACATCAGCCGCTACAAGTACCTGTATTGCGGATCGGGTCACCGTGGGCTCTGTACGCGGCTACCTCACGATCAGCCGATCCCCTCTACTAGTGGTATGCTTGGGTGGAGTCCCGTCCCCAGTGTCCCCACACCGCCAGACAGTATAGTCCGAACGATCCATGTGGCGGGCTAGAACCCTGTGGTTTTCAACCCGATGATCAGGCCTTTCTAGAAGCCGCCAGTTGCGTATATCGACGTTTCTGGCATCCACCCGCCATTCTGTTCACTCCGTGCTCGTGCTTGCGTCGGCTGAAGCTTCTCGCATAGATGGGGCGTCCACTACATGCCAGTTTATAAGACCGCTGGCTCATGCTTGCAGCGCCACTCACGGGTGTACGGGGGCACGGGAAACCAGACTGGGATCATTTTCATACCAGCCCTCCCTCTAGCTATTTACATAATCTCGCAGTTGTACCATGTTTTTTTCTTGGTGCGCAACTTTCATTGTCCGTCAGTGTATATATATATATATATATATATATATATATATATATCTACATATATATATTCATTGTCCAATATATATATATATATATATTTATATATAATCTTATAATTTAAATCTGCTAGTTAATGTTCTCCATATGGCTACTTCTATTTAGACATTGCAGTACACCATTAGCAGAGTGAATGTACAGTTCATATGTATGTTTACAAAAAATTAAATCCTATCACTCCATACGAAAAATAATAACCTTCATACCAAGCAAACAATATGAGAGTATTTGAATTTAATTATTTTTATCTTAGCAACAGGTGGCTGATACAGCAATTTGGTTGTTATAAGATTCAATGATGTCAAAACTATAAAATTTACATTAAATATTCATAATGGAGCGATTTTGTTTTACAGACCGAGCATGGGCTATTTAAACATTTACTGATGGAGATTAAAAATGCTGTATTAAAATTAACTTCATACTTTACTGGTATAGATAATGATTAGTTAAGACTAGTAAAAATTATTCGCATTTCTAACGATCAAATCTGCAATTATCTATGACAACAGCACTTTTTTCTGTCCATTTGTCAATCCCACTGCGACGAATTTTAAGACAATTTAGTAGCCTTGGAAAAAATATTCAATAATTTGACCCACTTGGCCTATTTTGTTACATGTCTCCAAATTGGCGGAAATTCAATATGTCTAAAAAATCTGTTGAATTTCTTTGAATATCTATGTCCCTTTGTAGGAATTATTAATTTTATGTTCTTCATTCAAAATATATTGAACTTCAGAGTTCGTGGGATAGATATGTTCTGTTAGGAAGATTTAGGGTGTAGTAATTGGGATTTTTTTTTATTGTGGAGGGAATAACATTATTTTGTGAGGAGGTGCTATGGTAATTAATACTATGGTGCTTACTAAATTTGCATTATCGTTATGTGTCCTGTAGTGTTAGGAGAAAAAGTTCTGCAGACGGGCATATGAAGCAGAATATTTACATAACATCATGTACTCAGTCATATAACATCGAGTTCTGAAGAGATTTAGACTATTTTATTCGTCAGACGCAATTCATGATCTGCATCTACTTTAAAGGAATGATATTTTAATGAAACATTAAATACGTTCTAGTACATTCTTATGCATAGCATTCCCTTTACTCTGAGATGCCAGGACAAATTTATTGCTAGAGATTTAAATGAATGTTTAATTAAACTTCTCATTTTAAAACAAAGAAATTCTAATTCCAATATAATACAATTTTAATTTCAAATTTAGCTGAAAATAATTAATTTAGGATGGGAATGGATATTAAATTTTCTCCTCCATTTCTAAGAAACCACTTAAAACTCACCCCAAATAGATAGCTGAAATTAAAATTCCTGCTCCTCTTTTAAAATATATAAGGAACGTAATAATTTACTTTTCTAAAATGGATGTTAATTTGAAAGCGATTTAAATTGAATTACACAGCCGTTATAATATTCATATATAAGTTGACATTTCAGTAATATTTTTCTTATAGATTAATTTCACAATATTTTGACAATATTATGTTTTAACTACGTTATGTCAATCATAATATGCCAAAACTTGAAATTGAACATTAAATAACAGTGGATGAATATGAAATTTACTTTTCTAACAGAAAGTAATTCCCCTTAATGCCTGTATTATGCACGCTATATATAAAATTATCTTATTATTTTAACAATATTATCTTTTAACTACTTTAAGTCAATCATAATATGCTAAAAGTTTAAATAGAATATTAAATAACAGTGGATGAATATAAAATTTACTTTTCTAACAGAAAGTAAATCCCCTTAATACCTGTATTATGCACGCTATACATAAAATTGTCTTATTATTTTTGTTTAATAGTACAATTTTCTAAACTATTTTAAAATTTATAATTATATATTAAAATAAGCCATTTCTTAAACATAACAATAGGGATTTGTAAATAATGTGACGTATTGATAAATAAAATTTAAAATTATTTATTTTACGATAAAATGCATGCCAATGAGAACCCAAAATTAAATTTCAGAAAAGTTATTTAAATAGAAATTTGAAGATGTCCTTTTAATAAGTTTTTATCGATTTTAGTGTTCTCAAAATATACTCAAGAAACATGTTCAAGGAACGCGGATTAAAGGGAGTTCCAAAAATTGAAATAATGCTCCAATTACAGATATCAGCGGCTATAGACCGGTTTCGTGCAGACATCCTCTCGTCAGCATGAAATATCCGATACCAGCAATAACAGCTAATAAAACTTGCTCAGTGCCACAATTTTACGCAAATCTCCGATTCTATTATTCATAGAACAACTAAATTTCACAAAAAACAGAATTCGGTTTTATTTTCTCCCCCCATCATAACATTTTATTATAAAATTTTCACGAATTCGCGGAAGAGTCTTCTGTTTTTTAAACAGTTTATGGATCACTTGGTTCTTGAATACAATATCAGAGAGATTTTAGACATCATAAAGAGTGGTTTAAATGTGAAAATCGAAGGAACGAAATCGGATTTTCTTTGTACTCCAAACCTTTCAAAAAGGATTTTATTATGTCTTTTAGTGGTGAGGAAAGTAGTTGAAAGCTTTCAAACTTTCACTTACATGGCCGTCATTTTGGCCGAAGTGGTGCTATTCTCCTTAAATCGATTCTATTTCTGTTTATATCACTTAGAAGCAGAATATAAATGGAATGGGGTACAAAATGTGCTGTGGGAATCGAATATGAAAGACGGTGTTTGAATAGGTTTCGCAGGTGAAAATAGCACGAAGGTAGAGTGTAGATTTGATGCAACTAAAATGACTTGAAAACTTATTGTGGAAGATTAAAAAATAAAATAAAACTACTTTCTATATACACTATATATTCACATAGTTAAAGCTAACCA
Source organism: Amaurobius ferox (assembly GCA_951213105.1). Lineage (NCBI taxonomy): Eukaryota > Metazoa > Arthropoda > Arachnida > Araneae > Amaurobiidae > Amaurobius > Amaurobius ferox. The sequence goes on from OX578143.1 coordinate 37,902,496, forward strand.
TTCCTGCTTTCGAATAGTTACAGGTAAATGTGTCAATATAAGTTCTGAATATCTGTTGTAAATGTTTAAATTATTTACCACTTATTTACCACTTATCGTATTAGCCGACGCTGCGTATTGATGGCGCTGCTCCGTTTTCACCTTCGGTCAAGCTGAAGTATGTCAAATTGTCATATGCATAAAATTGAGATGTATGTGTGCATGTGTTAATGTTCAATAGTATGATGTGCTGTACTTGTTGTTAAAAATGTGTGTATAGTTACTCATCGTCATGATTTGCTTCCTAACGCAATCTATACCCAAACTATACTATATCAAAAATGGTTCCAAATTTAAACATAAAAATTTAAGCTTTACCCCAATCAAACGTTTCTGCAGATCTTTTTTATTAATTTACTTTTTGTTTGTCTATTTGCAAAATTATAAATAATGTTTTCATCCAATTTTCCTGGAAATTAATATACATGTTTAATATATGTATCTACTAAACCTAATATTATTACTTTTTGTAAGAAAAAAAAAAGAATAAAAATATTTTTGTCTGCTTTAATTAAACAAAATATGAATATTAGTCTTTATGATTTTTCAAAAATACTTTCTTGTAAAATGTTTCCAAGTGCCTTAGGTTTAATGCATTGCTAATATTACCTTGCCGATGTCACCTTGCTGATGTTTATATGTAACCAGTTATGTATAATTGATGAGATTTGTATATAAACCAAGTGTCTTAGGTTTAATGCATGGATTATGTTATATGCATAGCTGATATTTAATGCATAGCTGATGTTTAATACATAACTTAGATTTAATGCATATCATCCAATAGCTGCACTTTAAAGGGAACAAGTGATAGTCGAAAGGATGTTAGAACAAAAATTAAAAAAAATCACAATTTATAAATTTATCGAACAAAATTCAAAGATTTTGGATTCTTATCATAATTTAAATTTAAAGTCTTAGGTGTCAATTCTTATTCAAATGTCAAGTCGTATTATTCGGATGTTAAGTGTTTTCTTGGATAAATTAAACACGAAGAGATTCGAGAAGATCGCTAGATTGCACAGATATGCAAAATGTCAAATGTATGCTGAGTTTCAAATTTCTGCCTTAGTTTAGACTATGGAAGTGTCCCTTAGTCAGTCAGTGAAGTCTCCCTCAGTTGTTTTAAATTAAAAAACAACTCTGTGATTTATAAATTTTTCAAACAAAGATTTTAATTTGATTTTTCCCATTATTTAGTGTTTATCACTTATGTGCATGCAATTTTTTATTTTCTACTTTCAGTTGTTTGGATTGTCGAAGTCCAATTCACTCATTGCCGTATGTATATGAAATGTGAACTTTTAATAATTTTATTCGAAAAATGGTTTTCATAACTAAATATAAACTTTTGTTCATTATTTTATTCAAAATAGACTGGCCCAGATTTGGATTTAATTTTCTTGGTTGAATTAAACACGAAGAGACTCAAGAAGGTCGCCAGAACGCACATATATCACTTATCGAAAGAGGAGAAAGCAGCCTCAAACGAAGAACACTTAATTAAATTGGGCATAGAATGTCCTATTCGAGAAGTATCCTCGAAACCGAAAGCTGGGTACTTCAAAAATTATTGAGTCCAAGTACACTGGAGAATAATTTCGGAATAGTGGTAGTTAAATTACTGAAAATAAAAATGGCATTAAAAGTTAGGTAATATGATTTGCGTATATTTAAAAGAGGAAAATAAAATTCCATATTATTCCCAACAGAAAACAGGTTTTGTAGATTGGATGGATAATGGACTCAAAAATCTATCAAAAATAGAATACAAAGATTTTCATTATATTTTTATTTGTACTTCCGCCTACTATAGGAATATAATTAGGAGCCTCCTACTATAGAATATAGTTAGGAAACACATGGCGGCACAATAGAATATAGTATGCAGTACTGTTTCCCTCCAAAATTCTTAATTTCGAGATTTTGATGCCAATATATGCTTCAAGATTTCCTTCATAAGTTTTGACAATTTTTATAGGGATGATTGTCCATCTTGCTGTCTCTGGTTGATTTCTTGTGTACACAAACTGCTACAAATATTGATGGATTTTTAAATTTTGCATACAGCTTTGGTAACAAAAAAATCTAAAACTAGATAGTTTTTATTTAATCGTGTGACAATTTCAAAATTACATTTTTTCTTAACATGGTAACATAGGACAAAATTTTGACATAATTATGCATAAAGGGGGTTTCTATGGCTTAACAGTTTCAAATATCATTGTAGTGAAAAAAAGTATTTGCGATACAATTTTTGTGTCTGTGATGTCATTAGCACCCCACCCCCCGTAGAGGTAAATAATCAATCTTGATATTATTCAATATATTTTATCAAGCCCTTTAAAATGAAGGGTAAAGACCATTTGAACCACCAATACATGTATTTTAAAAAAAAAAAATCCTTGTAAAATTTGAAAAAAAAATAAAAAAATCATAATCTACTCTACATTAAAGTGATTCTGGTATGAGAAATTCGATTTGAGATAATTTATTTAGTAATAGTCTACATAATTACTTTAGTAATAGACTAGGTAATTACTTTAGTAATTGTCTAGATAATTAATTTAGTAATCTATATAAATAAAAATGAAAATTTGTTCTTCTGTATGTGTGTCTCATCGTTACGGGAGAATGGTTATACCGAACTTCATAAAACTTTTATGGGTAAACTTGTGAGGTTCTCACTTGAAGTTTAGATGTCCGTCTGTCCGTCGGCCTTGTTCACTTTGAAGTGGCCCTATCGTTATAGGAACCATCAAACAAACATAACCCAATTGTTATATGAGCCTCCAAACATATGGGACCAAATTATTATTAGAGTCTTCAACCTAATTTGAACTTATCGCTTTTTGAGTCTATCTATAATTATTTGGCAAATATGATGCAATAGCTAAATGCAATTTTATTTACAAATGACTTATTAAAGATACATAATTAGTATTATAAACACAAGTGAAAATCCAGGTAATGTGACCCCATCGCTATTTGTGCCTTATCTCTAAAATTACGAAAGTTTTATTAATTAACGAAACAAAATACAAACCTCTTCATTTGCAAGCACTATTAAGAGAATAAAAATTTGATTTATTTTATTTGAGTATAATCATTTATGGTACTACGACTAGAACGAATTACCCTGCATTGCTCTGGTCCAAAATAAGTGCTACAACTTCAGCAATACATTTATGAATTCACCTAATTACGCATGCAATCTGGAAAAAAAAGGTAAAAAAAAGGGGGATGTAATTATAATAATAATAATAATAACATTATTATTATTATTATTATTAATAATAAGAATAATAATGAATAAATAAAATAAAATAATATTATTCAAATAAAATGATTTATTTGTTTAAGATAGAAGGCGTGACTTAACCCCACATCGATTCGCGGGTTTGCGCAGTCCACCGGGTAGGGAAATACGCGCTTAATTGAAGGAAATGTGTTTGCAATTTTTATGCGTTTCCTAAAAAAGTAAAATAAAATAATGCAGTAATTAAAAATTATATTTTTAGTAGAATACGAAGATATATGCAAAATGTTTTGACAAACTATAAAATTCTGCACTCATTTTGACATACTCATCACCCTTTCTGGGATGCGTCGAAAGATGACAGAAAAATGCAAATTTCGATGTATTTAAAAATAGATAAATAAGTATGAAGGAGTTCTTCGACCTTTCCGATGGTGTCAAATTTTAAATTCTGTGATAATATTTTCTGTGATAATATTTTCTGTGATAATATTTTCGGTCGCTAAAGAAACTATTTGTGTAAAAGTCGCTCAGAATCACCTAAAAATATCAAATAACTATAAAACAAATTAGTTTAAAAAATTTCAATTAAATGGAATTTTTAAAAAATCGGGGTCTGAAAAACATTTGTACCAAATATCGTAACTAAGATTTTCCACTACAGACGACACACAAACACACACACACACACAGGCAAATATATTCCTTTATTATGTTAGACATATTTTATTTTATTTTTTTTCGCTGAATTTTTTTATTATTTAGTATTTACTGAGTGATTATATTGAGTTTTTGTTACTACCAAGAGCTTTGTTCAAATTATTAGCACATTCAAGACAAATTTATCCAATTTATCGATATCACTAAGCTACGAAGTAATGAAGAATAATTTGGGTACATTACCATTTCATTTTGATAATGATTCTGAATCAAGTAAAAATAAACACAATGGAACATGATTATATGAAATAATCGATTGGAGACTTACTCTCAAGATATTCTTATTTTAATAATGTGTTTCTCTAAATATGTAAAGAGTTCAACGCAAATATAATTTTAGAAATCCATGTCGTTTGTTGATAAATAATAAAACTTGAAAATACCTAATGTCTCTGATACCCCTTAGAGGTCGTTCTCGAGAATGGATCTTCGATATGTCAAAACTTACCTAACGTAAATTACATATTCAAACCTTTTGGTCCAAGGGCAATAATACAGGACGGCACTGGTCGTTACAGAAATAACAGCATCTGGCTGTTTAAAGCAACTGATGACATAAACAGTACTTATTATTTCACACACCCAGAATAAATTACAAATATACAAGATACTACCATTAACCGGACTGATGATAATTCTTAAATGGAAACGAGTTCTAAAGCTTATATGCTTACCACTGGCATTCTGTTACCACGTCCCATATTGCGGCCACACCGCGAATACTAGACTCTTCGTATTTATCTTTGTATCGAATTGGGTTCTTTCCACTAGGCTGCCAGCTACATTCCGAACTCCTCCAAATCTATCATCGTGCCTCCCGCTTCACTCTAACTCACTCACATCCAAACTCTTACTAGAAACCTTCATCTTCTTACTGAATATCTCACGATCCGTAACTTATTCCTATTTCACCTTAGGAAAGCAGAAAATGCTGATTAGTTCGTCGATTGGTCTAACACCCAAACCAGTTAGAATAGTTAGTTAAAAAATATAAATTATAATACAAACTGAGGGAAATAATAATCGAAACGCTATTTAGACTTCGCAAACTGTCTATTTTAGTATATATATATATATTTTTATTTTACTTCTTTGCAAAAATTACTTGACACGATGTTGATGAAAATGGGCTGTCTTTTACTCTGTTCGTAACACTTGTTCAGTTTATAGTTTGGAGCAAATAAAGCATTGACGTTACTTACAGAAAATTTTCAAAATTAATAATTATGTGTTTTGAAATGTCATTTATGAAATGTCAAATATGAATTTTTGTAATAAAACCAAACAACCCCACTACTGCAATCACTATAAACGTTATTTAGGAGTTCTGGCGAGTTGGCATCGCCGAGCGATATGCCAAGTTTTCAATAAGGAAACAAAAATATTTAGTGTAATACTGCTGCAATGTATCGTCTGGAATCGTGTGTGTACACTCAGGATAAGAGAATGAGTCCACATTTCTGAATAGTTAACACGGTTATTTACAAGCACAGCGTAAGCAGAAAAATTATACAGTAAAACAGCATTTAAATGATCCACTAATTTCACAATACAGACGATACTATTCTCAAAACATTGACGAATATCGCAGTCCAATTTAACTCGTATCACGTCAACTACTCTCCAACTGAGTGATAATTATTTTATATACTCTCTATACAAACTTCTAGGCATCTCTCAAATCTCGTAGAATAGTAGTTATTTCAAGATATTTCTCAAACTTCCGAAAAGTCGCCAAATGCCGCCAAATTGGGAATAAATCGTTACATCTGGCAATCCTCCTCCGAAATTCAGAATCTAGCAACCCTATATTAACGTCATAGAGAAGATTGCCTGTACGGGTGGTTTTTCCGTCTAGTTTTAAAATGGGACTCCCGTGAGGAAGGACATTTTAAACGTTCGTAACAATACAAATTGAACTGAGCACGAAATAATACGCAAATAAAACGTAAAAAGCTAACGTCCGTCTCAAAACACTTTTTGAGTCGAAATCTTCAATGTAAGAAAATCTAGAACTGCACGTAGAATATCATTTTGTAATTGTTAATTCGACATAATATGAATTAATTTTTGATTTCAGGGATAATTTCGTGCGGTAAATCCCAATTTAATAAATATATAATGAATCCAAGAAGTTGAGTATATAAGGACAAGCATGTGTTGTCCTCGTAAATTTTTTCTGCTTATAATACCTTGAATCACTTAATTATTATTCCTTACAAATTGGTTATGCACATATACTCCAGACAGAAATCGAATCCAAATCAAAATCAGACTTGAATATTCATTTTACAAAAGAAGAATACAATTTCAATTATAATTTTATTCGGTTCTTTAAACATTAAGGAAGTTCAGAGTGCCAGGATGGTTAAGCACAATATCAAGCTTCAGCAAAACGGACTTGAAAGACAGGTACCTAATTAAATTGGACATACAATTTCTCCATTCGTTGAGTATCATTGAAAATGTAACCTCGATATAGATTATTGAATCCAGGAAAATTATTAATATCTGATTTTATGTAATTAAAGTATAGACTCATTGCTGCAAAGCGTATTGTTGCATTTTAAATGAGGTTCGACAGGTTCACTAATATATATAAATAAAATATCTATATAAATAAAATTGAAAATCTGTCTGTCTGACTGTCTGTCTGTCTGTCTGCCACATCATCATAGGAGAACGGCTGAACCAAATATGAGCAAATTTTATGGGTAGCCTTGAAATAGTCCCACTTAAATTTAGTCTAAGTTTCGAGTTTCTATTGTTAGGGGTTCTTGAGTAATTAATGGAATACCAAACTTTTTCCTAGGAGATCTACTCTCTACCTCCCGGGTCCTCCAAACGTAAAAGGTTTGAAATCGTTGGTTTATAACGTGGAAGTGAATAAAAACTCTATTTCTGAGTTTTGTAGGAGATTTTTGCGCTAATTAGTAATTCTGAAAATCGCAGTTTTGGAACATACATTTAAATGGAAAATCTATCTCCATGGTTTATTTTTTCCAGAAAAGAAACAATGGAAAGTATTAAGCAATCAAAATGGTTGTTTAATTATCTGCATTTTATGAGGAAGATTATTTCTTATACGTATCCTCCTTCTCGTATCACGATATATAATTTTTAAAACTTTACAACAAAGTTGAAAAGTGCTTATGACATTGTTCATTCTGTCTGTCTGTCTGTCTGTCTGTCAGTCCGTTAGCACGATAATTGCTGTAAAAATGACTTAATCAAAATGAAATTTTAGTATGTTGTTCAGACGGTCTGTAGGACCTATGGGAATATAAATGAATAATATCATCCAATTAGTTTTTGATTGAACCCGGGTTGAATTCACATTGAACCCTATGAGACCTAATTTTTCAAGCACATGTTAAGCGGATTTAAAATTCACAAATTGCTTCGAAAATTTTAGGTAATATTCATAGTATTCCATAAAATATATAAAAAAATTTCAGCAAAATATATTAGTAGTTTTTTAAACAAAAATTAAAATAATAATTACATCTCTTATATTAAGCGATCACATGACCATGATAAAAAGATCACATGACCCACTTCAAAATAAAATATGGCATCCATCTTTTCTCAAAATCGTAATTTTTAATGTTGTTTCTAATTCATATTGAGTGTTGTATTCGTCCTAAAACCGCTTTATATTTGCTTAAATTCTGTGCATCGACATACTGAAACAACGCAATGACAACATTTGTGTTTAAATGATCATCCAAATTTGATTATTTCTACAACGAAGACTATTTTTAACACTTTATAATAAAGTTGAAAATTGTTCATGACTTTGTTCATTCATTCTGTCTGTCTGTCCGTTAGCACGATAACTGCCGTAAAAATGACTTAATCAAAATGAAATTTTAGTATGTTGTTCAGACGGTCTATAGGACCTATGGGAATATAAATGAATAATATCACCCAGGATTGAACCCGGGTTGAAAAAATGAAATGCATTGAACCCTATGGGACATAATTTTTCAAACATTTTTGAAGCGGATTTAAAATTCACAAATTGCTTCGAAAATTTTAGGTAATATTCAAATTATTCCATAAAATATATAAAAAAAATTCAGCAAAATATATTCAGTAGTTTTTTAAATAAAAATTAACATATTAATTACACCTCTTATATGAAGCGATCACGTGACTAGGATATGAAAACATCATGTGACCGACTTCAAAATAAAATATGGCATCTATCTTGTCTCAAAATGGTGATTTTTAAAGTTCTTTTTAATTCATTTTGACTGTTGTATTCGTCCTAAAACCACTTTATTTTTGCTTAAATTCTGTGCATCTACATACTAAAACAACGCAATGGCAATATATTTGAGTTTAAATGATCATCCAAATTTGATTATTTCTACAACGAAGCCTATTTTTCACTTATGTAAAATGTAAACAGCAAAATATGTAGGATGAGTTGTATAAGAATTGCTGTATTTCTTTAACGCAAAAGTGTTTAGCTCATGGAGTTTGCATAGCTGATATGAATGAAATATTCATTGATTTTACAGAGAGAAGGACGATTTTTTTCGATGAAGTTTTAAGCATAGAGTTTAATTACTTGTAGCTCCGTGGTATTAAGTTTTTAAATAAAATAAATTGTTTTAGTACTGTGATGAATGAAATGATTAGGAAAATGTTATGAATGAAATGCTGCTTTTATAGAGAGAGCCAGGCGTGTTATTTTTTCTATGAAGTCATTTCAATGAATATCAGTTGTTTTCTATGAAGTTTTCAAATATAATAAATTATTGTAGTATTATGATGATTTTAAAAATATTACTGAGGGATGTATTGCATTTTAGAGATGTTTAAAGCAGGCAATTTATATTTCAATGCCGTCACTTGAATGAAGTTCCTTTTTTCGATGAAGGTTTAAATTTTCAAATATAATAAATTAATGTAGTATTGCGATAAGTTTTAAAATATTACTTTGGAATATATTGCATTTTAGAGATGTTGAAATAAAATTGCATTGAAGTTGGAAAATGTTTCATAATCAATGCTCTAAGCATGATTGATCTTTCTCGTTAAAATTATTCTTTTTATTTGTATAATACAAAATGGATATAAAAACATATCTTATAAATGAACGGTTTGATTTTTCTTTTAATTATATTAATTGAGGACTACTTACATCACTTTAATTTATTTTGGCAAAGAGTTTTCAAATATATATAGTGTGTTTAGCCAATAAACTCATTTAGCCGATTGTTGAAACAGAATAAGAGTAAAAAGGGTATATCTTTTAATTCAATTTTAGTGTTCTCATTTAGTATATGAAAACGTGATCTAAGGTTCTATTCTTCAGATCTGCAAATTTAGATCTACGAATTTGGCCGGATATGGCTAACTTGGTAACTTTTCTTAAACATTGACCAATTGACGGATATGTTTCCAAATCGATAAAAATAACGCTAAAATCAATGAAATTAATTTTAATTTGTTAGAAGAGAGTACTTAAATATATATAGATAGATTTTAATAAACTGTTTGGAATAACAATGTCATTTAATGTAGTATAGGAATTTGCACATAAATGAAGTATTTATTTCTTCATATTATATACTCCCGAAAAACTGATATACTGCTAGAATATAAATAAAATTCAAAATCTGTCTTTTTGTATGTATGTTTGTATCACCATCGCGGGAGAACGGCTGAACCGAACTTCATGAAATTTTGTTGGTAGCTTTGGAATAGCCTCACATTAAATTTAGTCCATGTTTCGTATTTCTAGGACCAGGTGTTCAAGAAATTAATTAAAAACGCACAGTTTAAACTTCCATAGACATAGCATTAGGCAGACGAAATCTTCAATGTAAAAAAGTCTAGAACTACACGTAGAATATCATTTTGTAACTGTTAATTCGACATAATATGAATTAATTTTTGATTTCAGGGATTATTTTGTGTGGTAAATCACAATTTAATAAATATACAAGAAAGATCAATCATGCTTAAAGCATTGATTAAGAAACACTTTCCAACTTCAATGCAATTTTATTTAAACATGTCTAAAATGCAATACATTCATCGGTATTTTTTTTAAACTTATCACAATATTACATTAATTTATTATATTTGAAAACTTAAACCTTCATCGAAAAAAAAGGAACTTCATTCAAATGATGACTTTGACATATGAATTGCCTGGCTTAAACATCTCTAAAATGAGATACATTCCTCGGTAATAATTTTAGAATTAACATAATACTACGATAATTTATTATATTTGAAAACTTCACCGAAAACAACTGAAATTCATTCAAATGACGTCATAGTAAAAATAACACACCTGGCTCTCTCTATAAAAGCAGCATTTCATTCATAAATAATTTCCTATTCATGTCATTAATTAGAACACTATAATAATTTATTTTATTTAATAATTAAGACCATGGAGCTACAGGTAATTAAACTCTATGCGTAAAACTTCATCGAAAAAAATCATCCTTCTCTTTGTAAAATCAATGAATATTTGATTCATATCAGCTATGCAGACTCCATGAACTAAATGATTTTGTGTTAAAGAAGAAATACTGCAAATCTAATACAACTCATTCTACATATTTTGCTGTTTACATTTATCACAGTCTCACTGACACACACACACACAGACATCAATTCAAAATGCTCCATTCGTGATCAGGGATGCTTGAAACGTGCTCGAACTCGTGTCGAAAACTCGAATTCGAATTTTTGACCCTGTCACAATACTTTCCTTATACATTATGTATATAAGGAAAGTAATAATTTATTTTATTTAAGTCTATGCTTAAAACTTCATGAAAAAAATCGTCTGGGTCTCTGTGTAAAATCAATGAACGTCTCATTCATATCAACTGTTTTCAGACTCCTTGAGCTAAATAATTTTGCGTTAAAGAAATGCAGCAATTCATATACAACTCATTCTACTTGTTTTGGTATTTACATTCTCTATAAGTGAAAAATAGGCTTCGTTGTAGAAATAATCAAAGTTGGATGAGCATTCAAACTCAAATATATTGTAATTGCGTTGTTTCAGTATGTAGATGCACAGAATTTATGCAAACTTAAAGTGGTTTTAGGACGGATACAACACTCAATATGAATTAAAAAGAATTTCAAAAATCACGATTTTGAGACAAGATGGATGCCATATATCATTTTGAAGTGGATCACGTGATCTTTTCATATCATGGTCACATGTACGCTTCATATAAGAGGTGTTATCATTATTTTAATTTTTATTTCAAAAACAACTAAATATATTTCACTAATTTTTTTTTATATATTTTATGGAACAATTTTAATATTACCTAAAATTTTCGAAGCAATTTGTGAATTTTAAATCCGCTTAAAAAATGTATGAAAAATTAGGTCCCATGGGGCTCAATGTATTTCATTTTTTCAACCCGGGTTCAATCCAAAACTAATTGGGTGATAGTATTCATTTATATTCCCGTAGGTCCTACAGACCGTTTGAACAACATACTAAATTTTCATTTTGACGGCAGTTATCGTGCTAACGGACAGTCAGACAGACAGACAGACAGAAAAACAGAATGAACAAAGTCATAAACACTTTTCAACTTTGTTGTTAAGTGTTAATAATGAAGCCAAGAAGTTGAGTATATAAAGAAAATCATGTGCTGTCCTCTTTAATTTTGTCTGCTTATAATACTGTTGTTGTTGAAACCCAGACCGTCCGACCTACCAGAAAGGTGTGAGGTAACTGTTTGGACGGTCGGGAAGGCTTATAATACTGTGAACTAATTAATTATTATTCAGTACAAATTGGTTATGCATATATACTCCAGACAGAAATCTAATTCAAATCAAAATCAGACTTGTATATTCATTTTACAAAAGAATAATACAATTTCAATTGTAATTTTCTTCGGTTCTTTTAACATTAACGAAATTGAGAATGCCTGGATGGTTAAGCACAATATCAAGTTTCCGCAAAAGGAACTTGAAAGGCAGGTACCTAATTAAATTGGATATAAAATTTCTCCATTCTTTGAGTATCATTGAAAATGTAATTTGATAGATATAGATTATTGAATCCAGGAAAATTATTTATATCTGATTTTATGTAATTAAAGTATAGAGTCATTGATACAAAGCGTATTTTTGCATTTTAAATGAGGTTCGACAGGTTCACTAATTTATATAAATAAGTTATCTATATAAATATAATTGGAAATCTGTCTGTCTGACTGGCTGTTTGTCTGCCTCATCATCACTGGAGAACGTCTGAACCGAATATAATGAAATTTTTTGGATAGCCTTGAAATAGTTCCACTTAAATTTAGTAAAAGTTTGGAGTTTCTAAGGCCGGGAGTTATTAATGGAAAACGAAACATTTTCCTAGGAGTTCTATTCTAACTCCCTGGTTCCCCCCAAAAGAAAAGGTTGGAAGTCATTTGTTTATAAAGTGAAAGTTAATTAAAACTTTTTCTCTGGGTTTTGTAGAAGTTTGCTGCACTTATTAGTCATTTTTGAAAATCGCAGCTTTGAAACATGAATTTAAATGGAAATCTATCTCTTAGGTTTATTTTCCACAGAAATGAAACAATGAAAAGTGTTAAGAAATCAAAATGGTTGTTTAATTATCTGCATTTTATGAGGAAGTTTTCTTGTTATACGCATCTTTCTTCGTGTCTTATGATATATATAATTTTTATAATTATTATTTTTGCTTGAATAATAAATAAATGGATATAAAGACATATCTTATAAATGAAAAATTTATTTTTCTTTTAATTTTGTTCAGGATTGCTTACATCAATTCAATTTATTTTAGCAAAGAGTTTTAAAACTTATATACTGTGTTTAGCCAATAAGCTCATTTAGTGGATTGGTGAAGCAGAATAAGTGTAAAACAGTTTTAGTGTTTTCATTTAGTATATATGGACGGGATCATAATGTTTTATTCTTCAGATCTTCAAATTTAGATCTACGAATTTGACCGGTTATCGCTAACTTGGCAACTTTTCTTAAATATTGCCAAATTGACGGATATGAAGAACGGGTATGCTGCTAAAATATAAATAAAATTTAAAATCTGTCTTTTTATCTGTATGTTTGTCTCATCATCACGGAAGAACGGCTGAACCGAACTTCATGAAATTTTGTAGGTAGCCATGGAATATCATCACTTTAACTTTAGTATATATCTCGAAATTCTAGGACCAGGAGTTTCTAAAACGCACAGTTTAACCTATAAAAAAACGCAATTAAAAGCGCACAGTTTAACCTTCCATAAACATAGCATTACGCAGACGAGAATTATTTTTCCCGTAAATGTATTTGAAAAAGAAAATGGTATCATGTTGCTTAGCAGAGGTTTTTAATACAATGCTTTATACTGCAGAAGTTTTTTATTAAATAATTTTCCATTTATTATCGAAATGAATTTTTGACTGCATTTGTATCAATCAAGGCCTTCAGACTTAAAGATTACTGATACCTTCAATTTATTACTTTAACTCGTTTATTTTAGCAAAAACAGTTAAAATCATATATTGTAGTACGGGTAATCTTCTATTAATATACCGTTATATCTCTTAGTTTGTGAAAGTACGTACTCTGTGAGTTGCACGATTATATAATCCTACACAATGTTAGAGCTTTAATTTTGGCTTATATTGGAATCAATTACGGCTCTCAAGTTTTATGACTGTGGGGGTAATTGACATTTTCACTTTATTACATCATTTGTTTTATTTTGGCAAATATTTTTGGAATACATATATTGTATTACAGGTCATTTTCTACTAATACACGGGTATATCTACTAATATGTAGGAATATATATCTTTCCATACAATTTTAGTGCTTTTAATTTGGTATATATAGATTCAATTTTATATATTTTACAAACGGGACCAGGCTGTTTTATTATTCAGATCTGCCTGCAAAGATAATTTTTGTATAACGAGAACATAGATTCTTAAACTTCTCTTTAGGAGCATTAATTCAAATATTTTAATAGAATGTTTTGAATAATAATGGCATTTAGAATATTATAGGAATTTGCACATGGTTATGAATTTTAAGTTTTTTTTTTATATTATATATTTCGTACGAAGAACGGGTATACTGCTAGACGTATATATAGTTAACTGGAGTGTGGCTCCACTCGACTTTCTCATGCCAGAATCCGTTTTCTAGTAGCTTTCTTTTCAAATTTGATAAGAAAAATTTTGAAAACTGGGTACCATGGGTTCCAATGATTACAATTACAGTGAGTTATCCTGCACTATAATGGGCTTGAAGATATTTTTCGATGGATACTAAATTTGGCAATAAACCCCCGGGGGTATAACTTTCGCCCTGAGCAACGTGACTCACGAACGTCATGACGTCATGAACGTTAATGACGTCACGAACAAAAAAATTATATCACGACTATTTTTCAACAACAATGATTGAATCTATTCTGTGTAGTGGTTGGTTATTGAGTCATAAATAAACCATGCTATGTATGATTATATAAAGTTTTGTCTTATGCTGTTATGTTAAAAAATATTTAATTTAAAATAAATTTCGAAGATTACGCTCGAATGTAAAAAAAATTCTATCTAGTTCTATTTTTTTATAATGAAGACGGATATAAAATTTCGCGAAAAGCCATTGACATTTGTGGCCGCTATTTGGTACATAAGAAATCGACATACAGACGGACATCACTCCAAAAATTGTCAAAACGTGTTCAGCATGTCTTAACACATATACTGATATTTAAATCCCGAATTCGGAAATGTTCGTCAAAGTAATACGTTATACTATATTATAGTATGAATAAGAGTAAAAATATAATATTATTATCGTCCCCTCTTATATAGTTTAAAAAATCGGAACCAAATATCACTATATCACTTGGGGATTATAAAACGCAATAAATATTTATGACATTCAAATTATATTTATTTATCTATACTAGTAAATGTGGTTAGTGTATCTATTTTGGTACGTATTGGATGTCTGCTTAGCATGAAATAGTAGAATTTTCACCCAGCTAGACCTGACAACGACAAGGCTATATCCTGACCCGGGAGGGAAATATTTTCCGATTTGAAATCCAAAATCTCATCCCCATTGAATCTCAACTTGGTGTCATCCAAACTGTTATTTTTTTATTATTTGGTAGATATATAAATTTTCTCATACTATCATATATACAATAGTAGAAATATTGTGCTACTAAAAAGCTTATAATTCGAGATTATCACATACGAGTTCATTTTAACATTTCTTAAGCATTGTGCATGAGTGTATGGCTATGTGCTTGAATATACGCTTGAATATTTTCTATTTGAATGGACTGTGCGTGCTTATGTAGGGCGTATCAGAGGACATTATTTAGAGTGTATCAAATGAGATTATTTAAGGTATATCATAAATAGATTTTAAGGCGTACTACGTTTAAGCAAATGGCGAGAGGCTATTTAAAGCGTATCGAATGAGCTTATTTAGAGCGTATCAAAATAGAATTTTAGGGCCTATCAAAATAGCTTATTTAGAGCGTACTATTACCACATTGAGGACAAAGGCGTATTTATGGTGCTTCAAAATAGCTTATTTACAGCGTATTACGCAAGCGCAGAAAGCAAAAGACGTATTTATGGGGTATAGAAATATTTTACTTGGGGAGTATTACGACCACGCACAAGGCGAAAAGCGTATTTAGGGCGTAATACGCAGTTGTATTAGTCCGTAGAGATAGATGTGTCCAGTGCCAGATCCCAGCTGTATAGCAGGTCTACGATGTGTTTAAGGAGCACTCATTTAGGATGTAACATTGCTGCTTAGCGAGCGGATAGATACGAAGATGCCGCATCGTACTGCGGAGCATCCAATGACAGCAAGGAGGGCGCATCTGAACCCCAAGCCAAATGTTGTGGCCACAAGGGTAAAAAGTCAACGAATATATGGCAATTAATAATCGAAAAGCGAGAGAGAGAGGTCATGATGATTCGAGCGGTGTTCTTAAGAGCGTGAGTTGCTTTTTTGAGTAGTGAAAATTTGTTGTTAAAAAACACGAAGTCTGACTCCATATGTCAGAAAAAGAAGCGGAAAAAATTCAAGTCATTCTGAGCAACAGACCCGAAATACAGAGGTATGTTCCAGTCTCGATATAATATTAGGTCAATTTTTGATCTATGGAATAAGAGTCAGAGGACCTAGTCTCACAAGGTGTTTTTCCCTCCTTAAGCATTTGTTAAAATATATGTAAATTTAATTATAACAATAAAAGAGAAATGAATAAAATATAATATATTTTAATAGTTAAAAATGTGGATTTTAATGTGTAGTGTTTTATAGATTATGTAATGTAACTCTTTCAAAGTGGTAATGATGGGTTTTGCGGCCACGATAGCAATGTACGAATGTTACGATATGCGACTACGTTATTCTTGGCTTATTCCAAATTTCCGAATTATGAGCGTTAATGTTGTTAATCTAATCACCACAATAGCCACGTCTGTGCTCTTGTAACAGCCGATTACGTCTTTTGAAAAATTGAATGAATTAATTAGATTATTACCTGTAATTATGTACGTTGGCGAAAGCTACCACACCAGAACTATTGAAGTTAAGATCTTTGAGAAAATCACAGTGGCCATAGCGTGTATGCCCTCGCGTAACCGATTTGATTTTAAATGTTTATATGCTATTATATTGTAATTTAAATTGTTACTGTTATACTATTTTAAGTCTCATATATGTTTTTCTTTTTCATTTTATATTTTTCCCAGCCGACCGTTGTAACTGCATTACAAACTTTAGGCAAGCTAAACGGTCTGAGCAATAAAAATAATCTAATACGAGCAGCAGAGAATTTTCACTACAAAGTCATATTTATCATCTTCTTATTTCTTTCATTCAATTCATTAATTTGAATAATTTATCATTTGCACAAAATAACACGTATATTTATTTGAAATTACTCTGCATTTGCAGTTTTACTTAACATTTTGGTTTCATTTGAGGACTGGTCGTATTTCCAGAGCCAGTGTTGCAAAAGTGGAGAAAATTTGAAATATAGGTAGAATGGTTTGTCCTGGAGTACTAAGATCAAACTTATTCCCACTTTTATGGCCAAAAATTATATAAAACAAGCATGTAACTGGTATTAACTGGCACATTTGAGCATATTTGATCTTTTATTCTGTGTTTCGACGATTTATGTGGACCAAATTGCAAAATAAATCAGACTCGTTTTCTCCTAATCCTACCAAAATCTAATAAGCACCAGGTTAACCCCCAAGTGACCTACAAAATGTCATGAAATGTGTGTTTATATTTTTGATTGTTCTAATTTTGTTTCTATTACTTTTTGACCTAGAGTGGATACATATATTGCAAAGACATAGACAGTCAGACAAACAAATACACACACAGACACACAAACACACAGACGTCACGTTTAAAATAGTTTTTTCGTATTCTAGAGTGTACGGAATATGTACATCTGCAGAAAACTGGAATTGCAATTTTGGGCACATTTCCAAAATTTCTCCCTACACATTTATATAAGAAAGTAAAAATGTCCTCATAGTTTGAATCACTCTATGAAGGTAAAGAATATAAAAATAGTACATATTAGAATCTATCAGCTAGATGCATCAAAAGCATCGAAATGAATGACCCCTGTAGCCTCCACTTAAAAATTATAGAATCAAAATCCTAAATTAATAACTGATGATCCAAAGATTAAATATATTGTTTACGTCCTAGTTTTGAATACAATATAAACAGATATTGTTGCGTCGATTCCGCACGTTAACTGCTCTCCAACTGAGCGACGACTCCTTTTATATAATCTCCGTAGAAACTTCCAGAAAGGACTGGTATCTCAAAACCATTATCTCAAGAAAAAGTAAGTTCCTTCGAGAAGTAGCCAAATCGGCGATAAATCGGCAAATTTAATAACACTGGCCCTATATTCAAATATGGCAACTCTACATTGACGTAATAGGAATGGCTGCCTTTACAAGTAATTTTCAATTCTGTTCTCAAAAGACCCTCGATAGAAGCACTTTATATGTTCGTAACAGTACAAATAGTAACAAATATAAGAAAATGGATTCAAAATTGAAATATGAGAAAGTCGACTGGAGTTTTACTACAGATACTGAGACAATCCATTACATTTTTATTGAAGTATACTGATACAACGCATTATATTTAAATTTGGCACAATTTAACTCTTACATAAACTATATCTCGAAAAGAAAAAAATACGTTTCTCTGGCTCAAATATTCCATCCATTAAAATCCTCACATAAAACTTTTTATTCATCCGTCTAAGAAAGAACTTTCAATTTTCTTGTGGATACCTAAATGTGACCATTGCTTCCAGGCTTTTCTTAGATGCAGCTTCAACGCTAAATAGAAATCTGTAGCAAAAGTTTTGAGAATACTTTTCTTTGGCATGTTACATATATGCTCTTAAAATTTAAATGCTTTTCCTACTAATACGTGCATAAGGGTATACAGTAAATGCCTGATTATGTGTCAATAAAGGCATCGGAGATTTACAAATATATTTCTCTTATATTAAAACTACCACAACAGTTGCCTGTTAAAAATAAAATATTATAAAAAGTATTTTTAAGTTACACTGTTTTAGTAAAATGCACATAAAGTAAAAGTAATTTTTAGCTACCACAAAATTCTCAAATACTTTGACAATTCTCAAATGCGACTAAAAATAAAACCGTGGGGCGTCTATAAAATAATTGCATTTGGACATTAACCCATATTTCCCCCATCGTCCTAAAAATAGGACAGCACACATAAGTGACAGTTTTATAAATTTTTTTGCATATTTTAATTCAGTTTAAAGACAATATATTGTTTAAGAATCATTAGCTATATATTTGCCTTTGTCACAAGTTTTAATTAGTATTGGATATTATTATTATTATTTAAAATGGCGATTTTTGCAGATTTCTTTTTACATTTTCAACACACAAGTTTTTTAAAGTTTTAAGCTCCAAGAAGAACATACATATAAATTTATTAAGGTAATATTTCATACTTTTATACCAGTGAAAATGGATTGCCAAAGAAAATTATCTAGAGGATCAATTTTCCTTGCAGTTGCGACTGTCCTAAAATAGGACGATGGTACAATCCATTACTACCTAACCCCCCTCAGTTAGTAATTGAGATACGCATTTCTTTCTCTGTTACATTCCAAACATTGCTACTCTACAACTAAAGCAGATGCCTAACACCTGTCTGACTGTGGATATCACGTGCCAGACAGGTGGCGGTGGGGGAGAAGTAAATTGTTCTCAAACAACACATCATGAAATCAGTTTGTATTTTGAAATTCTTTGAAGCAGACGTAGTTCCTCTCGTTTTCGTACACTTGAATTTCGTTTTCTTTTGAAAATTATTTTAATGCTAGTGTTTTAAAATGTCGCGTACATTTTTAACTACCGACGAAGCCTTGGTTTTGTTGTGGACTTTAGATGGCAGTGATGTAGACGACATGGATCAGGAGATATTGATTTTTTCTCCAGATCCCGATCACTGAGCGACACCGAGGGGATTGATAACTCATCTACAAGAAAGATAGAAGAAACAATGTGTGATGAAGTACGTCCTAAAGAGGTTACGGGCACGATTTAGATTTTAGTTTCAAACAGCAATGAAGAACATGATGTAAATCCCAAAATGGGAAAAATGCGAGCCAAAGTTCGAAAGTGTTCCGAAGGTATTTCCTCATGAAACAGTTCAAACCGTTAAAGATGTTGTTGCTGGCAAATGGCAAATCTCCTATTGAACTATTAGAATTGATTTGTTTGAAGATGATTGAGTTGACGGTTGAAGGATCAGTTAAATAGTCCAGGTAAAGGAATAATCATGTTTTTGAAATAAGCATAGATGAAATGAAGCAATTTTAAGGAATTCTCTTCTACAGTGGTTATCATATTTTACCTCAAGAGAAGATGTACTGGGAAAATGCACCCAACACTGGAACTTTAATTGTAAGTAAGTTACAACTTGACTTAGAGTGATCGGTATTTCAAATTGAGGCCACTTTATGATCTGTTAAATAAAACTCTTCAACAATTTGGAATTTTCTGAATTTTTTTAAGTATTGGCGAAAGAATGATCAGATACTTTGGAAAGCATCGCTATAAGATGTATCTAAAAGGGAAACCAGCAAAATCTGGATATAAATTGTGGATGCTGACTTTCTGCAATGGATTCCCGTACCATATCATACCTTAAAAAGGTGCAAAGCAGAGGAAAACGGAACCTACAGCCATCGACAGCATGCGATCAAAAAAGCAACATCTAAAAGCCAAGCCATGACTCTCCAAAGGGACAGAAGAATAAACATCCAAAGGTACAAAAGAAGAAACTAAGTAAGAGAATCGTAAATGAGGCATTATCCCATACAGTAGTCCAGAATTTACTGTCAATAATTACAAACCCTGATTTACATAAAATTTATTTGGATGATTTATTTACTTCATATGAACATTCTTGGAAATAAAACCGGCTTTGCTACAGGTACTGTTTGAGAAAATAGAATGTCCAAATGTCCACTTATGCCCTCTAAAACGATGTCGAAAATGGAACTTGGCTCTTCAGGCAGCAATTTCGATACAATGAACAAAGTTGCAACAGTTCGGTGGAATGACAATCGAGTTGTTTCAGTAATGACCAATTTAGAAGAAACAAAAGTGTATCGATAGCTGAAAGAAGAGTATAGGGTGGCAGAAAATCAGGTAAAGATACCAATGCGTGTTACATACTACAATAATTACAGAAAACAAGATGTTCAACAGGATAATGAAGACTTTCTAAAGCTAAAAATTTAACATGTTATTGTAACCCCCGTCCCCGCCAGAAAACCGACAAAGAACCTACAGCCATCGACAGCATGCGATCAAAAAAGCAACATCTAAAAGCCAAGCCATGACTCTCCAAAGGGACAGAAGAATAAACATCCAAAGGTACAAAACAAGAAACTAAGGAAGAGAATCGTAAATGAGGCATTATCCCATACAGTAGTCCAGAATTTACTGTCAATAATTACAAACCCTGATTTACATAAAATTTATTTGGATGATTTATTTACTTCATATGAGCATTCTTGGAAATAAAACCGGCTTTGCTACAGGTACTGTTTGAGAAAATAGAATGTCCAAATGTCCACTTATGCCCTCTAAAACGATGTCGAAAATGGAACTTGGCTCTTCAGGCAGCAATTTCGATACAATGAACAAAGTTGCAACAGTTCGGTGGAATGACAATCGAGTTGTTTCAGTAATGACCAATTTAGAAGAAACAAAAGTGTATCGATAGCTGAAAGAAGAGTATAGGGTGGCAGAAAATCAGGTAAAGATACCAATGCGTGTTACATACTACAATAATTACAGAAAACAGGATGTTCAACAGGATAATGAAGACTTTCTAAAGCTAAAAATTTAACATGTTATTGTAACCCCCGTCCCCGCCAGAAAACCGACAAAGCACATGCCAGCCCAAAACCTGTGCACCAAAACCAACAACTATCTGTAAAAAATATAGTGCTGGACTATGCTTCAGATGCTTTCTCCCATTCCACCTAAGTGAGAACGCATAGCAGTGGATTGTCCTATTTTCAGGACAGCCTGTACCGAATGAACTAATAAAAGTTTGGTAAGTGTTTTGATTTTATGTGTTTACATAGGCTTAGAGAAACACACATTTAAGATTTTTAAAAAATATTAATTTTTCAATGCTTGGTACAATATGGGTTAACTCAAATTTATGGAACAATGGAAAATTATAACATAGAAATCTCTTTATATTAAAAAAAAATAGCTGACGCCGTCGTCGTCGCAGCTTTTTGACAAATTTCTCGTTTCTCGAGATTATTTGATCTATTGCATACAAGAATATGAAATTTGGTACACTTCTACACAAGTGCTTTAAAAAATACTCTGAAATAAACCGTTTTTGTAGCTTAAGAAATAATCAATGTCAAAATCAAAGACAAAATATTTGAATCATGGACAGACTAACATTAGCAAGACCACGAATTGTTGCAGGCATGTACCTAGAGCAGTGAATTCTTGCAAGACGAAGCGTATTTTTATTTTCCCTGCAATACATGGTAATGGATACAAGGGAACGTATTGGAATCGTGTCGAAAATCGCAATTCGAGTTTTCGACTGATCTACAAGTATCGAGACCTCTAGAATACGAAAAAACGAATTTTAACTTGACGCTTGTGTGTGTTTGTGTCTGTCTGTCTGTGCAATGAATGTATCCACTCAAACTCAGAAACTAATTGACCGAATTTCATAAAATTTGGTAGGTAAGTCACTTCGGTATGCCCCTGGTGCTGATAAGTTTTTAGTACGATTCGGGATAAAAGAACCCACCTTTTTCGCGAAATGGGCTGCAAAAATTGCCTGTATCCACTCTAGTTGAAAAACTAATGGACCGAATTTCACGAAATTCGGTAGATAAGTCGCTTGTGGGCCACCCTGGTACTGATTAAATTTTAGTACGATTCGAAAAAGTAACCTGCATTTTTTTGCTAAATGACCCTCTAAAATAGGCAAAATCTAAAATAAAAACTACGTATGCTTAAATATATCAATTAAGTTCTTGTTTTGTACGTAATTTTTAATGATGAAAAGAATAAGACCAACCCCATAATACTAGTACTAGCCGTTCTCGAGGTATTTTAGTTTTTTTGTATTTTCTCTACACCAACTTCGAAAATAAGTCCAGTTACTAAATGAGATTGGAAATTGAATTAAAAGTGAATTAAATTTAATTAAAATAAAGATAACGTAAATATAAGTCTGCAGGGAAAGTCATGTGCTGCACACGTCAGAATTTTCGGTTTGGTCCAATATTGAGCCAATATTGGATCGTTTCTACAGAAGCTACAGAGAAGTTATCTATCATATAAAAATTATCACGAAGTCATATAAAAATTATGTTTCAAGGTATTGACGTTTATTGCATGATTCTGTAAAAAAATGCTGTCATAATTTAAAAGCATCTGATGTGGGCAACACATGACTTTCCTTATATAATGCAATGAATTTACTACTTTTACAATTAAAAGAATGTTATTCTTATAGTAGATAATTATATTATTTTCAAGATATTGAATTTTCATTACGTAGTCGTCATTTTCATTGATTTAACGTCATTTTTATCGATTTGGCGAGATTTTCGTTAATTTGGCAACATTTATAAATATCCCCAAGTTGGCGACATTCTGCTAAATTATTCGCCAAAATCTCGCCAAGCTTTATGGAAGGAGAAATAAATTATTTTTACAGCGGATAAATGGCTATTGGCGTTCAAATACAAAAGTATTACTCAAAGTGTCTTTTCTCGTGAATGGAACGAGTTACATCCATGAGAATGATCTCACTAAATTTATCGCATAATATTACATACGAAAAGTGAACGTGTTCCTTAACAGTTAACATTTTTTTTTAATTTATGAGATTTTTTGATAAATTTATTTGAAAAATGTACAATATCTCGGGAACAGTTCATGCTAGCGTTCTAAAGTTTGTGTCAATCGTTTTCTAAGGAAAAATTACATAAGAAATGTCTATTTGCTTAACTTTATTAAAGGTTTTGATTTTTTGATGATTTTTTCAAAATTTCACTCGAAAATTTAGGGGGGTTCTGAACATTCGATTGTGTTTTAAAACAATAAGTTTCCAGTATTCACGGATTGGGATTTTTGCACCCAATTTCATTCGAATCGCTCCCTTCGTTCGTGAGATATCGTCTCTACAGACTCACTGACACACACACACACACACACACACATATACTTTCACACACACACACAGAGACATCACTTCAAAAATGTTAGATTCGTGATCAGGGATGCTTGAAACGTGATCTCCCGTCGAAAACTCGAATTCGAATTTCGACCCCTTCAAAATACTTTCCTTATACATTATATATATAAAGAAAGTAATACAAAACACTCAGTACCAGAGTTGAAAGCTACATTTAGATGAAAAAAAGCAGCGATTTTTATATTTAGGACAATTTCACACCCGTTAAAAGTCTACTTCGTATTATATGTATAATGGTAATGACATCATAAACCACCAACATCATATTCTGAAATATAAAGTATTTAATCTTATTTGAAATTTCTACTTGGAAGATTTAAAATAAGCACTGACATTTATGTTTACAATTATTTCTAAAACATACAAAATATTCGAACATTTCTCGAAACTCTAAAATTTCCCATAGGTATTTCCGAAAGTATCTGAAGATTTTATTTTTCTATAGAAACCCGTTTAGTTTTACTTAGCCTGTTGGTTTTATACCTTTGAAACCCATTGAATAATTTTATTTGAAACGTAGATTGCATTTTCAACAATTATAAATATTCAACGAAATATTTCAATATAGTAATAAGAAAGATCAATCATGCTTAAAGCATTGATTATGAAAAACTTTCCAACTCCAATGCAATTTTATTTAAACATCACTAGAATGTGATATATTCCTTGGTAATATTTTTTAAATTTGAATCACCTTACAACATTAATTAATTATATTTGAAAACTTAAAACTTAAAAAATTAACTTCATTCAAATGACGGCATTAAAATATAAATTGCCTGGTTTAAACATCTCTAAAATGCGATACATTTCTCCGTAATATTTTAAAAATATCATAATACCACAATAATTTATTATATTTGAAAACATCATCGAAAACAAATAAACTTTATTCAAATGACAGTATCGAAATATAAATCGCCTCTATCTAAAAGCAGCATTTCACTCATACACATTTTTCCATTCCTTTCATTCATCGCAATACTATAAAAATCTGATGTAAGCAGTATATGACTTTCCTTTAATAATTGCTCCTTTTACAGTAAAAAAATAATGTATGAGATCCAAGGTAAATTGTTTTTAACGTTGAATTGTACGTTTGGCTATTTTTCGGATGACACCATGTAAAATTATTTAAAAGTACCCAATTACTTGAAATATTAGGGAGGTTCTGAACATTCGATTGCGTTTAAAAAAATCTGATGTGGGCAGCACATGACTTTCCTTATATAATGCAATGAATTTACTACTTTTACAGTAAAAAAAATGTTATTCTTATAGTAGATACTTATATTCTTTCCAATATATTGAATTTTCTTCAATTAGTCGTCATTTTCATTGATTTAGAGTCATTTTTATCCATTTGGCGAGATTTTCGTTAATGTGGCAACACATTGTAAAATGTCTCGACGTTGGCGACATTCCGCAAAATTCATCGCCAAAATTTCGCCAAGCTTTATAGACGGAGAAATACATTATTCTTACAGCGGATAAATGACTATTGGCGTTCAAGTACAAATGTATTACTCAAAGTATTTTTTCTCGTAAATGGAACGAGTTAGATCCATGAGAATGATGTCACCAAATTTGTCGCGTGATATTACATATGAAAAGTTAATATGTTTCTTAACAGTTAATATATATATATTTTTTTTATTTATGGGATATTTTGATAAATTTACTTGAAAAATATGCAATATCTCGAGAATGGTTCATGCTACCGTTCTAAAGTTTATGTCTATCGTTTTCTAAGGACACATTACATACGAAATACCTATTTTCGCAACTTAATTAATGGTTTTGATTTTTTGATGATTTTTTCAAAATTTCACTGGAAAATTTAAAGGGGTTCTGAACATTCAAATGTGTTTTAAAACAAATGGCTTCCAGTATTCACGGATTGCGATTTTCGTACCAAATTTTATTCGAATCACTCCATTCGTTCGTGAGACATCGTCTCCACAGATTCACTGACACGCACACACACAGACATCACTTCAAAACGTTCGATTCGTGATCAGGAATGCTTGAAACGTGCTCTCCCGTCAAAATCTCGAATTTGAATTTTTCACCCTGTCACAATACTTTCCTTATACATTATGTATATAAGGAAAGTAATAATTTATTTAAGTCTATGCTTAAAACTTCATGAAAAAAATCGTCTGGGTCTCTGTGTAAAATCAATGAATGTTTCATTCATATCAGCTGAATTGCAGACTCCTGGAGCTAAATAATTTTGCGTTAAAGAAATGCAGTAATTTGTATACAACTCATTCTACGTGTTTTGGTATTTACATTCTCCATAAGTGAAAATTAGGCTTCGTTGTAGAAATAATCAAAGTTTGATGATCATTTAAACTCAAATATATTGTAAATGCGTTGTTTCAGTATGTAGATGCACAGAATTTAAGCAAAAATAAAGCGGTTTTAGGACGGATACAACACTAAATATGAATTAAAAAGAACTTTAAAAATCACGATTTTGGCACAAGACGGATGCCATATTACTTTCCTTATATACATAATGTATAAGGAAAGTATTGTGACGGGGTCGAAAATTCGAATTCGAGTTTTCGACGGGAGAGCACGTTTCAAGCATCCCTGATCGCGAATCAAACATTTTTGAAGTCATGAACATTTTTGAAGTGTGTGTGTGTGTGTCAGTGAGACTGTGGAGACCATAACTGACGAACGAATGTACCGATTCGAACCAAATTTGATACAAAAATCACAATCCGTAAACACTGGAGGCCAATTGTGTTTTTTCACAGTTGAATGTTCAGAACTCCCCTAAATTTTCGAATGAAATTTTGAAAAAATCGTCCAAAAATCAAAACCACAAATAAAGTTACTCAAATAGACATTGCTAATGTATTTTTTCATTAGAAGACGATTGACATACATTTTAGAACGCTAACATGAACCGTTCGTGGGATATTGTACATTTTTTAAAAAAATTATCAAAAAGGTATATAAAATAAAAAAAAATATTTCCTATTGAGAAACTTATTCACTTTTCATATGTAATACCATGCGATAAATTGGGTGACATCATTCACGTGGATCTAGCTCGTTCCATTCATGAAAAAATATACTTTGAGTAATACATTTGTATTTGGCGACTTTTGAAATGTTGCCAAATTAACAATAATCTCGCCAAATAGATAAAAATGGCGCTAAATCCATGAAAATGGCGACTGATTATCGAAAATTCAATATCTTGGAAATAATATTAGCATCTACTATAGGAAAAATCTATTTTTTTACTGTAAAGTAGTAAATTCATTACATTATATAAGGAAAGCCATTTGTTGCCCACATCAGTTTTTTTTATTTTGAAGTGGGTCACGTGATCTCTTCATATAATAATCACGTAATCTCTTCATATAATGATCACGTGATCTCTTCATATAAAGATTTTAATTAATATTTAAATGTTTATTCAAAAAACTACTGAATATATTTTGCTGAAATATTTTCTATATATTTTATGGGATAATTTGAATATTTCCCAAAACTTTCGAAGCAATTTGTAAATTTTAAATCCGCTTAAAAATGTTCGAAATATTAGGTTCCATAGAGTTCACTGTATTTCATTTTTTCAATCCGTGTTCAATTCTAAACGAATTGGATGATATTATTCATTTATATTCCCATAGTTCCCACAGACCATCTGAATATCAAACTATAATTTAATTTTGATAAAGTCATTTTTACGGCAGTTATGCTTACGGACAGACAGAATGAGCAAACTCATAAACAATTTTCAACTATGCTGTAAAGTGTCAAAAACTAGATCCTGACTTAAGGGCCAAGAAAATCTATAAGAACTGAAAATTACATTTGTAAAAAAATATATCTTTTTGATTTTTATAAATTTTTTGGTAATTGTTTTTATTTGAGATGAAGAAAGAGCGTTTGGTGTTCGCAGTGTGTTTGACTGCAGCTTGTAAGGCCACCGAGTTTCAGATATTGGAATTAAACTGTCTAATCGACAACAATATGAGAGGACAGACGGTCGCCAGTGGCGGACATTAACTGCAGATAAATTTATGTGGGGTAATAAATAAGCACATTAATAAGTCGCATACACATCATAAGGTCACATGGTATTGTGGACCTCGCGCTGTTACGTTCAACGTATCTGCTACAAATAGCAGCTTCCTCCGTGGCTAATTACATCACTCTCAAACGAGAGCTGCAACCAATGGCCCCAAGGGGAAATAATAATAAAGAGAGGGCATCACAGAAGTCCTCGCACATGAAATGTATAGTGTTAAAAAATGACTTGTTGAAAATTGTTGGACCAAGTCTCACAAGTCTAGACAAGTCTCAAAATTCAAGGTGACCACAGGCCCCAATGATAGCCATGACCACACCGTGATGCGATCGGCAAGTCGTACGACTAGAATGACATCCTATACAGGTGATCATTTATTTTTCATGGGGAATTAGAATTTAATTACAATAGATCTTTTAATATAATTACTTCGTCATCACACTCAACTCCAAGTTAAAGTGAGAATGAATATACATTACACAATAATAAAAATGAATATCATTGTAAAATTAATAATTGAAGATGTTACTCAAAATTATATATATGTTGCAATAAATAATTATGTGAAAAGCGTCAAAGGTGTTATTAATAAGTGATTTATTTATTGCTTTTTGTTTTGGAATTGGTTTTTTTTGCAGGTTGACACCGGATTGTACAATATGTGGTTTATACGCTATACGCAGGGCTCCTTACGTATCATTACGACTTCGAACCCGAATAATATGTAAGGAGTCCTGCGTATAGCGTATAAACTACATATTGTACAGTCCCATAATCAAAAATTACTACTTAAATATTATTTCTACCAAATTCAATGCTTTTTGCTTTCAATCTCCCTCTAATAATTGTCGTAACATTTTCGTGCTCTGGTCATCAAATTTTAACACAGTGTTCAATATATCGGGAATTTTAAGTTATCTCCGAAATTTAATATTTGTGAATAAGTATCTTAAGTTTCTTTATCCGGTATTTAAAATACACTTCTCTCTGTATTTATATATATATATATATATATATATATATATATATATATATATATATATATATATATTTATATATATATATATATATATATATATATATATATATATATATATATATATATATATATATATATATTTATATATATATATATATATATATATATATATATATATATATATATATATATATATATATATATATATATATATATATATATATATATATATATATATATATATATATTTTCCGTTTGCTTGAAGATTTTTTGATTTTTACTTTTATTTCGTAAGCCTGTTAGATAGTTGAATTTTCGTGTTACAGCTTCTCACTTTTCCTTCATTGGATCTTCAAACCTTTTTTCTTATATATATATATACATATATATATATATATATATATATATATATATATATATATATATATATATATATATATATATATATATATATATATATATATATATATATATATATATATATATATATATATATATATATATATATATATATATATATAAAAATTGAAATTTTTTAATCGAAAACTATGCATAAACTAGGGTAAATACAAAAAATTCAAACTCTAGCATATCTGCTATAAATAAGTAATATATATATATACAAGATCCTTTTTCATATTTACTGTAATAATTTTCTCGATACGAAAAAATGTAATGTTGTTCAGAAAATGAATGTTTTAAGTGTTTCGAAAATGTTTCATTTATGTTAAAGCGAGATGTTTGTCTTTGCATATAAGCGTATTTTCTCCTTAAGCTTCATAGCTTTTGTAGAGGATCCTTAAGCTCTGAGTATAAAATCATAATAGAGAAAGAAAAGAAGAATAAACAAGAACTACAGTTGTTTTATTTTTTTCAAAGAATATTTTGTTATCTTTAATTTTAAATAACCATATTAATATTATCAATTTTTTAAAATGAGATTGAATAATTTTTAGATATTAGAATATATCTCTTTTGATTGCCCATAAATGGTTATATATTTTAATTAACTTTTAATTTAAAACCTGTATGTTTATATTTAATTAAATCAGCTACTGAAATTTCATTCGCTGTTGTTCATTTATGAAATGTCTATATACACTTTAATAAAACATTTTATTTAGTTTTTTAGAATAAAATTTCAATTTTTTTAATTAAATCTTTTAATCAATTTTAATGCGATTACAATTACAAATACTTCTGTTGCCTTAGTTATTGCCAAAATACGGGTTAAATTTGGCATTTATTATGCCAGATATGCTTTGGCAACCAGCCAGAAATTTAAGTTGACCAGTCAAAATGAATTTCCATAATTTTATGCTCCGTGTATATTTATGGAAGAATTTATTCCTTACCAATAATATGTATGAATCTATCTCCATACTAAAGTAGGTTTTCACAAGCCACTCGACGAAATATTTGCACACTTATAGTATCGGCCATCGGGCAGAACCTAATAGAGCCGAATTTTCAATCTCCCTATAAGGGGATAAAGTACACATGGGGTATTTCCTGACCTACAGAAGATTTCTGGCGATTTAGAAGGTTTAGTATTTGCAGTCTATTAGTATCAATCGCGTAACAACATCTATTAGGATCGGATATTAGATTTCTTTTCCAGAGACAGGCAGAATAGGATGGGCTGGCATCAAAAAGTCTTTCCAGATTATCCAGAGCTTAAAAGCTGATACGTTGCATGCTTTTAATATGGATAAAGAGACAGAAGCTAAAAATAATGTTTGATTAAGGCAGTTTATTTTGGCGCTAAACGTTATATATTAATAAATAAGATAAAATTAAGAAGTAACTTAATTATTTTTTATGAATCTTAGCTTCCCATTTATTGAAATGCTTAAATGTTATATATATATATATATATATATATATATATATGCAGAAATTGATATATTTTTACTCGCAATTGCCTGCTTTTCCGGTTTTTGTGATTTGTTGTTCTTTTCTACGAAGTCTGAATGGTGGAGAAAAAAGGGCAAAAATGGAAAAAACGGCCGAAATCGCATAAAATATTATATAACAAAAAAATGATTCAAATTTTAAAAATCGGTTTTTACGTGGCATCTTCCCACCCACCCGGGCCTCCGATTGCCAAATTTCGTAGCTCTCCGACGCACGGTCGCTGAACCTATAGTGTATAACACACACACACACACACAAACAAACATTCCCTTTTATTATTTGAGATATATATATATATATATATACATATATATATATATATATTGTAAAAAGCTCAACTACATATCCAGTTCTTAATCCAAACAAATAAAATCTAACAGCTTATTCGTCACATAAGGCGCAAAGCTGCACTTTCATAAATATGCACAAATAGCAAATTCAAATGAAAAAGGAAAGAATAGGAGGGTATTGCAAACTGGTAAAGTACGAAATGGCCAAGGGGGATTGCTACACCTTGTTCCCGGTTACGGCATGCTTTCACACTTAGGAAACACTCGCGAACACCAATACCTTCCTGTAGCATTTCCCCATCAGCCATCACATAAGGAAATGTGAGAACGTAATGAGAAAAACAATATGACAATAAACCAGATGGTTTAAGTCCTTAAAAAGAACTACCAAGATACACATAACGATAGTGCGACCTCTCATCTATAAACGTCGACCTACATCTTTAACATAACTTCACATTGATTCAGCACAAACCTATTTTTAGAAAGTCCAATATACATCTCCTAAATATCACATATCCACCAAACATACTTGCCATTCGTGTTATGTCAATTCGCCGAAATTAGCATAAAAAACATTGTTTCTACTGCCGTAAAATGCATTATTGCAATGCCTTAGAAATTGCATTGGATATTGCTGTTTGACTGCTTCCTTAATTAATTTTCTTTCGCATATAATGCGTTCTCTTTTTAATGTATGAAGTTCATTTTTACTTTGTAAATGGTTTAGGATTAAATTGCGAAAAATACTCTTGATTAAGTTTGTATTCCAATTTATAATGTAATTGATGTCGATATTGAATGTATTCCTTTTATCATATAACTTGAAGAATATGGTATCCTTTTCATCATATTGGATACTGATATCCAAAAATTTATTATATCTGTATTTTCCATAATAGTTTCAGTCAATTCCAAATTCACTGGGTAAAAGCTAAAATCGAAACTATTATTTGGTTCCATTGAGCCGATCAATACACCATCAACGAATCTGAAGTATGGTACCTCGTTTAGTATGTGTGTCCCTCCTCATACTTATGTAGATATATATCTGCCAACATGGATGAACATCCCCCATCCATAGGGATTCCATGTATTTGTTGATAAAATGCATTTCCCTTGTAAAGGATATTTTCAAATAGAACGTTCTTAAACAAATATTTGTACTTGTTGATGGTTACGATTGATTGCATGTCATATATTTCAAAGGTTTCAATCAAGATATCAAAGAGATCTTTTAAGTTGACATTGTTTAATATGTCTTTAAAATCATAATTCTTCAAATATGATTGATTGATTAATATTCAATATGATTGATTTAATTATTAACATAATTGGTTTTAATATATTCAATAATTTGGTATTGGCCAAGGCTAAGTTTGTGCCAATGCCCACAGTAACCGGACGGAATTTAATTGGGGACTTATGTATCTTAGGGATCATCACCAAATAAGGAAATTTAATATTGCTGACTTCGTAACCAATTATTTTATATAAATCTCTTATCTTGTTTTCGATAACCTTACGCGATAGTCCTATATGTATGTACACATTATCATTGCTGTAATTGTTCATCAAAATGTCGACGTAATATTTTTTACACGTAAATGCGTTGTTGGATTGAACCTAGTCCATACAATAATAGCATATTCATATTTAAATTTGTCTGCATAACCTTTATCCAATTTGTATTTCGAATTGTATTTATATTCTGGTTGATAATAATGTCTAAACCCTTCTAAAATAGAATGTTTCCATTCTTGGAATGTATCGATAGGTAAGCTGTATTTAACAGCTAGTTTATAAATAAAAATATCAATGTCTTTTTTAAAAAACTTCTTAATATAGTAAAATTCTTGATCTCTAAAATTAGTCCCAAGTTTTAAATATTTTACAAAATTATCATCTCCTACCATATTCAATTCGCTGTTAACAATATATATATATATATATATATGTGTGTGTGTGTGTGTATATATATACTATATATATATATATATCACATGTCCGGTATTGTGATGATATAAATACATGTTTGAGCTTTATTCTGTAGGGTACAGTATTACATTTTATAGGGTACAACATTACGAATTGCACATATATATGTGTTTCAGTGTTTAATTTTGTGGTAGATCCAAAAATGCCATTTAATATTAAACAGCAAATAATTCACTGTTTCATTACTTGAAAGACGACGCTGTATTTCATCCTTATTCAGACAACTCTTATTTGTTGTCCAAACCGTCTTGAAAGGACAGTCTATCCTATACAAAACCGCTTCTAATACATGAAAAATGCATTCAATATATCTTTGCGATGAACCTTATTTTGCGAATCATCTAATAGCATAACTGTGTCTTCTTCCTATATTCTCTTTGAGTATATTCTTTACTAGGGCTGAAAAAAGATCCACAAAAATACATTTTTATGTTGTGTGAAATATTGGAATTTGCAACTGAATAAACCAATGCTACATAAACATATTGAGTTTGGAGCAGTACCAGAATGTTTTTTATAACACTCATATTTTTTATGCAATTTGGCATCAAGCGTATCTTTTACATTTTTTGGCATATATTTTGTTTGGCAAAGCATATGTTTTTAAGAAAAATATTAAAATCTATGCATGCACTTACAATTAAATTGTCCATATATTATAATAACGTACGTAAATACATGGCGTGAAAATACCAAGTCAACATTAATTGGTACAAAATCTGAAATATTTTAATTAGAGATGGGTGAATAGTATCAACAAATACTCGAAAATCAGAAAGTATTTGAGATTCGAAGTCTTTAATATAATATACTAAAGAAGTTCGTATATGTCGAATATTACGCTATGATGAACAGAAAGTTCGGGGAAAAAAGCCAGTACACTCCAGATGTGAAAGTACCTATAAGGAAATTTGCTTCCAATAAATGAAAACATTTTCAGCTACCGGAAAAATTATGTATTCTCGCTTGATGAAATTATTTTTGATGTATTTAATAACGTCACAGTCAACAGTTTTCTAAGAAATACTCTTCAGCATCGCTAGTTTAATTTCCGACAAAATTCGAAGCAGACTAGATCCTGAATGCGATCGAATGCTTGTTGTCTTAAATGAAAATATGCTGCAGGTGAAAAATAATTGCAATTACTCAATTATCGTTGTTAAGAGTACCTAAAATTAAAAAAAACTAATGTAAAATAATTAAAATGGTAAATAAAAAGTTTCATTTCTAAATTAATGCAATTTTATTGCACTTTTTAAATTGAAAAATATGCAAATCAGTCGATCCGTTCTCTTATTATAAATGGTAATCACAGAAATAAAAGCAGTCATTTCAATTTATGTTTATACGCGGATAGGATACATTTAAATCAACACCAATTCTTGCGCTCAGTCTCATTGCCTGAAATTATTGTTAAAACTGATAACGTAATTGAGAAAGTATATATTAGTGTTGTTTCTTATCCCACTTGACCGACAGTAACATCAGACCAAGTCCATCAAACCGTGAGTCTTCAAAAGATGAAGAATTATTCCAAGACTGGAGTACAGCTGTATCCTATGGCATACAATACATGTCAAGGCATGGTCAGGAGAGGCCTGAGCCAAATTGCACTTCGGGCAAAGGGAATATACCTTATAACCCAACACATGCCGAAGAGCATGAAGATGACCGCTGAGGAGTCTGGCCAGAGCCGTCTGTTCTGCTCTACTGCCTGCCCCAATCAAAGCAGCACCAGGATTGCTACAATCATATCACACATGCAAGGAGACCTTTATCCAAGTGGAGTTGATTTCAAGTTTGACTCAAGAGGCAAATTCCGAGAAAGAAAGACATCCATCGTCAATAGAACTCCTAAGGCTGCCCTCCCTGGCCAGACCATCCGCAACCTCATTATCGTAAATGTCCACGTGAGATGGTACCCATTGAAAAAAGACCCTATTATAGGCACACAATAACCCAAATGCTGAACAATATTCACTGTCGTTCCGTCACAATGTCTACACCATTTAGTCAGGTGCTGAATAGAACTACGGCTATCACTCAGAATCCAGAATATATTAGTACATATAGATTATAAAAATTATCGCCTTTGAAACGAAACTGAGTTTTTGAATTCTTATGTTACCTCATTATCATCAACACTTGATGAGAGCTTCGGGTCGATGAACAAAAACGTCATGCTTTATAGACGATTATGAGTCATTCCACTTCACAGTTTACTTTTCAGTAAACTGCACTTCGAAAACTCTCTTTCACATGAGCAGCTTGTTACAGGTATGACATAAAAAGTTTCCAACATTATCGAGAGGTTATTGCATATAGATTTTTGATCGTATTTTTTCATTCAACTCCATATTATTCCAAGGGAAGTTGCTTTTGGGTTACTGGCGCATGTTTCAATAACTTAACTTCTGATTTTAGTTAAGATTACAGCATAAGATACATTGAAACAAGTTACTAGCTTCATAAGTTCTTCGGTATAGCATCTAGACTCTACAACTTATTATAGCAGAAGTTTCTATATTTGTTTTTTCAAGTTTTTTAAGCATCCCTTAATGTGATTTGATTTTGAATGTGAAAAAATTGTTTTCCTTTCCCATCTTTACTTCTAAAATATTGGTTGCTTTAGCATCACACATTTCCTTCACGGCAAGGGCATCCGTCTGAATTGAATCATCATCTCGCATTTCAGTTAATGACTTGCTTAAATGGAAGGTGAACGTCGAAATGAGCAAAAATCGACTAAAAACGTTTTATTTGTAATATATAACATTATTCTACTCATTTAACTGCGCCAGGTGCAAAAAACCGCTAGTATCTAGTACCGCTAGTTACCACTATCAGCATAATATTTCTGTCTTATTTACTTTAAATGCATTTGTTTCGAAACGGAATTTTCAAATGTTTTACATTTTTAAAATGCTCCATGCGTCTTAATTTTTGTTTGAGATGCATGACATTTCCAAGCAGATACCTTTCATAATTTTTAATGAAACTGGGTATGCATTTTATAATAGACTTTAAGATAATTAAAAGTGAATAAGAATCTAATTAAATGATGAAAATTAAGATTTAATGCAGAAAAATATTTTTAAAAATTAACTTTCTAAGGGATTTAAAAATGAATACCTAAATTTGTTCATAATGTGTTTTTAAGTGATCATAATGTAAAATTATTCAAAAATATGAACAAATGGAACGCAAGGATCATTTTCAAATGTTCGTTACAAAAAATTAAATTAAAAATAAATACAAAATTGTAAAAAACTTGAAAAAATTAATAGTATTTTATTTAGCAATGTTAAAAGGAATATTTATACAAATTTTCATGTTTCTAAGTCAATGAATAAATAAAAAAAAATTCATCGCCCACCTGTCCGCCTTATGATAACACTGAAGACATTGCGTACAATAAATACAGAGCTTTATATGCTCACCTTTAAAGTCAGCTGTAAAAGCAGATCCATCATTTCTGATGCAAACATAATTTTAAAAGATTTTTTGCCTTAATATATCTCGACATTTGATCATACGTCTGCATTTTTTGTCGTGGTAAATGCTAAAATTAAAGCTGAAAAATGTTTTTCAATTGCCGTCACTGTTTCAGCTCTGTGCTGCCATCGGGTATTCGCGGAAATTTACAAGTTCTTAAAAGCAGACCCAGTTGAGAAGCCAACTTTTCTAGAACGGTTTGTCTCACCGGACAAGATTCAGTATATGAATATATAAACTGAAATTTGTGAAACAAGAAAGATCAATCATGCTTAAAGCATTGATTATGAAACACTTTCCAACTTCAATGCAATTTTATTTAAACAAGTCTAAAATGCAATACATTCCTCGGTAATATTTTGAAACTTATCACAATACTGCATTAATTTATTATATTTGAAAACTTAAACCTTCATTGAAAAAAATGAACTTCAATCAAAGGACGGCAATGAAATATAAATTGCCTGGTTTAAACATCTCTAAAATGCGATACATCCCTCGGTAATATTTTTAAAATCATCATATTACTACGATAATTTATTATATTTGAAAACTTCATCGAAAACAACTGAAATTAATTCAAATGACGTCATAGAAAAAATAACACGCCTGGATCTCTCTATAAAAACAGGATTTCATTCATAACTTTCTCCCATTCATGTCATTCATCACAATACTATAATAATTTATTTTATTTAAACATTTTGTT
This sequence comes from Amaurobius ferox, assembly GCA_951213105.1. NCBI lineage: Eukaryota > Metazoa > Arthropoda > Arachnida > Araneae > Amaurobiidae > Amaurobius > Amaurobius ferox. The sequence continues at coordinate 37,939,828 of OX578143.1, forward strand.
TAAGACCATGGAGCTACAAAAAATTAAACTCTATGCTTGAAACTTCATCGAAAAGAATCGTCCTTCTCTTTATGAAATCTATTAATATTTCATTCATATCAGCCATGCAGACTCCATGGACTAAATTATTTTGTGTTAAAAAAATACAGGAATTCTAATACAACTCATTCTATATATTTTGCTGTTTGCATTTTACATAGGTGAAAAATAGGCTTAGTTGTAGAAATAATCAAATTTAGATGAGCATATAACTCAAATATAATTTAAGCAAAAATAAAGTACTAGTTTTAGGACGGATACAACACTCAATATGAATTAAAAAGAACTTAAAAAAATCACGATTTTGAAACAAGATGGATGCCATATATCATTTTGAAGTGGGTCATGTGATCGTTTCATATCATGGTCACGTGATCGTTTCATATAAGAGGTGTAATTACTATTTTAATTTTTATTTAAAAAAGTACTGAATATATTTCGCTGAATTTTTTTTATATATTTTATGGAACAATTTGAATATTACCTAAAATTTTCGAAGCAATTTGTGAATTTTAAATCCGCTTAAAAAATGTTTGAAAAATTAGGCCTCATAGGGCTCAATGCATTTCATTTTTTCGACCCGGGTTCAATCCAAAACTAATTGGGTGATATTATTCATTTATATTCCCATAGGTTCTACAGACCGTCTGAACAGCATACTAAAATTTCATTTTTATTAAGTCATTTTTACGGCAGTTATCGTGCTAACGGACAGACAGACAGACAGAATGAACAAAGTCATAAACACTTTTCAACTTTGTTGTAAAGTGCTAAAATCTATGTTTCCTTTTAGTTAGTTCCTTTTAGTGAGGTAAATTAAGTATCACAAAAAATTGTTTTGAAGAATTAGAATATTTTTTAGTTATTTTGATGTCATTTAGAATGTAACCGAAAACTTCACATATATTACACATCACAAGCAACGTTGGGCATACCCCTATCAATTCTATATTTTGAAATTCATATTTTATATTTTTCAGTTCTGTATGAAGACTGAACTTTTTTACGATTGCTATGATGCATTATTCTGACTGCTTTTATTTCTGCTAAAAGCAGCTATGCGAGGGGAAAACAGTAGTTCTTTCATAAGTTATCTTCCAATATAGGAGCAATTCATTCGATATTTTTACGATGGACATTACTTTTTGAAAATATATGGCAGAAGATCTTCTGTTCTAGTTTACTAGTTTTTATTTCGATATACATCGTTTGTAAGACAGAAGAAAGATGCACGAAGACGTATTTTTATATTGTGTGAAATATCGAAATTCGCATCTGTGAGACGCATAAACATATTGAATTTGAAGTTGTAACAGAAATTTGTAATGCACAGTTTTTTGTGTTGGGATGGTTTCACGTTTGTTTACTTGCGAATACATTTACACAAATAAAGTATTGTTAAACATTTTAATCAAAATATTTCGAATTTTTGAATTTTGCGGAAAAGTATCTGAACACTTTTAGTATAATTTAAAGAAAGATGTCCTTATATGTGTATACTTGGGAGGATAATAGTATACAATGTATTTTAAAAGGCTTACAACTTTAACAGTTTTCGCCTTATAAGGCATACAACGTTAACAGTTTTCAACTTATAAGGCTTACAACTTTAACAGTTTTCAACTTATAAGGCTTATAATTTTAACAGTTTTCAACTTATCAGGCTTACAACATTTAAACTGTTAGTACTGGACACATTATTCCGAATATAAAATTGTTTGAAGTCATAAAAAAATAATATTAAAACATTTTAAAAACTGCGACATTTCAGAATAAAAATACATAAAACATTTTTATATAGCAAAGAAAGTTCGATTACTGACAAAATATTCATAAAATTTTGAGTCTATCAAAAAATGCTGGTTCTAAGTTAAAAACTCGCAATGATATTCATGAGAGAAATTTTTGTGTTCCTTATAGCAATTGCATAGTAGTTTGCTGCAGAAATAAGTACACAAGGTATATAAAAGCTATATTTTGTAGTTGGTCCCTATTTTTTTTTAAATTGCTTGGTAAGTGATTGCTTGGTATTGCTTGTATTTTGATTTATTCCCCACGCTTTATTGTATAGGTAGAAATGCCAAACTCATTAATCATTATATTAAAATTTATAAACATATTTCGAGTAATGCTTATAAACTTTACACTAAATTTTGTATTGAAAGGGCAGAATAAAATGTTAGATATCATTTCTTTTTGCGAAAATATCACCCAGTTTAAAAAATAATTTAGTCAAGCATTTCTGACTGTTCAGACAAATTTTCCAATTGGAAGTATGTATCTATCTCTAACGGTTCTAAAGTTTTTAGCCTGACCAGTAATTTTTAAATACAATCTATATCTAAAGCGGTTAACTGTATACGTATATACGCATATTGTTACGAAGTATCCATTTAAATCGTAGACGTACTCTCAGTGTACATAAAATGAGTCTAAAGTTCTTGATAAATAAGGCTTTTATTTAAAAGCATTAATAAACGTAAATAGAAACAATCTACGGCAAATAGAGAAAACTACCTTACAAGATTAAAGCAACTGTCAAGTACGACAAAACAGCAATAAAATACTCAAATAATTCACAAAATAGCGGATACTATTCTTTAAGTACTGATATATCTCATCATTCAATATAACTGGTATCCCGCCAACTCACTCGAACTGAACGATGACTTCCTTATATACTCTCCATAGAAATATGTAGAAAGTGCTTATATCTCCGAAAACCATCGATGTGCCAAGACAGTTCTAGTTGAGTCAGAAAATCTCCAAAAGTCGACAAGTTAACGAAATGGTACCAAATCTGACGATCATGTCCCGAAAAGTCAAAATATGGTTTCCCTTCTTTCACTAACTTGCAATGGTTGCCTATAAAAGTTTTTTTTTACTTTCCCTGCAATACATGGTAATGTATAGGGAAAGTATTGGAATCATGTCGAAAATCGCAAATCGAGTTTTCGACGGATCTACACGTTTCAAGACCTCTAGAATGCGAAAAAACAATTTTTAGCGTGACGTCTGTGTGTGTGTCTGTGTATCTGTCTATCTGTGTGTCTGTCTGTGCAGATTTTGTATCCACTCTAACTAAAAAACTAATGGACCGAATTTCATAAAATTTGATTAAGTCACTTGTGGGTGAATCTGGTGCTGATTAGCTTTAGGTACGGTTCGGGATAAAAGAACCTGCCTTTTTTTGTGAAATGGCCCGCAAAAGCTTGTATCCACCCCAGTTGAAAAACTAATGGACCGAATTCCACAAAATTCGGTAGATAAATCACTTATGGGACACCCTGGTGCTGACTAGATTTTGGTATGATTCGAAAAAAATAACCTGCCATTTTTTGCAAAATGGCTCGCAAAAATCGCCAAAATCTAAACTAAAAAACTACATATGCTCAAATATATCCATTAAATGCTTGTTTAATACGTACTTTTTAACGAAGGAAAAAATAAGACCAACCCCATTGCATTTGGACTAGCCGTTCTCGAGATATTTTAGTTTTTTTGTATTTTCTCTACTCCATCTTTGAAAATAAGTCCAGTTATCAGATGAAAACGAAAATTGAATTAAAAGTGAATTAAATTTAATTAAAATAAAGATAACGTGAATATAAGCCTGCAGGGAAAATCATGTGCTGCCCACATCAAATTTTTTACCTTGTGGACAGTGTGAAGTACATGCCTTTGACTCAGATGGAGTTGGTCAAACCATTACCCTCATTCCGTGCCATTGTAAATGTTAGAGATCTTTGTTGCGTAAATCTAAGATATGCTAGCTAAATTGATATAATTTCAAATGTTGCAGTAATTGGTACAAAAGGGCCTAACGGCCAGGGACAATAACACATGAAATCAACTTAAGACATAGTGCACATAAGAATAATACCGCTGCTGGTTGCGTAAATAAAGATACATATATGCTAAAACAGTCAATATTGCACATTCTCGTCATTTGACAAGCATGGATCAATAGTGAACTTTGACCGGATCTGGCGATATAACTATCTCTCCGTAATCAGCAGAATAGGTATAAATCATCGATGCTTACCCAACTTCTTAGGACATCTAAATCTTGTCCTAGCCAACTAGTGATACTAGATTCTCACGATCATAGTTACATCTATACTAGTGACCTGCTGCACAGACGCCCGCTTTTCACCATCCACACTTACCCAGAGACGCAGCTAGCAACGTCCATTTCAACTGGCGCCCCAACTTGACTTAGACTCCACTTCTATAAGCCTATCTCAGAACTTCAGCTAAACTCAACTAACTTCCTGAATTACTATCTGAAACTTATGCTGTCGCTGTGTAGGGCCGCAGAATGTTACTTGGCTCGACGATTGGTCTATATAACTGAACCAGTCAGCATTTGTTAATATAAAGCCAAACATAAATTATAACGTAGCTGAGGAAAATAATAACCAAATGTTGTATTGACCTCACAATAGGTGAAGGAGAGCAAATCTTTTATATATACACAACAATATCTGGAGCGAATATACTTATCCCTATGGAATTCCATGTGCAGACAAATAATCTAAACTAGAGGATCGGAGTAATCACCAGACATTATACACAAAACAATTGGGAACTCGATCTCTTGGCCAAACTATACACATTAATTGTTTACCCGAATTCACATCTGTACAATATGCACAATATACAGGGTGTCCCAAAAAATATTGACCTCGGCTGTTATTATATTGATCTTAGACATATATAATAAATTGCAAAGTTGCATAAAAAAGGTATATAATCTTATGGAATCGATATTAAAATTGTCAAGGAAATTAAATTTTAACAAATACAAAATTTAAATTTTTATATAGACCCTGTACAAAAACATTTTCAATGATTAAAATGTGCCCCATACACTAATAAGGTGATGTACAAAATTTCAGGATTTTATCATACAAATCCCAGATATATGAAAAGACAAAAATTCTGATTTAAACCAGTTTTCGATGCATCAACATGGGTTCTCAGAAGGGGAAAACCATGTTGGCATTTCGCGTTTCAGGGGTGATACACAACTTACGGAAGAAAACAATGATTACATAAATAAATAATATTTTTGCTATTTATTGGTATAAAAGTATCTACACTGTGTCGAAATAATAACTTTACATAAAGATTACAAAGCTTGTACAAATTTGTTTCTATCCATGCCAAAGATACATTAAAGTTAAGAGGCAGATTTTATTTGCTTATGATTCATTTCTACGTTGCGTCATTTCCACTCTTGCTGTAAACATTTACATTTTAGTTTGTGATTAATCCCTCACCAAATTTGTTTAAACATATCACTAGAACTTTTTATGATAAAATTCTGAAATTTAATACATCACCTTATTAGTGTATGGGGCACACTTTGCGCATTGGAAATATTTTTATACGGAGGCCGTATAAAAATTTAAATTTTTTATTTCTTCAAATTTAATCCTCTGAAAATTTTTATCTATTTCATAAAATTATGTACCCTTTTTTACGCAACTTTATAATCTATTATACATATCTAAGATCAATATTTTAGGAATAGAAGCCGAGGTCAATGTATTTGGGACAACTTGTATATACCCAAATTTGTTTCAAATATTTTTAGCGGTTTTTGACATTACAGTGGTTGATATTACGTTGATTCTGCAAAATATATTTTTTTGCTAAATTCTCTTTGCAAAAAATTAACATTTGCAATCTCTCTACGGACGAGAGTACGGTTGATGAAAGCAATAAACCCACACTGGAGTATAACATAGAAGTTGACAAACGGGTGTCACGGATCTAGAATATTATGTTTTACATTTTTTACCAGTATTGTTTCATAATGCAAAATAAAGGTTATATCTAATCAGAAGAAAAATTACATATTTGATTCTTTATTTAGTTGCTCAAATAATTTTACTGGTATCGCTTTAATTACAAGACTGAACAATGGAGAGCTTATACAACATAACCTCTGGAAAGTTCAGGAAAAAACACGTAATGCGTGACGTTCTAAGTCAATAAAATTTGCCATGCTTCTAGAAAAGTTTCAAAGTGGACGGTATTTCGCTCAATTCGCTTTCAAGGTAAGTGAATATGTCGCCAAGGTCAAACGACATATACCTTCAAATTATAGCAATATTTTTCTCTTACGTATTCGAAAAAATAAGATGTTACTTTCGTTACATACTTCCATTTCATCCCTGTCACATTTCAAGATTTATTCTACCACGCGTCATAAGATGCTTCACAGTAAAAAAACCGTTGCTACACGTTTAGTTGGTAATGCTAAATGGATAGCACGCCGTTAGATTATGTATTTATCGTTCATCTAATCGATGAAATACGTTATGGGCACCATTTTAGTACTTGCGTGCAATATAAAATTCTGTAAGTGAAATTAAAAATATTTTTATTGTTCCCTCTACATATTTTGAATTTATATACTTGCTAGATATAATGTCATGTAATTTTCCTTTAGAGATAAGTATAATTACACACTATATGTAATTTTTCTTTAGAGTTAAGTACATGTAAGCACTCTACGTAATTTTTCTTTAGAGTTAAGTATAATTACACACTATGTAATTTGTCTTCAGAGCTACGTATAATTAAAAACTCGATGACATTTTCCTTTAGAGTTAGTTAAGTAAAATTAAATACTCTATGTAATTCGATAATACAAATAGCTTTATAATCTTATATCAGTTAGTATATATTCTTAAGCTTTCCAAAGAACAGAAAATAATTGAAAGGAAAAATATATAGCATCGGCGTTATAACAGTCTCTAATTAGACCCACAAATAAACCATTCTATACTTGTTATATATTTTCATCATAGTTTATCAATATTTGTATTGAGAACTCTGAAATAATGTTCTGTACATATCAGCAGGCAGAAAGAAATTGCTTAAGAACCAAAGAAAAGCGTCATGTACCCCGGGGATTTCTTGAAAAATCGGAAAAAGTCATTAAAAGCTAACGTACTGTTATTTCACTTTGCCTGCAGCATTTTCTTTTCTATCAAAGCAACTTAAAGGGATTTCGAACAAACTAAATAGTTTTATTTCTTCAAAAGGCTATTATATTACACTGAAGTTTAATGCTTTATAATTGTAACTAAAAATAAACCAATTGAAATGGTATGTATTTATTGGTGAACATCAGCGCTTTATGAATATTTGTATACCTCATTCAAAATCGGTTGTCATCGATATACTATTTTCTGTAAAAGCAAAGAAAATGCATTATTTACGGAAAAAAATCACTGAAACTAAAACGCCATTAAAGGTTGGAATATTTTTATTTTGTCCGGAGAGTTTTCTTTCGTAATACCACAGGCTTTTTAACAAAAATGAAGCTTAAAAATACATATTTTTTTTATAAACGTGAGACTGCCATTTTAACCTATATTCCACAGAATTAACAGTTGTACCACTGGAAAGCTACCCTTATCCAGCGACTCTGGTACAACATGTTGTTGTTGTTGAAACCCAGACCGTCCGACCTACCAGAAAGGTGTAAGGTAACTGTTTGGACGGTCGGGAAGTGCCACCCAATTTAGACCGGAACCCAGTGGGGGAGGCATCCACAGGGACCGTACCCTCCTTCCCCTACCACCAACCTCTCGGAAGGACTTTCGGACCCACATGTTTAACGTGATCGTACTCCGCATGAACACGGCAGCAGTTTTGGCAGTGGCTGGAATCGAACCCGGGCCTACCGAGTGCAACTCCAGCGCGCTAACCAATGGGCTACCGCGCCCTCTGGTACAACATGTGTACCAGTGTTTAGCTTCTCCTTTTCTGTATAGGGAAAAGCGAAGTTTTGTCCCCACTGAAATGCTTTGGGTACTCCTATTGTAAGAATTTTAGGCACTACTTGTCATGGGTTTAGGTGGAACGGGTTATGCCACACAAAACACAAGATATTTTCATGAAGGGTGGATTTTCACTTAATCCGAAATAGAAATAGTGGACTCTGAACAGATACATAAGCTTAATTTGAATATACTGCCGTTTGTCTTAGCACTCACCAACACTCGATTGCAATATGTACAAAGGATATCTTCCTTTTAATTTCTCTACTGCGGTGTTTGTGATGTCTGTTATTACGGAATAGTGAATGATTATTGTATCAAGTTCTACGGACAAAAGTAAAAGCAATGTATGTACAACGGCGGAGAAACCCCGTAATCCAACTATTCGTATTCGTCCATTGTTCACAGTAGAACAAATATAAAGAAACCCTTCGGTAGGTAATAATACCCTATACAATTCCATATGTATAAGGATCCGCATAAGTGTCAGCCTTCATATCGAATTACACACACACGCACTGTAAACAGTATGTGGAAAACACACAAACATCTGTATTATTGCTACTGGAATATAACTTTCAAACAGCTATATATCCACTTAAAATGGTGACTATATCTCTAAGAATGTGGTATATTACTCTTATATTTAATAATTACATAGAGTAATTGGTGTATTTTATTTCATGCTGAAAATACCTTTGTAAACAGATCGATATATGCACCTGTTTAACTGCTACCCACTTGATTATCTGCATATAAGAGTCTTTCAAGAGGTATACATTTTAGCAGGTAAACAATTGCGTAACATGAGCATCTCATTTTACTTCTTTACCTGGTTAAAACGGTCTGTTCATTGCAAAATAAAATATACCCATTATTCCGTACAATTATTATACAAGAAAGATCAATCATGCATAAACATTGATTATGAAATACTTTCCAACTGAAATGCAATTTTATTTAAAAATTTCTAAAATGTGATACATTCAGTGGTGATATCTTTTACATTATCACAGTGCTACAGTAATTTATTATACTTAAATATTCAAAACTGTATCGAAATATAAGTCATCTGATTCTCTATGCAAAATCAATGAATATTTCATTCATATAACTTGTATTCCAGACTCCAGAGCTAAATAATTTTGTGTGAAAAAAATTCAGGAATTCTTATGTAAGTCACCTTACAATCGCTTGAGATATTTGCATTCTGCACAAGTTAAAATTAGGCTTCGTTGAAGAAATAATAAGAGCTTAGGGATCATTTAAAATCATAACTATTGTAATTGCGTAGGCACGGAATTTAGATACACAGATAATACACAGATAATATATATATGTGTGTATGTGTGTGTGTGAGTGCGTATTCAAAGTATTGGAATCGTGCCGAAGATCGGAACTCGAATTTTCGAAGGATCTACACGTTTTGGGACATCTAGAACACGAGAAAACTATTTTTAGGAAGACGTCTGTGTGTGTAAGTGTATATCTGTGCATGTTTCTGTGTGTCTGTGGGGATATTACATCCACTCTAATTGAAAAACTAATGGACCGAATTTCATAAAATTTGGTAGGTATGTTTTTTGTAGAAAACCCTGATGTTCATTAGATTATAGTACGATTCGCAATAAAAGAATCTGCCTTCTTTGCGAAATGGCCGGAAGAAATTGCCTTTATGCACTCTAGATAAAAACTAATGGAACAAAATTAACAAAATTTGGTGTATAATATTTCAATAAACTTCAAGTGATTTATATACCAAATTTACCAAAATTTGGTATATAAATAATTTGTAGGTTATTCTAGTACGATTCGGAAAAAAGGAACGGGCTTTTTTTGCGAAATGGCCCTCAAAAATCGTTTAATATAAAAATAAAAGACTACGTGTGCTCAATTATATCAATTAAATTCCTATTTTATACGTGATTTTTAACAACAAAAAGGATGAGACTAACCCCATTACTCTAGGACTAGCCGTTCTTGAGATATTCTAGTTTTTTCGCATTTTCGCTACGCCACCTTTGACAATAAGTTCAGATATCAAATGAGAACCAAATTTAAGTTTAACGTGCAAATTCAATGTCATTTAAAATACTTATGGCTGTTATTTTGTGCAGATAAACTCAAATTATTATTGAAGAAATAGAGAACGTGAATATGAGTCTGCAGGGAAAGACATGTGCTGCCCACATCAGAAATTTTAACAATATTACAACAATGATTTATAGAAGTGAACGGGGATTATATGCAGGCCATATCGAAAAAAATGTAGGATCTATGTTTAAAGATCCACCAAATTTTTGTAGAATAAAATGTTCAACAAATTTAAGTTGTGTACCAAATTTTGGCTCTCCAGGACGTAGGAAAGTGCATTAAAAATGCCATCAAATAAGTATATTATGAAGGGCTATATAAAATTAAAAAAAAAATTGAAAAATTGTTATCTACCAAATTTATTTTAAAATGTGAAACCTCTCTCATACACAAAGTAATTGCACTCTTGGAAAGATATTCATTATATAATAGATCTCTCTTTTCTTTCTGGAGGATATCCCAAAAGTCAGAATTTATTTGAATTTGTTTTTCTCCCTATATTAAATAATTTTTAATTATAAAACTACTTAACATATTTTACTGAAATTTTTTTGATATATTTTATGGGATAATGTGAATATCTCCTAAAAAATTCGAAGCAATTTATGAATTTTAAATTTGCTTAAAAAATGTTTGAAAAATTAGGTCCTATGCGGTTCAGTGTATTTCATTTTTTCAATCCGGGTTTAATAAAAAGCTAATTGTTTGATATTATTTATTTATACTCCCATAGGTCCCACAGACCGTCTAAAAAGCATACTAAAATTTCATTTTGATAAAGTCATTTTTACGGCAGTTATCGTGCTAACGGACAGACAGACAGACAGAATGAACAACGTCATAAACACTTTTCCACTATGTTGTAAAGTGTTAAAAATAGAGAAATTTAGAAATATGTTTTATGTTTACTAAAATGAATTTGGCATTTCCTTACGATTTCAATTCTTAATCGAATCAATTCGTGAATTTTCGAATCAATTTGTGAATTTAAAATTTGCTTAAAAAATGTTTGAAAAATTAGGTCCCATAGGGTTAAATGTATTTCATTTTTTCAACCCGGGTTCAATAAAAAACTAATTGGGTGATATTATTTATTTATATACCCATAGGTCCCACAGACTGTCTGAACAACATACTCAAATTTCATTCTGATAAAGTCATTTTTACGGCAGTTATCGTGTTAACGGACAGACATACATACAGACAGACAGACAGACAAACAGACAGACAGACAGACAGAATGAACAAAGTCATAAACACTATTCAACTATGTTGCAAAGTGTTAATAAGGAATAAAGCAACACATTCATATAGATATAGTTACTTTTTAAATGTGTAACTGGAAATTTACCTGCCGTAACGGGTCATTCTAGAGGGAGTAAACCCAGGTTTTTGTGTGATTTACCCATATTTTATTAATGTGCACAAACATCCACATTTTCAATGGCAATATCCAGTTTTTGTGTCCCAAACAAATTCTAACTCCACAGTTTATTCTATATGTAAATTTCTGTCCAGTTCCTATCGTTATATGCAGAGATAAGCACTAGAAAATCCCCATTCCGGGCACCATCTCCATACTTAAACCCGCTACTTGAAGAACCCGATAATTGTTGACTGAACAAAATAACTGTTCACATAATTTGGGCCATTTGATTGTTTAGTGAAAGACTGTTTTACGTTTGCTGCATAACATCAAAACCTCTTTAATCTGTTACTTTACGGGATTCCAAAAAATGTTTAAATTGCAGGAATAACTTGATAAGCATATTGTATCAACATTTGAAAATATCATATTAGTATAGTTTATAGAATGAATACTTTAATGATACTATAGCTTTAATATCTAGAGCTGACGGAAAAAAATCACATAAGTCAAAAATCAGAATTTTGAAATATCGAGAAAAGAAAACTTTTAATTTTATTTTTTTGTTCTCAGAATACAAATTTAATTTTTATGGAGTTTGTTATGCATTTATGAACTAAATAAATAATTAATTTCCTTAATTTATATTTTTACCTCACTTAGGCTACGAAATTTAATACGTGTTTAAAGTTATTTTCTTAAAATCCTTAGAAGTCTAACTAATTTATGTGCTTTTCCCACAACAAAGATCATAAATTTCTTAAATCAAATGTTACAAAAAAAAAGGAAAAAGAAATTGGAATTTTTGATTTATATGTTTTTCTTCCACATCTGAATAGTATTTATATGAGAAAAGTAGATGTAAATATATGCTTCAACAATTAGTTATAGGTTTTTACCGGAAATATTTTTTAATTCTTGCTTAAAAAGAAAAAAATTAATTTAAATTTTCCTTCAGAATATTACATTTCAGTCGCTATCCCAAAGATGCCGGTAATAACAAACGAGGTGACATTTATTCAAAATAGTAAGGATATCTAAAATATTATTTTAATATTTGTTGTTATTTATGTGTGTTTTATATTTATGAAGGATTGAATATTTAAATTTATATTTTCTAATGTTTCTCTTACTTCACTCGCCGTGAATTTAATATAAAATAAAAGTTTTAGATAAAATTAATCCGATTAATAAAGAAAAGCGCGTTTTTTTAACAATTTACAAATTAGGTTGTACTCATAACCTATCCAATGTTTATTAACATTTAGATTTACATTTAGTAAGAAAGAAATGGTTCAAATTGAATTTAACGCTTCAAAAGTAATTTAAAATTTGTTGATATTTGATTTAAAAGCAGGGATTTCAAAAACACGCTTGAGCTGCAGAAGTAAAATTTGAATACGCCAAAGAAGTTAAAAAGTTTATAAAACTTTGAAAGTTTTATCGAGAAAGCAATGAAGCGTGAAGTAAATGCAAAAAACCGGAAACCTCCTTCTCTGAATAGGAAATTATTTAAATAATATTTTTAAAGCTTGTGTTTTAACATTAAATATGTACTTTTAAATAAATATTTTGAAGACAAAATCGCAAATATTTATTTTTTCATTACTTATTTATACCTTGAATTACTAATTAATTATTCATGAATTCAGAAATATGTAGCGTCAATGTTACAATTGAGGGCAACGATTGGAAAAAATAAACGATGCTTTTTATTTTATATTTATTCAAAAATATTTTTAAGAATATTGAGAAAAATAAATATATAAACCAAATAAATTTACAAGAACTAAAACAATATATTTTGGCAATATCAAGATGTGGTGCTCATGTTTCGTTCCTTAAATTAACTTTGTTCTAACTTATAAAATCAGGCAGCATCAGATTTCGGACAGCCCTAAGCGCTGTCTGAAAGTGACAGCAGTCAAAATACACTCTGCTGCAAAAAAAAAAAAAAATATATGCACCCATAAAAATTGAGGTACAGTCACCTGCATGTATCATTTTAAGGGTTATGTAAAGGATCAAACTATCAGTGCCAATAATGTTGTAGGGTTCATGCATCAAGCATTAGATCAACACATCATACAGAATTTTAAATGACAGGTGTTCTCACTCAATGGTAGGCTAATCTGTATTTATTCTTCTATGAAAAAACATTAATCCAAGCTTGCATAATATGCACATGTTTAGATATTTAGATGACATTTTATGTGTATCCCCTTTTAATATCCCTATATTATTAAACTTTTATCCAAAAAATTTACTATTAAATGCAAGTAATAATGACTCTAATGTTGCAAACTTTTTAGATTTAAATTTAAATTTACAAAATTGTAATATGGTTATAAACTTGTATGATAAAAGACAGGATTTTAAATTTAATACATAAAAAATTCAACATTTTGACTCTTGTTTGCATATATCTGTATTTAGAAATATTATAATAAACCAGGCTCCTAGAATCAATAAAATTTGTGATGAATATTATAGATTAGCGCATTTTATGGAATTATTGAGTACAGCGACTAATAATGCATATCCCCCCAAGTTTGTTATTAAAATTATCAACTCAGTGTATCAACTTTCACTCGATAACATCCTAGAAAACATTCCCAATTATAGTGACTAACATACAGTTAAAAAACAAATATATATATATATATATATATATATATATATATAATTATTTATTAATTATATAAATAAATCAAAATGATAAATAATAAACTAAGTCAAAAACATTAGAAAAATCAAAAATCGGAAAATAAGATGCATTAACATTAATGTTTAGAATTTTATTTTCGCAAAAAAATGTAACTTTTGTCAGTATAGAAACTACGATTTGAGCGCCCTTATAATGGCGTATAATGGCATTCGCGTTTATCCAGTTTTCCTCTGAATTACTTGTTTAGTAAGAATTTTCGTTTTTGATTCATATTCATATTCAGGATTGCATACTTGGGAAGTTAATATTCTGAATTGCTTGTCCGGTATCCAGCTTAGACTCACTGGACATGTCTGGGAGTATCACCGTGAACGTTCGTACTGCTTCCCTGGTAGAATTTCGACTTGTTCATTCCGGTGCTTCTAGATTAAGCTGTCGAGGTTGATCACGATACACGTGGTGGAAGAAGAAGGGTTCATGCCGCATGGTAATACAAATTTTCTTAATGTATCCTATTTTCATTTTTTCAAATTTTGTTGCCTGTAGTCTGAGTTTAAGCATTTATAGTGATGTGCTATTGCTTAATCTGAAACATGCATTTGTTTGGGTTAATTAGAATTAAATACTCAGACCTGAAGATGAATTTAGTTCTGATTAATCATGGAATTTGGGACGGTGCTGTTCTTTTCTCTTATCGGCATTGTGGCTGTGAATTTGCTTCTATGGTGATGTTAATATTACTTGAATTGTTTTTTTATATTTTTTTTTATTTTACTTTTACATAATTCTTATTATTACATATTTCAAATATTTATCCATATACTTGTCTGCTGCATTATGCGCGTATTGTATATTGGTTTCTTATTTTCTGTCTAGTTGTTTACGAGTTTCTGTGGTAACATTCATTTTTAAATAGTTAGAACTGAATTACACTAAAGTCAGCTGCATTTGCGCTGAATTGGTGTCAAATTTTAACTTCATTTTTTCTCATTATCCCTAATCTTATCATTTTATAATGTCTGGTAATTGTAATTCCTAGGTAATAATTCTATTCTTAGCCATTGTTTTTGTGATCGATCTTAGTATTTCATACACTGAATATCTTATTGAGAGAGATTTTGTTATCGTACTTAGCCTTTCATATGTTGAATCTCTTAATTGTTGAACCATTAAATAAATGTATATTTATTGGAAGATTTTGAATCCTGTATTTACAGCATTGGCTGTTTTTTTCTTAGATTATATTAGTTCTGAGGTAAAATATTGTGTCTCATGTTGTATTGATGGATGTTATTTTGATTCAATTTATTCTGGAATAGTCAATGTGTATATGTATATTTTTCCACTATCTATCCTAGTTTTGCTTATTCCTAAGCATTTATTTAATCCAGGTTTTAATGTGTCTACACATTAGTTTATATATTTTCAATGTGTTTTAGATGATCCATTAGTTTGAAAAGTAATGGTACCTTTCATATTTTGTAATTGTGTCTCCACCTTTGTATTTGAATTAAGGTGCATTCTTGGCTAAATAGTCTCTTTTTTTAATGCAAGTGCCTTTATTTTGGGGTAATAAAGGTTACTATCTTTCCCTATTACATGATGTCTTATTATCAAAATTTAGCGACTGGCAACTGGATTCTCTCTGACATCCAAGCTCGGTATTCGAAAACTTGTTGGGGTTTTCCTAGATCGTTATCCAGCTACCAACAATATCATTTTACTTCTATGACTATTCCATCTTCATTCGGTACATCCAGCCAGTTTTCTTTGTTCACTTCATATAACTTCCAATCGTACAGCCATGCTACACTAAATAACACACTTATATTTAAATCTTGTAATTCTAATAGATGTAAAACTTGTCCGCTTGCTAATAGTAATCAGATCAATTGCAGCAATAATCTTGTCTTCTGTAAAACATATAATTGCATCTACCAAATTAAATGTAAAAAATGTAATATGTCATATATAGGTCAAACCAGCAACCCTCTGCACCTCCGAATTAACGTACACAGGAATCACATAAAATTTTTTTCAAATAATGCAACTACCCTTAATGAATCAAAATATGAATACGAACATTTTTCTAAACATGGGTTCGACAACATTGAAATTAGTATTCTGTGTATTCAAAAAAATTATTATGACAGATTGTTTCTTGAAAATGAATTCATTTGTGCACACAAAACTATTTTTCCATATGGACTCAATCAAATATTTAATCATCATAATATAGTTAAAAAGTCCTTTAATTATCCTAATGAAGACCATAATATATATAATTCCTTCAACAATCATAAAAGTAAATCAAAAAGAACTAAAAGAGCAAGTAAATATAATAAAAAATTGCCCTCATTATCTGAACTAAAAAATGCCATCCTTCAGCAACATGCAAATTTTAAAATTACTTTTGATTGGAAACAATGTAAAAACTGGATTTTCGCAATTAAAAAACAGCAATTAAATATGGTATATAACCTTTTTCTAAGTACTGCATTTGATAACGTTCATTTTAAACATTTATTCTATGATTTGCTCATTACCAGAAGTAAAAATCTTAATGGTTATTTATATGTCACAGACGTAAACTTTAATGACGAATCAAAACAAAATACTAAAATAAACGAATATTGTACCTTGAATTTTACTAATTCTGTCTTAAATAATCTGAAGATAAATAATTTTTTAAAATCGGTTTCCAATTACTTTCCAGTCAAACATGTAAATCCTAAAATTGCTTATAAATATGATAAACCGCTAGGACGTTATATTTTCAATTATAATCAAATTGCCAAATCAATAGATATTAATCAAAACTATGAATTGGATAAAGAGTCATATTGCCACTGTCATTTAGAAAAATACAAAGACTTCGTAGATAAACACCATGGGCATGTTATAACGGGAAATCTAAATATTATTAATTATAATGCACTAAGATCACTGATGTCACTGGGTTCTAAGTACCGTTTACCTACTAAATTTAAACATAAATTAATATGTAAAGGTTTATTTCTTGACTTAAATAAATTTATCTATAAAATCAGTTATAAATATCAAATCCCTGTAGAAGCATTTAAACCCTGGAGAGTCTTAATAGAGCAATACTTAAATCATTATATATACAATCAGAAAATTATTAATTCATATAAACTTAATTCAATTAAAAATGATATTAAAGAAATACAAAATGATTTTGTCATTACATATGTTGATAAAGCAAGTGGTAACTATTCAATTATTTATAAATATTATTATAAAAATACCCTTCTGTCACACTTACTTAATAATCAAATCTATAATTTACATTAAACTAACCTTAAAATCTTATACAATAGAATATCAGCCAAATATAAGCAAATCCATCTAAAAAATAGTTGTAATAACATTCCATATATTGTTTTAGTACCCAAGTTTCATAAATCCCCTGTTGCTTTTCGAACCATTACCAGTGGGCATAATTCTTACATTACTAATGCTGGAAAATTATTATTAAAGATATTACATGAAGTATCCTTGTCAGATGAAATCTCAAATAATTGTCATATTGTAAAAAACAGTTTTGAATTAGTTAAGAAATTGAAAACTCTTACTAATATTCATAGTATTTATACCTTTGACTTCAAATATTTGTTTAATAATATAAATATAGATGATCTGCATAGAATTATTTTAGGAATTTTTGAAAAATATAATATCAACCAAAAATTTTCAAATTTCCGTTTTAAAAAAATTACTTAACTTCACTCTTTATGAGAATTATATTCAACATGGTGGTACTTTTTTTAAACAACAGGTTGGTATCCCACAAGGGGGGTGTGCCTCATCATTGTTAGCTAATCTGTATTTATTCTTCTATGAAAAAAACATTAATCCAAGCTTGCATAATATGCACATGTTTAGATATTTAGATGACATTTTATGTGTATCCCCTAATAATATCCCTATAGTATTAAGCTTTTATCCAAAAAATGTACATTTAAATGCAAGTAATAATGACTCTAATGTTGCAAACTATTTAGATTTAAATTTAAATTTACAAAATTGTAATATGGTTATAAACTTGTATGATAAAAGACATGATTTTAAATTTAATATATCAAAAATTCAACATTTTGACTCTTGTTTGCATATATCTGTATTTAGAAATATTATAATAAACCAGACTCTTAGAATCAATAAAATTTGTGATGAATATTATAGATTAGCGCATTTTATGGAATTATTGAGTGCAGCGACTAATAATGCATATCCCCCCAAGTTTGTTATTAAAATTATCAACTCAGTGTATCAACTTTCACTCGATAACATCCAAGAAAACATTCCCAATTATAGTGACTAACATACAGTTAGAAAAAAAAAAATATATATATATATATATATATATATATATATAATTATTTATTAATTATATAAATAAATAAAAATGAAAAATAATAAACTAAGTCAAAAACATTAGAAAAAAAAAAATATATATATATATATATATATATATATATAATTATTTATTAATTATATAAATAAATAAAAATGAAAAATAATAAACTAAGTCAAAAACACTAGAAAAATCAAAAATCGGAAAATAAGATGCATTAACATTAATGTTTAGAATTTTATTTTCGCAAAAAAATGTAACTTTTGTCAGTATAGAAACTACGATTTGAGCTCCCTTATAATGGTGTATAGTGGCATTCGCGTTTATCCAGTTTTCCTCTGAATTACTTGTTTAGTAAGAATTTTCGTCTTTGATTCATATTCATATTCAGGATTGCATATTTGGGAAGTTAATATTCTGAATTGCTTGTCCGGTATCCAGCTTAGACTCACTGGACGGGTCTGGGAGTATCACCGTGAACGTTCGTACTGCCTCCCTGGTAGAATTTCGAATTGTTCATTCCGGTGCTTCTAGATTAAGCTGTTGAGGTTGATCACGATACACCTGGTGGAAGAAGAAGGGTTCATGCCGCATGGTAATACAAATTTTCTTAATGTATCCTATTTTCATTTTTTCAAATTTTGTTGCCTGTAGTCTGAGTTTAAGCATTTATAGTGATGTGCTATTGCTTAATCTGAAACAGGCATTTGTTTGGGTTAATTAGAATTAAATACTCAGACCTGAAGATGAATTTAGTTCTGATTAATCATCGAATTTTGGACGGTGCTGTTCTTTTCTCTTATCGCATTGTGGCTGTGAATTTGCTTCTATGGTGATGTTAATATTACTTGAATTGTTTTTTTATATATATATATATATATTTTTTTTTTTTGCATAATTCTTATTATTACATATTTCAAATATATATATATATATATATATATATATATATATATGTATTTTCATTTTTTTATTTTTACATAATTCTTAATATTACATATTTCAAATATATATATATATATTAATGTTTTGAATTTTATTTTCGCAAAAAAATGTAACTTTTGTCAGTATTGAAACTACGTTTTGTGCGCCCTTATAATGGTGTATTGTGGCATTCTCGATTATCCAGTTTTCCTATGAATTCTTGTTTAGTAGGAATTTTCATCTATGATTCATATTCATATTCTGTTCTGCATGTTTGGGAAGTTGTATTCTGAATTGATTGTCCAGTCTTCAGCTTAGACTCACTGGACGGGTTTGGGATTATTTCCGTGAACGTTCGTACTGCCTCCCTGGTAGAATTTCGACTTGTTCATTCCGGTGCTTCTAGATTAAGTTGTTGAGGTTGATCGTGTATACACGTGGTAGAAGAGGAATGATTCATGCCGCATGGTAATACAATTTTCTTAATGTATCCTTTTTTCATTTTTTCATTTTTTGATGCCTGTAGTCTGAGTTTAAGCATTTATAGTAATGTACTATTGCTTAATCTGAAACAGGCATTTGTCTGGGTTAATTAGAATTAAATACTCAGACCTGAAGAGGAATTTAATTCTGATTAATCATCGAATTTGGGAAGGTTCTGTTCTTTTCTCTTATCGGCATTATGGCCGTGAATTTGCTTCTATGGTGATGTTAATATTACTTGAATTGTATTTTTATTTTATTTTATTTTTACATAATTCTTATTATTACATTTCAAATATATATATATATATATATATATTAAGTGTTACGTACAGCCTATTATGTTAAAGTAACTACAACCCAAATTGGGATCACATATCCCAGCATTCTCTGGTCATTCATTTTGTACCTATAGTGGAGTGTCAATTATGGGGTCTGAGATCCTATTTCTCCGTCGCTGTGTCCATAATACAGCTAATACGAAAATATATGCAACGATATTAACATTTTTTGTTTCTCCGTGTTTCAGTAAATGTCAAATAGAAGGAGGTTTATTTGTCGTAGAGAAAATCATAATATGTACTAGAAATAAATAGCGATCGCTTATCCAATTTTTATCTAGAAGACATTTCTATCATTTAAGAGAAATACTATGTTATGCAAATGTGGGCAGAGGGACAAAGTATAATTGGTGCCTTTATATAGGAACTACTGCTGTGAAAGCATTTAACTATCTAAAAAATGCTTTTTTATCTGCAATAAACTTCATTTTGGGTATAAAATGTTTCCCTAAATAAACACACGTTTCTCAATACTAGTTGAGAAAAAATTGGTTTAAATAAATCTGGAAAATACGAACATAACAGCAAAACAGGCTTTTGATTTATGAGGTGTTTTGCTTAGTCTACTAAAGGCCAGCACACTGCTGGAAATGAATATGTATAAGTATAGCCGTAAAAAGTACACCCGACAGCAATTGTACAATATCTCAGATCAAAACCTAAAATACCATTCCATATGGATTAATGGAATCGGAAAACTTCATGGAAAACCCCATTGATCATTATATATTGGAATTCGCCGAATTAAAAAACATAATGAAAAAAGCCCCGAAATTGAGCGAGAAAACATTGAAAGTAACGAACTAAATACACGAGAAATTAACAGATTTGATGCTTAATATTGTACTTGAAAGTAGACATATTTGATGTTAAGAAAACGCTTTTATTTATTTTTTTGGTAATTTTTGTAAAAATATATTTTTAAAACGTGTAGTATCTTGAGAACGTTTCAGGTCGTCGTTCTAAATTTCAGTCATTAGTTGTTTAATGAAAAATTGCGTCAGAAAATATTGTTTATATATCATCATTAAAATTCCTGACGTCCCGAAGCTTTTGTTTTTGAAAAATTCATTCGAAAATTGATGAATCCAACTAATTAAACGCGTTTAAAATCAATTGGGTTCCGGGATTTACTGATTGTAATAATCATGCCTAATTATCTTCGAAACGCTCTATTCGTTCTTAAGAAATCGCGTCTGCAGACTCACACACACGGATACACACACTAACATCCTCACACTCAATACACATATTCTACTATGTACACTACTATGTACACATATTCTACTATGTACTCTAACATACACATAGAGACATCACCTCAGAAACATTCGATTCGTTTTCAGGGATGCTTGACACGTGCTGTTCCATCAAAGACATGAATTAAAATTTAGACAAAGTTACAATATTTTCCTATATAGTATACTATATAAGTATAGAAATTAAAAATCATCCTTGAATGTACGCTACTTTTTACTGAGCAAATTTACTTTATAATGTATTTTTTTAGATCGCTTTTCAACCAAAACTGTTCATATAAACAATTTTTCCTTTTTTGTTTACTTTTACACTTTCTTCAACTTCTTTAAATCGCTAGATAAAAATAGATTTTGAGGAAAAAATGAAAGTTACTTTTCTTATACAGCTCAGTTCGCCCAAGTGTAAACATAAATCGTTTATCACACATTTCCAAACACTTAAAAGAAAATAGAATATATGAGGTATTGATCAAAATATACTGAAAAGCATATTAATGTCACAAGCCGAAGTTGAAATAAAAGAAGTTATATTTTAAATTAAAGGTTACAGAAAGAAAGTATTATTCTTTACATGGTGTTTCAGCATAAGTTAATTTCGTTTTTGTGCTCTGGGAATTAGTTTGACGCGCAAATTTCCAATTTAATAGTTTATATGAAATACAAAATACTCTAATGAATTTTTCCGGTGGATGATGTCTTCATAAAAAATAAGAGTTTAAATTTTCATTTAGTCCCTTGAGTAAATAACTTAATTAGAAAGGTTGCGTTTTACAATAACTAGTCAAAGAAAACGAAACTCGGTTCAATTACCTACAGTATTCATAAAGTATTCTACAAATATTCCGGCAGCGCAAGCTGAAACTGGGTTTGAGTTATTAAATACTTTATTGCTGATATTGTTTGCATATGGTATAAAGGAAAGCCTCAGGAAATGCCGAGTACTACTATGCAATATAGCGTCGACCGCTATATTGAAAATTGTAATTTTGTTATATTTATTGATTCACTAGTCGTATGCAACATTAATAGAATTTCAACGACTTACGAAGTTAGCAGATCTGAAATGTACTGCAGTTAGTTGTACATGAATTGTACAGGGTTATACTACACATACCCACACATTTACTAACAAATTAGATGGCATTGTCTTACGTCTTGACGTATGCACTTATGGATGAGATTAATTGGTAATGTTGGTTCGTTAATGGCTGGTAGTGGTTCATCAAAATTGAGGTGTGATGTGCTTTCAGGAATCTCAAAGATACTGAAAGGGAAGAAATTTCTTCAAATTATGAAATATCTGAAGATGAATACATAACTGGGCTTGAGGAATGCATTTTATGTTTAAAAATCGCAAAGCATTTACCCGAATCATAAAAAAAGTCCCCGAATCATAAAATACGTGCCTGAATCCTAAAACACGTACCCAAATCATAGAACACGTACCACTAATCACAAAATACGTACTCGAATAGAATTATACGTGTTTCGTGATTAATGGTTACAATGGATGATTCCTTAGTATGTTTTTAGTACTGTTAGTTACAACAGCTCTCACCTCAAATCCGCAATCCTACTAAAGCTATAAGACGGTGATGTATATTTCTGGACGATGCATGTCATCGCCAAATATGTTACAAAGCATAAGAGAGTTACTGGAGATATCAGTGTGTACCAACTTTCAATGCTACCTCAACTTCTATAACAGAAAGCCGTACTTGCAGTCACAATAAACAAAAAAAAACTTATAAATCTGATCTACAGTGGCATTGTATAAAATAGGAAATACTTTGAACCGCACATCAAATTAGCAAGCTTACAGTTACAAAGACGTATTTTTAGCTTAGATAAAGAAAATATAGTTAAAATGTTACAAAAGGGAAATGGTATCTCATGTATGGGAGAAGATAAAGCTTATTGATGCTGTTAACTAAGGAGCATCAAATTTCATCAACATCCGCTTTGGTTTTCCAAGATATTTAACTACGTTAGAAGCAAAAATTAGATCCTGGTCTACAGAAATAGGAAGCAATCACACTTCAGTGCCTCAAAAACTGTTACTTCCGCCAACAAAGGAATCATCTTTGAAGAATATAAAAATAGCATACAGTTAACCTGGATCTGGAAGAATGTTTAAAGTACTCTGTCTGCCTAATAGCATGAACAAATTGAGTACTATAAAGACAGTGTTTCAAAATTCTATCTGCCAATTGCTAATCCATAAAATTTCTCTTTAGCTGCGATCCAGGTATTGGATTTAGTCCGTGATGATGAGACAAACGAAAATTTCGTTTTTTACTAATATCTCGAGAACCACTGGCCGTAGAAACTCAAAACACGGATATAATTTTAAGTCGGGCTATTTCTGGGCTACCCACAAAATTTCCTCAAATTCGGTTCAGCCGTTCTCCCGTGATGGTGTGACAAACAGACAGACAGACAGACAGATTTTCATTTTTATTTATATAGATTAAAAATATCAGTTACGGTGCGTATTATACAAACTGCGTGGTGGTCGCCATACTGTGTGAATTCTGAGAGTTGCCCAAAGGTAATCGTGCTATACCCGCAATTGCATGAATGTGTATACCCTCAATACAAAATATCATCAATAAAAATAAACCTAATAAGTCAAAACCGTGTTGGACAAAAAATACCATTTGGCTGAGGGAATAAATAGAAATAACATAAATACAAAACAGGAAAGATCAATCATGCTTAAAACATTGATTATGAAACACATCCCAACTGCAATGCAATTTTATTTAAATATCTCTAAAATCCGATACATTCAGCAGTAATATTTTTAAAATGTTTACAATACTACATTAATTTATTATATTTGAAAACTTGAAACTTCATCGAAAAAATGAACTTTATTCAAATGACGTCATTGAAAATGACGTCATAAGTCGCATGGTTTAAACATATCTAAAATTAAACATATCTAAACATATCTAAAACTAATCATGGTTTAAACATATAATTTTAAACATATCTAAAATCGCGATACAGTCAACGGTAATAATCTTAAAATTGTCACAATACTACAAAAATTTATTAAATTTAAAACTTAAAACTTCATTGAAAAAATATGAACTTTATTCAAATGACGTCATTGACATCTAAATCACCTTGCTTTCTATGTAAAAGCTGTAAATATTTCATTCATACATTTTTATTCCATTCCTTTCATTCATCACAATACTACAATAATTTATTTGATTTAAAAACTTAAAACCATGGAGGTAAAACTAATTTAACTCTATGCTTAAAACTTCCTCGAAAAAGTATTCTAAAAAATCGTCTGCTTCTCTGTGTAAAATCAATGAAAGCTTCATTCATATTAGCTATATTGCAGACTCCAGAGCTAAATAATTTTGCATTAAAGAAATTCAGCAATTCTTATACAACTCATCCTACATCTCTATGTGTTTCCATTCTCCATAAGGGAAAATTAGGCTTCGCTGTAGAAATAATCAAAGTTTGATGATCATTTAAAATCAAATATATTGTAATTGCGTTGTTTCAGAATGTAGATGCACAGAAATTATGCAAAAAAATGCTGTTCTAAACTAAATATGAAAAAACTAAATATGAATTAAAAAGAACGAATTAAAAATCACGATTTTGACACAAACTGGATGGCATTGATCACTTAAACTCAAATATATTGTAATTGCGTTGTTTCAGAATTTAGATGTACAGAAATTAAGCAAAAATAAAGCGGTTTTAGGACAGATACAACACTAAATATTAATAAAAAAGAACTTTAACAAGAAAGATCAATCATGCATAAAGTATTGATTATGAAACACATTCCAACTGCAATGGAATTTTAATTAAACATTTCTAAAATGAGATACATTTAGCGGTAATATTTTTAAAACTATCACAATACTACAATAATTTATTATATTTGAAATCTTTAAACTTCATCCAAAAAAATTAACTTTATTCAAATGACGTCATTGAAATATATACCGCCTGGCTCTCTATGTAAAAGCTTTATTCATGCACTTTTATCCCATTTCTTTCACCCATCACAATACTACAATTTATTTTATTTAGAAACTTAAAAGCATGGAGATAAATGTAATTTAACTCTATGCTTAAAACTTCATCGAAAAAGTCTTCAATAAAATCGTCTGATTCTCAGTGTAAAATCGATGTTTCATTCAAGTCGGCAATATTGCTGCCTCCAGAGTTAAATAATTTTGCGTTAATGAAATTCAGCAATTCTTATATAACTCATCCTACATCTTTATATGTTTACATTCTCCGTGAGTAAAAATTATGCTTCGTTGTAGAAATAATCAAATTTTGATGATCATTTAAACTCAAATATATTGTAATTGCTTCAGAATATAGATGCACATAAATTAAGCAAAAATAAAGTAGTTTTAGGACGGATACAACACTAAATATAAATTAAAGAGGACTTTAAAAATCACGATTTTGACACAAGATGGATGCCATACTTTATTTTGAAGAGGGTCACGTGATCTCTTCATATAATATGGATGTAATTATTATTTTAATTTGTATTTAAAAACTACCAAATGTATTCTGCTGATTTTCTTTCATATTTTTATGGGATAATTTGAATATTTCCTAAAACTTTCGAAGCAATTTGTAAATCTGAAATTCGCTTAAAAAATGTTTGAAAGATTAGGTCCTATAAGGTTCAATATATTTTTTTTTCGACCCTGGTTCAGTCTAAAACTAATTGGGTGAAATTATTCAATTATATTCCCATTGGTCCCACAGACCGTCTGAACGACGTACTAAAATTTCATTTTGATAAATTCATTTTTATGGCAGTTGTCGTGCGAATGGACAGACAGATAGACAAAATGAACAAAGCCATAAACACTTTTCAATTTTGTTGTAAAGTGTTAAAGAAACAAAATTTTCTGAAAATGGAAAATTGGTATTGGGTTATCCCTTTGACGGTGACATGTGTTGAACGGCGAATTGCAGATTGAAAGAAACCATACTTTGACAATTTTATTTGCACTTGATTCCCGATTTGTAGGGGGAAATTCCACAATTATAATTAAGCACTAACACACTGAAAATTACTGATAATTTTGCAGCAAGTATTTTGTCTTTAGACCAGTTAGTAAACAGCGCAATTTTGTCTAATTGAACTTTTTTGCTCAAGGGGACATGATAGTACAACCCACCGGGAAAAAACGTTATGTGAAAAAATTTGGCATTTAATTTTAACAAACTTTCATATGGGATGTATGTGCCTAAAACCTATTTTTGAAGTCCGAAACGCTAGGTCAACTGTGCTGAAACACTCTCTGTACTGTTATGACGTATTCTCATGAATCGTGGGTGTGCAGGTGCACGCAGGATACAAGATAAGTCTGGATAAATAGCATGTTTATTCACAAGCACAAAATAAACAGGAACGACATACAGTCAAACAGCACTCCAGTGCTCCACTAATTTCATAAAAAACTGATATTATTCTCAAAATATTGACAACAGTAAATTTAAAAGACATCAAGTACTATTGTCGAAACATTGACTAAAATCACAATCCAATGTAACTCGTATCTTGTCAACTGAACTCCAACGGAGTGATGATTCCTTTTATAGTCTCTCTACAGAAACGTCTGGAATTCTCCATAACGACTAGACTAATCGTTATTTCGCGGTCTTTCTCGAACCATCGGGAAGTCGCCAAAATGTCGCCAAAATGTCGCAAAATAGGCGATAAATCGCCGAATCTGGCAATCCTATTTGAACTTCGAAATTCTGGCAACGCTACTCAAACGTTAATCTCACGCCATGGACTGCTGAAATCATGGTGTTTTTTTCGTCAGGTCTTCGAAGGAGGCGAAAGAAAAGACACCAGTGAGGGAATATTACGCGTTCACAAAAGTACACAAAACACAAAACTACGTTCATAAGAATAAAGCCCTACATACACACTAACACCTGCAAACTAACACATTTTGATTTCATTATCATTGTTCAATTATTCGCGCAAAACTATGCAATATGAATGTGAATGTTCAGTAAAAACATATCTATATATATAAAGAAGAAAAGTGTGTATATATGATCCACCATAACTGGAGAACGGCTGAACCGAATTTCCTGAAATTTATCTGAAATCACCAAACAAAAACATAGGCCATGTTTTGAGTTTCTACGACCAGTGATTCTCGACCTATTAGTGAAAAACGAGACTTTTTCCTAGGAGTTCTACTCTCTAACGCCATGATTCGCAACGAAAAAGGTTGGACATTGTTGGTTTAAAACGTGAAAATCAGTTTAATCTCTGACGTATTGACGTATTAGACACTTTTGAAAATCGCAGGTTTGTGATAGAAACTAACACCATGGTTTATTTCTCACAGGCTTACTCAACAACGAAAAGCATTAAGAAATCACAAGAAAAATCAATTATGCATGAAACATTGATTAAGAATCACTTTCCAAATTTAATTTTCTTTAAACATCTGTAACATGCGATACATTCAGCGGTAACATATAATAATAGGCCCTATATATTCCGGTGTAAATTTTATCACAATTTTGCATGATAAATCCCAAGCAACGCCGGGTAATCGCTGCTAGTATTATATATGTTTGAATTGTTTAAAATTTCTATGCTGAATCTATATTTTGGCGTTGAATTAAATGTATAGCTTGTGCGAAAAACTTTGACTTCTATCTGGAAGTATAACAAGCATCTTATATTCATCTTACGGATGATCTAGCAATGAAATATACGAAATATATTACCAGCCATGAAAGACAATTGCATAATTATTAAAGTGTATTTTGATATATTTCGGCCATGAATTAGAGGTAAAATATGCGAGACTACACATAGATCGATGGCCATGATGATAATGTCTGCTGCTGTGTCACGACTGTATGCAATTTGTGGAATGCCATGGACATGTCTGCGTTACCTGGAATGAAGCCAAATTTAAGAGGAAGTTCTGTATTAATTTTCATGCTAAAGAGAAATAGAATTGTGGTATGCGTCAGATTATAGACCTCTGGTGCGTTAGCAACTTTTGGAACAAGGTTCATCCATTTATTTAATCTGTGTTAGCATAAAAATAGTTGCTTATATGCAGTCATTTATTTATGAATAAAATATCTATACGATATTTTTTTACTGAAAATATTAAATTCTAAAACGTAAAGAACCAAGTGGGACGATTATGTTCAACATAATATAAGTTGGTGGTGGGTTTTATTTCATGGAAGTACTCACGTTTTTGGCATTTTTAAACTATCTGCATAGCAAGTTTGATGACCGTGAAAAATAAAATTTATGATAGCAAAATAAACATCGTATATGAAACATGCTTTTCAATACTTCCAATACCATATTTTAAAAGCATTTTTACTACAATTACTAATAAATACAAAATAAGTCCATAATGAATTAAACATTTAAAACTTTGCTCAATTATGTAGATATGAACATCATCGAGGAATGAATATCACTTATGAACATCCTCAAAGATTCTTTCAGAAAATTTGTTAACGTAAACTAATATTTCTGTGCATATTGTCATATAAATAAAAAAATGAAAATTTCCCACTGTTCCCCATTTTTCCAAAGCTAAGACGCCTTAATCCTTCATCGTAGAATAAATACCAATAACAATCTCATTCATTTTTACCTAAAGCTTCCTTGATGCTAATAAAGTTATAAAATAAAGTTATAACCATCATGAAATAATATTTAAAAAATTAAGTGATACATATTTAAAATTTTAATCCTAAAATAACAGTACGAAATTCTACCTTGTCATGAACCATTTGGATACATTTTAAATGTAACTTTATTTTAAAATAGAATTTACAAATTTCACTATCGGCGATTTTATGAAGCATTTCCACATTTCTCATAATATTTATTCAATGTAAATTTTGACACTTTGAATGTGTTTTTCTAAACAGCTAATATCTGCCAGAAAAAATTGGATTTGATGTTATGAAATGTAGAACATTTTACTCATTCTGATGATATTTTGTAAACATTGGAGCGATAATTAGTGCATTTATTATTATTATTTTTTGTATAACTAAAATATTACTTTATGCAGAATGTCCACAGCAAAAAAGTTTCTTGACGCTAAATGTCAAATTTAAAAGAATAGTTCTAAAGGAAATTTGACAGATTAATTTTATTTTTAAGAAAAAAAAACTGAGTTTTTCTATTACTTGTTATAGTTTGATGTGAAATATCCTTTCTTTGGCATATTTCAATTGGAAACAAGTTGATAATGTTGTGAGTGACCATGATACATGATATCCAGAAAAAAGTTTCACTAAATTCTGAAATTTGAATTTTTATTTATTTTTTCTAATTTTTATTGGAGGGGGGGATAATACAGTTTTAAATATATTAATATAAGGTAGTTTATTGCGTTCGATGAACAATGAAGTTTTCGACGATGAAACATTTGTTTACTACGTCTGCAATCCCTCCACAGGCTGTTCGCGCAAGTGATTATCGTATATTAGCCTATAGAAAGTATGTCGATACACAGTTGACGCAGATTCAAACTGTAATTTTCTGCACTTTTCTACTAAAACTGCTTTATAATACAGCTTAAAATGTATATAAAACAAGTATTTGAGTAAATTGCATATATAATCATTATTGCAATATTTGTGCATTGCATACACTATTGAGTTCGGCAGTGCAAGTATAATGATATTTCGGTTACACAATTTCGCATTATCCCGCATCTTTCATGATTTACTCTGACACTGTATTCATAATTAAGTTTAACTCATATTGCGTGGAACAATCCAACTGAAGATTTATGAGTTTTGCTAGCGATTACGGACAGTTACAAGGGATTGACGGCTTCTATACCCTCTGTGATAAGTTCTGTAAAAAGCATTTAACTCGTGTAGTTCATAGCTAATCTACAACATTTGAGGTTTACAGATATCGCCAATAGTCGCCAAGTTGGTGGTAATTCTCGAAATTATAACGCCCAAGTTAACTTAATTTGTCGCTTAACCCAAGCCATGTGACCCAGATAAACAATAACAATGATTTTCAACTAGGCACTCATAATAATATGATGCAACTTCATTGTACATTTCGGTTTCATTCCCGTAACAATGTACCCCCGTAACTCGTTTTCCAAGATGTTTCACATCAAATATGCTCGTTTCGGCAAGATATGCTTAATAATTTCCAATATCCAAACAGGTTTGGTTACTTGACCAAAGAAGTTTCTTGCGAACTACACGTACGCATCGGGGCAAGAAGCCGTTTTGTCGCTTAAGTATGAGATGGTAAATGTATGGTAATATGTTAATAGATTTGTGGTTCTACTACACGAGATCCCCAGACTTCGAATTAATTTGGAATGTGTAATATATGTGTCTTTAGAGACTTTATCTATTCTGTTAATCCGTTTCTGTATTAGATCTAATTAGTACAGTAACCAACTCTTCACCAATTAATATAAAAAAATTAAAATTTTTTTTATCATTGTTGTAACTAGTACTGTACTAACCTATTGATATAAAAATATACCATATTGTTTATCATTGTTGTTATATATAAAAAAATGCTTGATATTGCTATTTCTCTCTATATTAAAAAAAATTACAAATGCTTGACACTGCATTGGGAACAGACTGAAAAAATAAAGTTCTGAAATTTTAGATATAGATAATATGAACTCCTATATGTACATCATTGACTTGTAATGTTGATGTAAACCTCAATTAAAAAATTTTATTTATTAAATTTTGCATTTATAGTATGGAAGAACATATCATGGATCGATCTGACTTTCAACTTCTCTGTTATTGGTTACGGGACAAAATGCCAAACATCTGGCCAATGACTGAATTATTGAAACGCTGAAAATACTAAACATCTAAATATTTAATTATAGGTTAGACTACAGTTTTATTTGATACCCTTGAATTAGTTATCGAGATGGACACGGTAAATGTTAGAACCACGTTACAAAAGTGGTTAACTGACTTTTGCTCTTAATCCTCCAACAAACACAACAATATTACATCTGAATTGACTTTCCTGTAAGCAATAAAAACCGGACCCGCTCGAAAGCACAAAAAGACGATTCACAGTCGCAACAGCAATTCCGCCACATCCAGCACTTGGGTCCATAGCGGCGCGCGGGGAAAGCCACCTCTACCAGACCATCATCAAAGCCGCTAACTCCAAACCGCTCTGGACTAGCCACCACAAGGCGACAACAAAACCGGAATCTGCCATCTCTGCAATTTCCAAGATTTCCCTCCATGATTATAACAATCGTGATGTATTTACAATTTGTATTCCTGATTTGTAATTCATTAGATTGCTAATAAAGTATGAAATATTGATCTTGCTATTTGCCCTCGCCGCCGGGATGGCGGGTGTAGAGAGCTGGGTCAGAGCTCCTAGTGAAATGTAACAATCATGATGTTACTTTATGTATACACTTCATACTGTTTTACATATGAAATATATTTACTCAATCGGGGTATTTGAGATAATTATGTGTGCTAAATGGCTGCTAATGTGGGTGTAAAAATATCACCGTTAAAATGGGACACCTAAAATTATCACTAGCTGTAGACACTGATGCTAGTTTGATACGTGTAGTACCTTAGTTTGTACCAAAGTAATGTTTCTACCAAAATTAAATCTTAACTATGTTTAAATGTAAGTACTTAAGTGCTATTTTACCATGAAATCTACTATAAAATAAATATATTTTATATTAGTATGCAATCCAATCTAAACACGAATAGAAATATAATATTTATTTTAATAAATACAAACTATTATAAAGTTGGATAAAATTAAATAATTTTGCCATGACTATAATTCCCGTTTCATGTTTTTAACATATTAACCATTGATATTTAAATACTAATTATTCGTATATGATGTTTTCATTTACATCTTAATGACATATACTTAAAAGTTTTAAGCCGTTCCAAAAGTTTCCGAAACTTATAGAAATTCTTAGATATAAGCAGGCCGTTTTGAATAAAACTCTCCAAAGACTTGTTCATCCCATATGTCATTCCTGCTCAAGATTAAGACATTTTGGCAACAGGCCTCATGGACAATCCAAACTCATTACTGAAACAATAAATGACATGTATTCACGCAGAGGTCTTATGCATCTAGCGACAAGCAGGTGATTACTTCTTCTAATGATATTCTTTAAACTTCTCGTGCTGCCGAATTGAATTCTTCAAAATAAATTACTTTAAGTAGGTCATTTGAAATTTCACGGAGCCACATTTCATATTTTATATCACTAAGATGGCTACATATTGATGTTAAAAGTACGACAGAAACATACACACATATATATATATATATATATATATATATATATATATATATATATATATATATGTGCGTGTGTGTGTATATATATATATATATGTGTGTGTATATATATATATATATATATATGTATATATATATATATGTATATATATATATATATATATATATATATATATATACATATATATATATATATACATATATATATATACATATATACACATATATATATATATATATATATATATATATATATATATATATATATATATATATATATATATATATATATATATATATATACAAATATACACACACGCATATATATATACAAATATACACACACGCATATATATATACAGGGTGATTATAATTAATGTTCCCGGTTTGAAAATGGTCTCAAAAATAACACTGGTCAGAATGATTTGAAATTTTGCGTGAACACTCGTGGAGCAATGGAATTTTGTTTGGTGAAGAAAAAACAGTAGTTCGAAAAGTCGTCGCTAGGAGAATAATTGGCGCTGTGCTACACTAGAATGCAATACAAAAGTATTAAACGTTGATTTACTCATTGGATAATGACGTAATAAATGTTCAATATGCTGTCCTTCGAATACCGAATTAAAAATCGATCTTTCATCGTCATATGCATGCAAGTAATGAAAAAAAATTCATACATTGAAACAATGTTAAATTCTAAGCAAACGTAAGCCGTATATTTACTCACAAAACGTGGATTTAACTTGTTTTCCATAATTGTGTTTTAAATGTTGCTGTAAATTGGCATAAGTCAGTGACGTTGCAATAAACGCTTGCTATAAAAAAGGAAGAACGGAACTTGTTTCTCATAACTTAATGAAAAATCCCTATTTTTCTGTCGCAATGACTCTATCATTAAAAGATCGTGCTCTTCTTGTCAAATTGTTTTATGAGAATAACAGCTCTTGTTTAGTAGCTCTTAGACAGTTCAGAATGTCGAAAAAGTTAAAATATGGTCCTTTGTGTGGCAAAAGCTTGAGCAAAATGATTT
Organism: Amaurobius ferox; assembly: GCA_951213105.1. NCBI lineage: Eukaryota > Metazoa > Arthropoda > Arachnida > Araneae > Amaurobiidae > Amaurobius > Amaurobius ferox. The sequence goes on from OX578143.1 coordinate 37,973,547, forward strand.
TAAAATTGAAAGAGACTGGCGCTTTGGACATCAAACATAGCAGGAGACGGAAAGCAGTCGATGGAGAGATAGTGGAAAACGTAGCTACAGCGTTAGAAATAGAGCGTAACGCTAATGCATCTACGAGTGCACATGGAATTGCCCGACCATTAGACGTACCCTCCAGTACGGTGCAAAAAATTTTGAAACACAATTTGAAATGTTATCCTTACAAACTGACCCATGTTCAACAGTTGCTACCTGCGGACAATGTTGCACGTGAAGTGAAGTGTTCGCACTTCAATTTGTGGCTCGGATACCGGTGGACGATGAATGACCCTGGAACGTTTTGTGGACTGACGAAGCACACTTCCATCTCCACGGAACTGTTAGTACGCAAAATTGCAGAATCTGGGCAACCAAAAATCCAGAGGAACTACGCCAGGTGCCTCTTCAATCCCCCAAAGTCACTGTGTGGTGCGGATTTACAGCAGCGTTTATTATCGGGCTTTTCTTTTTTGAGGAATTTGATCGTCATGGCTCCGTTACCTGTTCTGTCAATGGCCATCGATATGAATGTCTTTTGAAAAGTCACGTTATACCCACACTGCAAGAGCGCCAGTGTATCGATAGCACTATTTTCATGCAGGATGGGGGCTCCATCACATATCGCAAAACTGATGAAGAGGTTACTTCGCAGTCATTTTGGAGATGACAGAATCATCAGCCGCCATTTTCCTTTAAGATGGCCAGGATGTTTCTTTGATCTCAACCCATGTGATTTTTGGCTTTGGGGGCATCTGAAGAATGTGGTGTTAATTGGACACATTACCAATTTAGCGGAACTTAAAGCTAGCATCACGCATTACGCATCACATCCACAACATCTCTACAGAAACATTCAAATCTGTTGTTGAACACGCTTGTTTCAGAATGAGAAGGACAGAATATTGAACATGTATTACGTCATAAGCCAATGAGTAAGTCAATACTTATTACTTTTGTATTGCATTCTAAATTAGTAAAGCGCCAATTATTCTCCTAGCGGCGACTTTTTGAACTACTGTTTTTTTCTTCACGAAACAAAATTCTATTGCACCACGAGTGTTCACGCAAAATTTCAAATCATTCTGACCAGTGCTTTTTATTTGAGACCATTTTCAAACCGGGAACTTTAATTATAATCGCCCTGTATATATATATATATATATATAACAATGAAATAAAAGAACAAATTATAAATAATTTAATATTTCTATATTAATAAGAAAATCTAATGTGGCCAGCTCATGACTTTCTTTATATAATGCAACGAATTTACATCTTTCAGTGGAAAAATTATGCATAAAATAGACCGAACATTATTTTTAAAGTTAAATTATACATTTGAAGCTTTTCCGGATGACAACATGTAAAAATATTTCGAAGTATCCAATTTAACTTTATTTCAACCAATTCTAAAGTGGCAGTTATCAATATCGATAGCATTCGCAGTAAGTAATATAATCCCAATATTAATTTATGTTAATATTTAATTCATAAATTTGATATCATTTACATTAACTTAGCGTAATTTTTGCAATTTTGACGAATTTTTTGCCACTCAGCGGCTATATATTGCCAAATTGGCGATATTTTGCTAGATTATTCGTCAACTTGTATATTTTTACTATAAAAGTTTCATAAGGATTCCTCGAACTTACTTTTATTTAATAGCCTTGATTAGGATCAAGGTGGACCTATCCCTATCATATAACAGTAATGCAGTTGATCTTATGTTATAATCAGAAAACAAAACTATTCATATACTATACTTGTCATTTACTAATCACATTTCTTTATTTCAAAATACATGACGTGATGGTACAATGGAAATAAATTTTAACAAGACAGGACACAGAATACACTTTTGAAGGCACAATACACAATACACAAGGCACAATACACCTGAGCGTTTCTTATGTAAATTTTATACACTGTGAGTATTTTTATTCTCGAGATATTTATTAATTTATTCAATCCTTTGCAATACAACAAATTCGTTTAAACTGCTTTATAAAATAATCTGAACGCAAAAATACTTCGTTAATAACAATATAAACAGTTGATTGAAAGTATCAACTTGTTTTAATGCAGAAAAGAGCTGCCCTAATCTGAATAAATACAGAAGCAAACACTACAGTAAAAAATATGGAAATTTCTTCAACTACCATGGACTATACATTACTAATGCCCATACTACTATTCGAACTACTTATATCCATATATGTTCTCACCTTTATTTAAGTGGCTGCTTTATATTATTTGTGGCTGCTTTATCTTATTTATCCTGATAAAAAGGATATTTTCGTTTATTAATTTATTAATTCGGTTGATGTTTTTATTCAATTGCCCACGTTGTTACTAAGGTATCATATTTAACATTATATAATTCATAACGTATTATAACATATATATCTTTTATAATATATACACTTTTTATATAAACGTATGTATGCGCTAATTAACTTACATAGTTTTATTTATATTAATTTTAATTTGTTATTCCCAACAAGTTCAGCCTTATCCCAGGTGGATACGCCCAAATATTTTCTTTTATGGTTAAATATTATCTTTTGATTCATAATTTTTGCATATGAGAAACATAAAAAAAACACCTAAATTCCAAAAACTATCATATGTTTCCTATAATTGGAGTCCCCACTGTTTCTAGAAAACTTTCAATGGATTGACTTCAAGATTTCTATTTATATTTCAGAACAGATTAATGACTTTTTGCTTTGGAAAAGTTCCATCATATTTCCAGTCAATGTTCGAATTACATATCCTGAACGTGATTAGCACATACTTTTTTGAAAAGTAACATTTCTTTTAATTTGGTATTAATCCCGTAACTATGACAAGAATGTAATTCGAAACGGGAAAAAATGCATATTTCATCCAACATTTTGAATTTTCATCTGTATATATATATATATATATATATATATATATATATATACATATATATATATATATATACATATACATATATATATATGTATATATATATATATATACATATATACATATATATATATATATACATATATATATATATATATATATATATATATATATATATATATATATATATATATATATATATATATATATATGTAAATATATATATATTTATATATATATAAATTGAAAGATTTTAATCGAAAACTATGCATAAACTACTGTATGTACAAAAAAAAAAACCATCTCTAGCATATCTGTTACAAATGAGTAACTATAGACCAAGACTAAGGATAAAGATTGAAGGTAACATATCACTACAATGGAAAGGGGGATGAGAAGAATATTAGGAGACAAATTTCATAATTAAAAGTATATAAATATAAATAAAAAGAAAAAGAAAACACGGCAAAAATGTGAAAAGGCAATAATAATTATCTCAAGATAAAAGATTAAGTCATAGAGAACAATCAATTGAAACTACACAAAAAACGGCGGTTATTTCGAAATTGCATTCTCATCAGGACAGCCATACAATTCGAATTAAAACTGATAGAATAGCCAGTTTCTAGTATATATATATATATATATATATATATATATATATATATATATGTTTAACAATCAATGTTGAACAATCAATTGAAACTACACAGAAAACGGCGGTTGGTTCGAAATTGCATTCTCATCAGGACAGCCATACAATTCGAATTAAAAGCGATAGAATAGCCAGTTTCTAGTATATATATATATATATATATATATGTTCAACAATCAATGTTGAACAATCAATTGAAACTACACAAAAAACGGCGGTTAGTTCGAAATTGCATTCTCATCAGGACAGCCATACAATTCGAATTAAAACCGATAGAATAGCCAGTTTCCAGTATATATATATATATATATATATATATATATATATATATATATATATATATATATATATATATATATATATGTTTAACTTTTTATTATAGTCGATACTATAAAAATTTAAGTTATTCCGATGGGGTCAAAATGCTACTCCAGGAATTTGTATTGTGGGAGAGTTGAGAATTCGAATTCGAGATTGCCAAAATGTCAAAAATCATAAAACATTAAATATCGCCGATATTATCAAAATAAAGAATACTTTTTAAATATTTTAAACTGGAAACGAATTGGGAAAATATTTATGGTTATCACGAGCATTTTTCTTTCCGGAAAATTTTTACCCGAACTATGAAAAAGAGCTGTTTTGGGGGCCTAAATATTAAAATGTGTCATTTTGTAAGGTAAGTGAACCAAATATGGGCACCCCTATGCATTTTAATTATTATAATGTTTGTTTTAGCAGATAAAAATTAGAAAATTGGTGGTTATATTCTCCTTGCAGGGGGTAACAGGAAAAAATGATAATTGAGTTAAAAACGTCAGATAGGTGCTAATAATGGACAGTGTCCATGTTGGGAACCTATAGCCATATTTGGAACCTTTGCACCTAATATGGGCACCCTTAAAAATTATACTAAAAAAACTTAAATCAACGTAAAACTTTAATCAGTGTCGGCACAAAATGGACATACAAAAATATAAAATTTTTCCTTACTTGTACGGCCACAACATTCTTCATGAACCCAAACATGGCACGTATTACACTGTATCATGTGTTATTGTTTTTCTTGACGACACAGTACACAATAGCAGGACTCTCTTGAGCTGGATACACCACTGAAGGACGGCTGAGTTGCAACAGTTGATATTACACGTGTCTTGGGTTTCGGCTTGGGTGCTGGTTTCGGTTTAGCTGCTCGTTTGGACTTGCCAGCTGCTTTATGCTTGGGTACCTTTTTTCTAGAAAAAGCGATTTTACCAGTCTTAGAGCTCGATAATTTAAAGCCTTTTTTCTGTTGGTCTTTTTAAAATATCAGAGATAGATAATTGATGAATATCTGTGTATTTTTACAGCAGTGCCCATATTAGGTGTAGTGCCCATATTTGGGTCACTTACCTTAGGAAAACTAGTGTGCTATAAGGGTTTCTTTATTACTAAATTACGGACTTATTAAGGTTATTTTATAACAGTTATTTAATGGCAGTCAGATTTTTTTTATTCGTTTTCTTTTCAAGCACTGAAATATCCCATATTCTCCTTGAAAATATCTTTTACGAGGGTACATTCTGTTTCATAAGTGTTTGAATTTTAAGGTTTGTCCAAAATTAACTGAACAATAATTGGATGTATATTCCTTGTTTTAACTTAACTCGAAAAGTACAAGCATTGTTTTTCACACCCATAGCAGTGATTATAAACATTTTTAACACTGGAAGCAAAATGGTGTCATAATTAAGAGATTCTCAATTCGCAACTTTTTTTTTCTCTTCATGCCACAAAAAATCATAAATATATATCCATACTGTTCGGCATGCTTCAATAAATATTTCGGAACAAAGTATTTCAGATTTTACAATAGGAATTTTGCAACAATCCGAGGTCAGAAATAACATTTTTAGAGCATCGAGTATTTTGAAATAAAATATTTTAAGTTTTACAACGGAACGTATAATGACAGCAATCGAAGGTAAAAAATAACTTCTTTCCGAACATCAAATATCGACAAAGAAAACTTAAGTCCTTCTAAAACAATTTTTAAAAAATGCACCGTACCACACTTTTTGCTCCATTGTACTTAACTAACTGCATTTTTTATTCAGTTCATTCATTTTGCAACAATAGAAGGTAAAAATAACATTTTTAGACCATCAAATATTGGCAAACAAAAACTTCAGAGCTCCTAAAAGAATAAAAAAAGTGTATCTTACCACACTTTATGCTAATTTGTACTTAAATGTATTCTTTATTCAATTTTATTTAGTAGCAGTAAACAGACAATACATTACATCTTATCAGGAATACGTGGTTTAAGGTATTTTTTCCCTTTTAGTTATGCCACATCGACCAGTAGATTACTTAACGGGTTTCTTATACTGATCATTATATTCTATCTGAGTGCAACCCCTGTGTTTTAACCAATGGGATATCCCGCATCGCCTTTGGCATATTTTTTTCATTTTTTCATTCGATCCAGATAGTACCAAGCTACCTAAAGGTGTAAGGTATCCCTCGGTATCTTATTTTATTACCCAGTTCATCCAGATCACCCAAAAGGTGCAGAGCAGTTACAACGGACGGCTGGGAAAAACACGGAAATGCCAAAATACATAGACATACATAGACAATAGCCCTTGCTATTAACTATTGTGAAATATGTTCATTTTTCATATGTAGTATTATGCAATAAATGTGTTAACATCATTCTCGTGGATATGGTGTGTATCATTCATGCATAATAGTTTTGTATTTTGACAACAAACAATTCGCCGACAGTCATTTATATATGCCCTTCTCTCCGCCTGTCTTTTTCTTTTTCGACCCAGACAGTCCGACCTACTAGAAAGAGTAAGTTATGTCTATTTGGACGACTTCGAAAATGTCACATAATTTTCACACAGGTATCCAGAGGTGGCGGCATTCACAGGGACCTTACCATACTCCCCCTACCAACAACCTCTTACGGAAGAATTTACAGACCCACATATTTAATGTACCCGCAATCCAAGTGAACAAGGGACAGTTTGGGCAGAATCGAAATCGCGTCGTCCGATTGAAATTTATGGGCCTTAACCACTGGGCTATCCCACCCAACCCTTGTTATTTTGTACATCCATGTGCATATTATATTGCCGCTTAGCATCTATATCATCAGCTGAGCGAGACTGACTTACTAAGTGATGAATTTACAGCCCAACCGGAGCAAGATAGAACGATGTTAATGCATGCTATAGTATTGAAGAATACTATATTATTTTTAACACACTGTTTCAAAAAACGTCATCGACGCCGAAAAGCAAGATTGAAAACTCAGGATTAGCAACGCTGAAGCTTTTCATTTTTATAGCTGATTTCGGCTGATATTGAGTGCAATATTGCCAAAATGCTAATATAATTTGACATACAATTGAACTGCACGTACATTCTGCGTTCCTAAATTCTGGATGTGCCCTTCTTGAAACTCTCTTTATTATTGTCACTCTATTATTATGTATCTTTATTATTGTTTATTATTTCATTATTGTCACATATGGTGTCCAGGATCATACTTAATGTGAACAGTTCCCCTTATCAAACCCCTTATCACATATGTCTTCGTACTATTCTGCAACCTTTCAAGCAAAATAAAATAATATTATACTATTCGAAATGCATTAACGATCACACCAGAAATTATATATACGGAAATATTACCATAAAAATTAAGTGTCAGAATTTAACTGAATAAAATTTTTGAGAATTATTTTTTTTGTTACAGTTTTCAACACTCTCCAACATAGTTGCAAAGTGCTTATGACTTTGTTCATTCTGTCTGTCTGTCAGTTCGTCCGCACGATAAATGCCTTAAAAATGACTTTATTGAAATGAAAATTTAGTATGTTATTGAAAAGGTCTGTGGGACATACGGGAATGTAAAAACAATAATATTGCCCTATTCGTTTTGGATTTATCCCGGGTTGAAAAATGAAATACACTCAACCCTATGGGACCTAATTTTACAAATATTTTTAGGCGGAGTTCAAATTCATTAATTGCTTTGAAAATTTTAGAAAATATTTTAGGAAAAGAGATCACGTGACTCATTGCAAAATAAAATATGGCGTCCATATTTTTTGTGTTAGGAAAGATCGTGATTTTTAAGGAACACTTATATTTAGAGTGTGGCATTCGTCCTAAAACTGCTTTATTTTTTATATTATCTCTGTATCTAAATTATGTGCCTGCGCAATTACAATATTTTTTATTTTAGAAGATCACTAAACTTTTATGATTTGTACAACGAAGCCTAATTTTAACGTATGCAGAATGTAGACAAATTACACGATTACTTGATGAGTTGTTCAAGAACTGCTGAATTTCTTTAAATCAAAATTATGCAGCTCTGGAGTCTGGAATATAAATGATATGCATGAAATATTCATTGATTTTAGATAGATAAGCAGGCGATTTTATAGCGTTGACTTTTTTGATGAAGTTTTAAAATTCCAAGTAAAATAAATTATTGTAGTACTGCGATAATTAAAAAAGTATTACCGTTGAATGTATCGCATTTTAGAGCTGTTTAAATAAAATTGCATTTCAGTTGCAAATTCTTTCATAATCAATGACTTTTGCATAATTAATCGTTCTTGTTGATTTCGAATTAACGTATCAATTATCGTCTTTTGACAAACTAATTTGCAAATTTTTATATCGTTTAACATCGTGTCACCATAAAATTATTGATTTATCGCAATTGATAATGAATAGTCATATCGAGGAGAGTTTCACAAAACAAACATTCTACAAATAATTTAGTATAATAAATATTCTATATTCTACCGAACCATTTAATTAGTTATTTGAATCATTGCTTCAAAAGAGTTCAAATGTTGTGCTAGAATTGATTGTATATCACGATGCTATAGTGTAAGTAATTATAAATATTTTTTAATACTTGTTTGCAATTTATGAACAATATTGAATAAATGGGATATTACCTTTCAATATACTGGAGCTTAAAATGTCGATCCACTGTAAAGTGTTTTTCAGAAATAGTACACATCCATATATCTTTTGAAAGAATAATCGCAAACCCATGGTCCTCGTTTAAAAAACGCTTAAACTAATGTAGATTTTCAGTCTATGTCTATTTTGGTCAAGCTACAAGTTTGAGTGAAAAAGTTTAATATTTAACATTTTAAACGGACCCTCCACAAAGGAAGATTTTGTAAGCAAATTACTCCTGATTTATTTAAATAACTTTTGAAGTAATAACTGGTCCTCAAATTCACAAATGTGACCTTGAAAACATGACCCATTTACCCAAAAAATAATCTGTTAGAAAAGTGACCTAAAAAAGTTTTAGGATATACTCTTAAAACTCTTTTGCATTAAAAAATCAGCGAAAAGGGGCCGTACAGAAATTTAGCTTTGTGAGTTAAAATTTCCATTCGTGGATGTGCGACATACTTATCTTTAGCGAAAGTTTTATTGAGATTCTAGTTATCCATCGCTAAAGTTTTAACTAATGATAGCTCAAGTATTTTTGATAGAATGGCAATAGTATTTCATTATTCGACCAATTGGTCTCTAAAAAATACTTTCACAATTATTTTTTTTATGGGGACCGTATAAAATGTTACACTTTGATGTTACACTTTGCACATATTTATAGAAAATGTCAGTTTATCAAAATTTGCATACGGTCAATTTTAATGATAGTTGATACGATGATAGTTTATACTATAGTCTATTTTAATGATTTAGTTAGTCTACTTTAATTAAACCATTTCTTAAATTGCAATCATGGATCAACGACCAATCGTTTAGAACAGATTTCATTGTGTATTTTTAAAATAAAAACCTTATACCCCCAAAAATATTATATGTAAAATGTTCTCTCTTTAACGTGTAAATAGCAATATCAAACAGTTTTGTAGATCCTGCATTTATTTTTGCATTTTAACTGCATAAATGATATTTTGATAAAAATGTAAAATTGAAATAATGACGCAAATGAAAATAGATGTGTAAAATGTCCTTTTAGAACTTGTTCTATAATGAAAAGTATATTTATATTTTTTAAAAACTGCACAACACTTATCATAATATACCAAATATAAAAATAACCTTTAAACAGACATGTATGGATACATTTAAATTTTTTTCAGAAATCAAGCACTTCTTAAAGCAAGTGTCTTAACAATACCGTATGTCGTACGACATATTGACATTTTGGCTACTAGTGTCAATCTAGATAATAAGCGCTTTAAATTCAGCGCATAACCAAGTTGTGCAGTCAAGCGAACCAATGTAAACTCAAACGTAAATAAACAGTTTTCATCCCCTCTATTAACAAGAACAAATCAGAAAAGGTGATGTGCATTACAGGGCGAAAAAACAAGTGTGTACCCACTGACTCGGCGTTTGTGACAAATGCCATCAGAGATTCGATGGTTAATCAGCATGTAGTGAACACGTGAAACAAGGGGTATCACGAAAACTCCATCGCTGCTACACAGTAATTAGAAAGTGTGCACATTCAGTGTAATAACTGAGTTTGCTAAGGGGTAATATGTGGCCATACAATATCGTGAGCATCTGTAACTGCTACCTAAAAAAGTAGTCATCCCATTGCAATTACAGGACCGTAGTCAGGCAGAGGCAATGGGGGCTAAACTCCCCAGGAAGTATGCTCAGCTCCCTGATAAAAATATTACATATTTAGTAGTGATATACAATTTTATAAAACATGTCATCCAAATTTTACATCAATATTGCTTTATGAGATTTTTTTTTTAATTACTTTGCTTAAAAGTTATTTTTTTTTAATTTAGCTAAATTTATGGTTATACAGATGATCCATTTATTAGCATATATAATTTTAAAGACATGATAGAGTCAAAATCAACTGAGAAGTAGTTCAGAATTAATTTTAAGTATAAACTTGTTTCCTATCTGAAATTTTCTCCAATTAACAGCTTTGCTCTTAGATAATGCTTTACTAAAATCAATTGTAATTATTATATATTAATATTCATGTATAATAGCAATATGCATTTTCCTAAACAATTCCAATGTTACAAAAATACTTTAGATAATAAATGTATTTGCAAAGATGACAATTATGCTCATTATATTAATCTACACTTGGGTCATATTGTTACAGGTGACTTAGCCATAGTTAAAAACGATTTTTTAAGAACAGTAATGCTTTTTGGTACAAAATTCAGGTTGCAACCTTGTAACAAATCTACTAATTAAAATCAAGTAATCGTGACCTTGAGAAATACATTTATAAATTACCTTATATATATGCTCTGTCATTAGAGGCATTTAAGATTTGGAAACTTACTTGATTAAAGTTTATTAAGAATAATATTAGTAATATTAATTTGTCTAGATCTATATATACTATTGATAATATAAAACGCTATATTATTGATTTACAAAAATCGTATGTTATTGCTTATGGTAATAAAGATTATAATAATTATTCTATTATCTGTAACAAATTCTATATACAATTTCTGTTACATTAATTAAAGAATAATGGTATAATTAAACTTGATTCACACTTCATAATTAGTATCAAACAGAAAATTATCAATACGTATTGTTGTGATTTAAATATTAATTATAAATTATTGAACTTTCCATATATTGAGCTTATTCCTACATTTTATAAAAATCCTATTAAATTTAAAACCGTAACTAGTGGTCATAATTTTTACTCCACTACTGCAAGCAAATTACTACTTAATTAATGTAATAAATTAATGTAATAAATGTAATAATGTAATAATTTAAATGTAATAAATGATAGTTTGCGTTATTCTAGTAATAAATACTTTATTCTAAATAATAATAAAAATTAAAGAATAAATTAACATAACTTGGTAAACTAATTAGATTTCTAACTTTTGACTTTAAAGATCTTTTTAATAACATTAATACTACTGTTCTTTATGATGTCATTTTAGTTCTACATAATGCTTTTGTTACTAATCAATCTACTCATACTAAATTAAAAAAAAATTTATAAACTTCTACACTTTGTACTTTTCAATATTTATATATTACAAGGTAATAACTTATACTTACAAGTCTCTGAGGTTTAAAAGTATTTATACCTTTTTCATTATGAAAATTATTGTACTACCGTAAGATACCATAAGATTAAAAACGAATTATTTAATTTTAATACCGAAAGATTAAAAACATTTAGAACTGTTTTATTTACTTATAAGGCATAATACTTACTGTACTATGTAGAACCATGCATGAAGTACTTAGTTAAACCTAGAATAATGCACGGTTCAATAACCTTTACATTATACGTAACACATTTGTTTGAATAAATTACGCAGTCGATAGCAAATTTTTTTTAAAGCTTCGAAAGAATAAATTGGAATGAAAATGGTAATTTTCTGAAAAAAAAAAGAAAAAAAAATAGTTGAAGGCTGGAAAAAAGAAGAAAATTAATTTTTAAGAATTAAATATGTTACGATGAGCCGCTACTTTTTTCTTTGTAAAATGCTACATGTGCCTCATTTTGTATGCAAATTCAATTCCCTTCAAAATATTTTTTCACATGTCGTTTCTTCTTCAACGAGAAAAAAAAGCAATTATTTTAATATTTACTGTTTCTTTTAGTGGAACGAAAGAAAACTATGTGTTTTCATGCAGTTTTGTGAAGCATGATACTACATTTCATTGATGTAACTGATATATGTGCAAAAATGGCTAAATATATTTTACATTCACAAAAACAACTATGTAAGAAGTAAGTGAAAAAAGTAAATAATATGATAACATTCCGTACAGCCTGAATGTCAAATACTTTGAGGCTGTAGAGAATGTCAAATCTGCTGTTGTCAAATACATTGAGGCTCTAGATAATGTCAAAAAACATGTTGCCAAATACATTGATGCTCTTGAAAATGTCAAATGTCCTGTTGTCAAATACATTGAGGTTGTAGAGAACACCATGTCCAATAAATAAATACAAATTATTTATATTTATTTATTTATTTATTGTCTTTTATTTACATTTATTTATTAGTGGCAAAGTTTTGCCATACTATAGTTTTTACTAAAATAGTTTGGAGCATATATTTCTCAAAATCGGATATTGATGTAGACTAGATGATGACTGATAAAAATTCAGAATTAATTTCCGGAAGGTGTAGGAAATTTTATAATGGATTTCCGCTTCGGTTATTTTTTCCATTTCCGGGTCTAAAACTTTCATTAAAAACTACTTCTAAAATTTACCTAAATATTATATGATAAATTATATGAATTAACATAAATTCTAAAGGAGGTTGCTTGGTTTACTAAGGATTTCTTCTTCTGGCTCTTTTTCCACTTCCAGTTCAAAAACTTTCTCGAATCGTCTATTTCCCAAGATTGGCGATAGACAGAGCTTCGTTAATGATTGATATGGGTGCAATATGAAATTCTCGATACTATAGGGTTCACTAAGGATATTTACCTTTTTTTTCGATAATATATATGACTGTTTGATATAAGGTACAAAAGAGCATAAAAGTGCTGAATATTTCCATCGAAAATGGAGCGTAAACATCATTTGCTAACATATGAAGATTCTTTTATTTCTCGTTTGCAGCAACTTGACTGTATCGTACAAAGTAATATATAAAATACTGTAAAATGAGGTAAAATGAACCACAAAATAGTATTCATATGAAAGGCATTTACACGTATGACTAAAATTTTATCACCTTTATGTGTATAATATAGATGTGACAAAACTTTAATTGTATTTGTGAAAGTACCTAAAGAATGATTTTGACTTTTATTTTTGGGTTCAAGTAATCCATTAGGATTATTCTATACGGGCCCTTGAAAAGCCTTAAACTAGTCTAAAAGCAATATTTGAGAAAAGTGATTTCTTAATAGATTTAAAATAGTTTATACACTTGTATATTATAAATATAAAGACATAAATATAAATATAATACAGAAACTGTTAAATTATAAGAATATTGCAAATTATGTGTAATTATAAGTAATTCAGTATACTTATATTGCAAAATGATTAAAAACTGTTTTCGCTTTCGTGACCATGAATCTACGTTTTCAATATTTGACAGATCCGTATAATGCGATAAATTTGATTCATTCTCTCGAAAATATAAGGCATGCATATCTGTAGAAATTAATTTTTAACATATGCAGGATTATATACTGTTATATAATAACTTTAATATTCTTATAACTTAATATTATTTGTTGCTCTCGTGGCTGTGTGACATGCTCTATTTTAAATTATTTTAGATTATTCGATTATTTCTAAGGTTGATATCCGGCAATTCATCAGGTTTGATTTCTTATTTTATTGAGTATTTTGGAAGTTTCCAAGTCACCTTAATTCCCTCAAGATGGTAATGCTTTGAGCATGGCTCATTCTAATGCAGTTGTGATGAGGAAAATGGAGATATAATGGACAAAAATGTTCAATCATGTATAAAGCATTGATTAAGAAACACTTTCTATCTACACTGGAATTTCATTTAAACATCTCAAAAATGCGATACATTCAGCGGTGAACTCTTTTAAATTATCACAGTACTACAATAATTTATTATAGTCAAAAAGTTAAAACTAAGGAGGTAAAACCACTTTCTATCTCCATGCTTAACACTTTATCCAAAAAGGCAATGCAATAAAAGTCGTGTGCTTCTCTATGTAAAATCAATGACTCTAGAGTTAAATAATTTTGCGTTAAAAAATTCGGCAGTTCTTATATAACTCATCTTACAGCTTGATTTGTTTACATTCTGCATACGTTAAAATTAAGCTTCATTGTAGAAATAATCAAAGTTTGGTGACCATTTAAACTCAATATTGTAATTGCGTTGGATCAGAATATAGGTGCAACGAAAATACGCAAAAGTAAATCGGTTTTATAACGGATGCAACACTAAATATAAATTTAAAAGAACTCTAAATATCACGATTTTGACACTGGGTAAAAGATGGATGACATGTTATTTTAAAGTGGATCACGTGTTCTCTTCATATAATATGGGTGTAATTATTATTTTAATTCATATTTTATGGGCTATATATATATATATATTTCATGGGATAATTTAAATATTTTCTAAAATTTTCAAAGTGGTTATCGAGCGGGGAATGCAATCCAACGACCAGAGTTCGATTTTCGCCTCCACCCGAACTCTACCCGTTTTTACTCGGAGTACGGATGTTACAGAAATATAATATGTCGAACAAATTTTGAAGTTTTCGCTCGAATTAAAAATTTTATCTTGTTTTAGACCTATTAATAACAAAGCCTGATAATAATAATAAGCAAAAAATAGTCAACATGTGTTCAGGATTTCTTGAAACATATATTGGCATTGAAACTTCCAATTGAAAAATGTCCGTGAAAACAATACTTTATTTTATATTACATAGACTGAGAAACCAAAAATTCAAATAAATAAATATGATCAGATTGTTAAATTTACGTAGTTATTGAACTACAAATTATTACTTAAATTCCAGCATGCTGGCAGGTTTGTATTTCTTTTGAAGAGGTAAATTTGAAAGATATATGAGGACCCCCTTAAACTCAATGCATATGGAAGTATTTAGTTTATTCTGCGAAATAAATAAATTTCTTCCCCACAAAAGTGGTGTTGCTGATAAGCATCCATTTAGAATATCAAAAATAGATTCTACAAATTGTAGCATCACCGTCTGTAAATATTACGATCTACACTAAATTAATAATAAAAAATCTGATGTGGGCAACACATGGCTTTCCTTATATAATGTAGTTAATTTACTACTTTTACAGGAAAATAAATAGGTTTTTCTTGTAGTAGATACTAATATTCTTTCCAAGATATTGAATTTTCGACAATTAGTCGTCATTTTCATTGATTTAACGTCATTTTTATCCATTTGGCGAGATTTTCGTTAAATTGGCAACA
The DNA here is from genome assembly GCA_951213105.1 of Amaurobius ferox. Classification (NCBI taxonomy): domain Eukaryota; kingdom Metazoa; phylum Arthropoda; class Arachnida; order Araneae; family Amaurobiidae; genus Amaurobius; species Amaurobius ferox. Next base: position 37,989,075 of record OX578143.1, read on the forward strand.
TTTCAAAAAGTCGCCAAGTTGGCGACATTCCGCCAAATTCGTCGACAAAATCCCGCCAAGCGTTATGGACGAAGATATAAGTTATTCTTACAGCGCATAAATGACTATTGGCGTTCAAATACAAAAGTATTACTCAAAGTATCTTTTTTCATGAATGGAACGAACTAGATCCACGAGAATGATGTCATCCAATTTATCGCATGGTATTATATATGAAAAGTGAACATGTTTCTCTATAGGACACATTTTTTTATATGACTTTTTGATAATTATTTTGAAAAATGTGCAATATCTCCAGAACGGTTCATTTTAGCGTTCTAAAATTTATGTCAATCGTTTTCTAATGAAAAATTACATAAGACATGTCTATTTGTGTAACTTTATTAGTGGTTGTGATTTTTTGGCGATTTTTTTAAAATTTCATTCGAAAATTTAGGGGGGTTCTGAACATTCAATTGCGTATAAAAACAACAGGCTTCCACTGTTTACGGATTGTGATTTTTGTCCCAAATTTGGTTCGAATCGGTCCATTCGTTCGTCAGTTATCGTCTCCACAGGCTCACAGACACACACACACACTCACACACACACACACACGCACACACACACACGCACACACACACACACACACACACACACACACACACACACACACACACACACACACAGACATCACTTCAAAAATGTTTGATTCGTGATCAGGGTTGCTTGAAACGTGCTCTCCCGTCGAAAACTCGAATTCGAATTTTCGACCCCGTCCCAATACTTTCCTTATACATTATGTATATAAGGAAAGTAATATTTCTTGTTTATTATCTTCCTTATATTTGTCTAAATTAAATTGAAAATATGCTTGTTTACTTATTTGTGTGTTTGTATGTTTGCTTCATCATCAAGGTAAAAGGGCTACGCCAAATGGCACAAAATTTTGTGGATAGCCTTGGAATAGCTACACCTAAAATTTGGTACGTGTTTACAGTTTCTAGGGCCAGGCATTGTTTAAATATTAATAAACAAGGAAGATCAATCATGTATAAAGCATTGATTATGAAACACTTTCCAACTGAAATGCAATTTTTTTAAACATTTCTAAACATTTTTTTCTAAACATCTTTTTTAAACATTTGTGATATATTTAGCGCTGATATATGTTTTAAATTATCACAGTACTAAAATAATTTCTTATATTTTAAAACTTAAAACTTATCGAAAAAAATTAATTTTATTCAAATGACGTTTATCGTAACATAAATCGTCTGGCTCTCTATGTAAAAGCGATAATATTTCATTTATATCACTTTTATTGCAGACAACAAAGCTAAATAATTTTGCGTGAATATAATTCAGCAAATCTTATAGAACTCATCTTATAATCACTTGTTTATATTATGCATCCATTAAAATTTGGCTTCGATGTACAAATAATCAAAGTTTGATGAACATTTAAAGTCAAAAATATAGAATTACGTTCACGCAGAATACAGATGCACAGAAAATACTTAAAAATAAAGCGCTTTTAGGACGGATGCAATACTAAATATAAATTTAAAATAACTTTAAAAATCACGATTTTAACACTGAGAAAGAAAGGTGCCATATCTTATTTTGAAGTGGGTCACGTGATATAATATTGGCGTAATTATTACTTTAATGTTTATTTAAACAACTACTGAACATGATTTGCTAAAAAACCGTTGTATATTTTAAGGGATAATTTAAATATGTGCTAAAAGTTTCCAAGCAGTTTGTGAATTTTAACTTCGCTTAAAAAATATTTGAAACATTAGGTCCCATAGGGTTCAATGTATTTCACCTTTTCAACCGGAGTCCAATCCAAAACAAATTGGGTGATATTATTCATTTACATTCCCATTTATTCCACGGCTTGTCTTGACAACATACTAAAATTTCAGTTTGATAAGGTTATTTTTACGGCAGTTATCGTGCGGACAGACAGACGGACAGAATGAATGAACAACGTCATGTTCACTTTCCAACCATTTTGGAAAAGTATTAAAAACGCACAATTAAACATTCTATAGATATAGCGTTATGCAGACGATCTTTTTGTCCACAAATGTATTTAAAGAAATAATATCATTTTGCTAAGCAACGGTATAAAAACCAAATAAGATTATACAGCAGACGAGTTTTGTTATATCTTTTCAAATATAAGTAATTAGGAAATTCATGTCAAAATAAATGTTATCGGAAATCAATTCATAAGTGGGTTAAATCAATTACTGCTTTCGCGTTGACACGTCATAGGCATAATTAATAATTTTATTAAGTCATCTGCTTTATTTTGGTAATAACTTTTAAACTAATATTATTGTATTTAGTCAATTGTTGTAACGAAATGAAGGTGATACGTTTATATCTTCAAATATTATTTTAGCGCGTTTTTTGCATATGTTTATCCAAATGCATAATGCTCTCAATTTGGTATACATTAATCCAATTTCATAATTTTTGTACATTTGTTTACAAACGGCAATTGGATGTTTAATTCTTCAGATATACTTGAGAAGATAAATTCATATAGCAAGTAAATAGATTCTTACACTTTTTTTAGAAGAATTAAATTAAATATTTTAAAATAATATTATGAATAACAATGTCAATTGGAATACTACAGAAATTTGCGAATAATTGTAAATTTTAATTTTCCTTATATTATATATACCGTATCAAGAACGGGTATACTGTGATAGTTTCAAATAATTTTTTGATTTGATTTTCAACGAAAGTTCCTATTATTATATATCCTTCCTATTATTATTGTACAATTATTATTATACAAAAGGAAAATTTTCAACAAATTGGCTCTATTGAATTAAATGGAAAATCAATTTCCCATCTTTATTCACGAGATAAAGAAAATTTCAGCATAGGATTCTAAATAAGAAATGAACCGTTTTGTTATATTTTACCGCTGAAACATTCCCTATCTATTGATTATCGGCAGAGCAATTATAACACGGATATGGTTAAAAGATCTGTTGACAGTGTGTTAAGAATAAGAAATAATAGCTGATTACATCCGATAATCTCATATGCCCTTATACTGTGGACAAGAATAATTTGAAAATCGGATCATTCTCATATCTGGATAACCCTATGTAAAAATGATTTTTAATGTTGAGTTAATGAAGGGTCTGTATATATTAATTCAGAGATTTGCATTTTTAAAATATTGCAGTGAGCAATGTGTGAGACTAGGAAACATTTAGGCAATTTTAATGGTACGAAGGTTTACCATATATGGGGATGGTGGTACGAAGAAGAATGGAACGAATATTTACAATATACGAAGATTTACAATATATTACAATAGTCCCGACAGATCATGACTACAATAAATTCAGTGCACATAAATTATAGGTGTGGTTGGGTCAAAAATATCCTTGAGGCCAATGCTGAAATCAATCAGAATGAATAGTAAGCTGGTCAACGAAGAAGTGTTTCTGCATCGCGCTGAGGACAACCAACGGGATTCGAAAGGCATCTCTGGACACCAGGCGATATGATGTGGCAACAAACAGATAAAGTTCAGACATACAGAGTTAGAGAAACAGTGAATTGAGAATGACCGGCAAAGACAGATTGAAAGACGATCAATTGAGGATAACAGGCCAAGCGTGTTGTGCTTTACATGGAGTCAATTAAGAATGGCCGTCCGATAGCGTTGTGACTAGAAAGGTTGTCCATCATAGTAAAGGGTATGCTTCATAGAATTGAGGCAGAATGTAAAGATTAGCAATGTGAGTTTTAATTTCCATGGCAAACAACAATGAATCTTCAAGAGTACTTATCAGTATCCATGACAAACTGAGGTATGTGCCAATCTGCTTTTATAAACTGTCGAATAGATAATTTTGGCCAAATATTGTAAGCCTGGTCTCACACGTTCGGATTCTCCTCCTGAAGCGTGATTATATAATTAATGTAAGATAATCAAAATTATAATATGTTTAATAAATAATGTTTACTTTAAAATTTAAAATTGTGGAAGTCAATGGTGTAGTTTGTTAACTAATATTTACATTTTAGGAACTAACATGAAAAATTTTTGGTGGGTTATAGCGGCATTTAAATTACAGGTCAATTTCAAATATGACTTAATATTTAGCTTCTCTAACTTAATTCTCAATGTGCATCAGACAAAGTATAAAATTTCTGCGAAACTCAGGATATCATTAATAATCCAGAAAATGTTATATAATCAAATATATATAGAACATGAGATTATGGTTTTAATCGATGATATATAAAATATAAGACGTTTTAATAAATTATTAATAATTATTTTCTTATGATATAAGTAGATGAATAAAAACTGTTCTGTCCCAGAAATGATATTTTAGATAGAGGGCGTGTATTTATGGAGTTACAGAAAGGTATCAAACTAAAATGACGTCACAAGTAGAGTTGAGTCGTTTTTCAAATAGAGGGGATACCAAGTTAGTAATCTTCTATAAAGTGACAGCGAAAATATAACAGCAGGTGATATACATCTCCAATAAATTCGAAAACCTCTCAACTCCACACGAGACTGCCTATTTTTATCTAATGATATATAAGTTTTAAATTTGAAATGAAAAATATGATATATGCAAAACATTCAATTCCTTATATACGAGGGTTACACTAAAATTTTAGAGACAGGGCAGACGGTATGCGCTAGAAAAAAAATCATTGGTCTGATATTTAAATTTCAATCCTTTTATGTCCGCAGACGTTAATTTGTGGTAACAATTACAAGTTAAATATCGTAGAATAAATTTTGAAATTAAAGAAAATGGAGTTGACACGAGATCTTTACCGAGCTATGATTTTCCATGATTTAAAGAGTTGCTAAATCAAGAAGAATGTATTCAACGTCTACAATTAGCATATATGAACGATGATCCATCTCGTGCTACTGTATTCATATGGTTTACTGAGTTTAAAAGAGATCAAAATTATCTCCTGGATGAAGAACACACAAGAAGGACTTTCTCAGTTGTAGTCCCAGAAAATCCGTCAGCCATTCGAAAATTGTTAATCGGTGATAATCGCTGTACCTACTAAATGATACAGAAGAAACCTAACATCGGCAGCTATACATAAAATTATCCATGAAGTACTTCATATGAAAAAATTAGTTTATCTTTGGATCCCCCATTATTTTAGAGAACATCAAAAAGGCGAGCGTGTCAGAATCAGTAAAGAAACCCTAAAATTATTTAATGAGGGTGGACACCGCATTATTTCTAAAATCATAACTGATGACGAAACGTACATACAGTTATTTGACATTCCAACCAGTCAAGAAAGTAAAGTATCGGTTTTTATAGATGACCCCAAAGCAAGAATGGCGAAAAACATCGAGGAATGAGAAATGTAATGTATACCGTATTCTTCAGAAATACACGTCTGGTTAAAGCTATAAAGCTAGAAAGACAGAAGATAGTTACAGCTGACTGGTACACCACAAAGTGTCTTCCAGAAATTCTTCAGGAAGTGAATGTTAGGGGACTCATGATTCACAATGACAATGCATCTTCTCATTCAACAGCAATGACAGTCGAATTTCTTGAACAGAAAAAATCAACGTGATAGAACTTCCACCTCATTCTCCTAATATTGCTATGTGAGACTTTTGGCTATTATTTAAACCAAAAATATTTACGTTGCCTCTGTTTTCATTCCGAAAATAAGATTTATAAGGCTATAAAAGAATATTTTTCATCGATTCCAAGAAATGGATGACTTGAAACATTTAATCTTTAAAAAATTCGTCTGCAAAAGTGCATTGATGTTGGAGCGGAGTACTTTGAACACTCCTAAGAGTTGTTAAGTTTTACTTGTACAACTTAGCCGTATCTCAGAAATTTCAGTGTGACCCTGGTATTAATAGATTAATTTATCATGGAAACACACACACACAGAGGTTTTCTTATTACTCGTAATGCCCGAAGTCAACTGTCTTTTTCAAATTACAGATTATAATAAACAAACAACATTTCATAAAAATTACTTTATTTTTTTCCGAGATATAATGCTCCCTGTGAAAATGTTTTGTGACATCTTATAAACAGCTTGTGACATTTTATAAACTGGGGTTGACTTCTTCAAAACCTCCAGTTGAAAAAAAAATTGCTAATTTATACATACCCGGCCATTTATTTTTCTTTTAGTAACTGTATCTATCACTACCTCTCGCTTTTTCTTAAATCATGCAAATATTTTAGACCAGTACTTATTAAATAACATATATTCCAATTTGTGCATACCTGGAGGCACTACTGATGGACATGCACCATACGAAATTTCAACAGAACCCATTTATAACTCAGTTTAAATTCAGTTTCCAGTGCTTTTTTTGTATGTGTGTGTGCTTGTGGAATGTTGAAGATTATACATGTATCACCACTTTCGTTTTTACTAATGGTTAATTAGGATGATACAATACGAGACGAATATGATTACGGATAATGATGGTTGAGGATGACAGAAGAGGAAAATAATTTCGTGTTCATTATAGAGATTTATATAATCTCATTAGCTTCAATGCACTCAACGCGGAGCTTAAAATAGACGAAAACTCTAAAATGATGAATATTTTTTAAGATTTTTGAAAATAATTTGGGAAAGGATTAATTTTACTGCACGAATGAATGAAATAATTAGACAAAATAATCATCTGTGGACAGAATATTATTCCGGGACCTATTTTTACCGGGACCTATAGACAAAAATACAAATGTAACGAATCTGGCGATGAGTCAAGAAGTATTGTGATATATTTATCTGACATATGTTATCAGAAACAGTATAAATTCGAACCTTAAGAAATTCGAGACTTTTTTATGTGAATAGAAGATAAAATTAGAGATACTGAAAATGTAGTTATTATTTTTATCTATTGTCTATTTCTAAAGCGCAAATTATTTTCTTGATTTCTTGTGTATTTTTAAAACCGAGATTATACTTTTTTATGGGTTTACCAATTAATTATACTTTCTTGAGAGCAAATATAAGGAAATTATGTAATATGAATGTTATTCAAATGCAGCGTATAAAGCAACTCCTTTAGCTTCCAAAACTATATTATACTCTTAATTTGTGTAAAATTTGTTAGCATTTTAATGTTACTTGAATGTTACTTTTCAATGTTACTTGAATATATTTATTAAAGTGGCTCATATAGAGTTCGAAACTATATTTTTAGATCCCACATTCAATAATGTACTTCTATTTTAAAGTTATTTGACATAATGTTACAATACGTGCAATATAGTTGATGATATAAACAATGTGGAAATCCAAAATCAGTTGATCATCTGTCGGTTGCCAGAATCACAGAAAACAAAAAAGAAATAGTTAGGATAGACAAAGTGGTTTTCACACAATACGCAAAATGTCCAACCATCCCAATTTCCAGATTTTGAATCGACCACAGCACCTCCCCTTTACATGTATATTATTTATTCTGGATAAAATTAAATGTGAGAATCGCAATTTCAATTAACCCATAAATTTCTATATATATATTGATTATCAAACGTGAGACATTCTGTTATTTATCATATAAGCACTTGTGACGACAATGAAAAATCAATTCTCACTGCTTTAATTGATAGATAACGAGTTTAAACATAAAGTTCTAAATTGAGCAATGAGCCATTGTGTGAAATTCTACCGTTACATTCATTGATTATCTGAAAAACAATTACTGAGAGTATCTGCATTGTGATTTTTTTCGCTGAAGGTAATAATTGTTCTGCACAGCAAATATATGCTCCTAGTTGTCATTTAAGATAATTAATGCAATAGTTGTCATTTAAGGCAATTAACTCGCACAGGCAGGCAGGGAATCTTATTACTTTCCTTATATACATAATGTATAAGGAAAGTATTGTGAAGGGGTCGAAAATTCGAATTCGACTTTTCGACGGGGGAGCACTTCTCAAGCATCCCTGATCACGAATCAAACATTTTTGAGGTGATGTCTATGTGTGTGTGTGTGCGTCAGTGAGCCTTTGGAGACGATATCGCACGAACGAATGGAACGATTCGAATGAAATGTGATACAAAATCACAATCCGTGAATACTGGAAGCCTGTTGTTTTTTAAACGTAACCGAATGTTCAGAACTCCCTAAATTGTCGAGTGAAATATTGAAAAAATCATCAAAAATTCAAAACCTCTAATAAAGTTACGTAAATAGGCATTTCCAATGTAATTTTTCCATAGAAAACGATTGATATAAAGTTTAGAACGCTAGCATGAACCGTTCTTGAGATATTGCATAAATTTTAAATAAATTTACCAAAATATCCCATAAATTATAAAAGAATATATTAACAGTTGAGAAACATGCTCGCTTTTCATATGTAGTATCATGCGATAAATTTGATGACATCATTCTCGTGGATCTATATCGTGCCATTTATGAGAAAGGGTACTTTGAGTAATACTTTTGTATTTGAACGCCTATAGTTATTTATCTGCTATAAGAATAACTTATTTCTCCGTTTATAACGCTTGGCGAGATTTTGGCACCGAATTTGGCGGAATGTCGCCAACTTGGCAACTTTTTAAATGTTGCCAAGTTAACGGAAATCTCGTCAAATGGATAAACATGACACTAAATCAGTTAAAATGACGACTAATTGAAGAAAATTCAATTTCTTGGAAAGAGTATAAAGAGCTGCTATTAGAAAAACCTATTTTTTTACTGTAAAAATAGTAAATTAATTGCATTATATAATGAAAGTCATGTGTTGCCCACATCAGATTTTTATTTAAATAGTTTAACCATAAAACTCACTTAGGAAGATGCTTACAGCCCATAGATTAGACTACAATTTACTATTTTACCTTTTCTTTTTTTTTATACACAAAACAGCTAATGATGTAATTGCAGTTTACATTAGATTTCGAATCATTACGCTTATGTGTACACACACATTGTAAACCAGGATCAAATGGATTTGGGGAACTAGACGGCTCAGTAAGAAATAGGCTTTATATTATAATGAATGTCCCCAATGGGATAGAGTGTTGAGATAAAGTGAGAATTCTGTTGAAGTAAGTGTCAATGTAGAAACTCTCATTTTAAATGATATTTGGACTATAAGAACACCCTATGTCTCCTAAATTAAAACAACATATTCTCAACAGTTTTCTTGCAGAAAAGAAATCTGAATGAATAGAGTGATGAACTTTTCATAAGTTATGAGTTATGTTATGCAATTAGTAAACATGAAATATTATATCGTAGATGTGTGAAACACAAGGCGGGTTTTTCTTATATGTCGCTGTTGTATGAATACGCTTTATATCACAGATATGAATTGCTCTGTAATTTTATACTAAGTAATGGACATGTCTCAATAAAATAATTACTTTACTTAGTTATAGCATGGTTATATTTATATAGCAAATGTATATTCAGACCAATTTAACAATTAGCTTGAGCCGTAACTCGCTGCTTAGAATATAACCCCTTTTCTAAACTTCCAGCTTAAATCTAAAAAGGTAAATCTTAAGCTCTTAAAATTTTTAAGCAGCTGTTCTCATCTTTAAAATAGTGAAGAAACTTTTTTGTTCTTCATCAAATTCAATGGTCATGCAATATCCAATCAGAAAAACACGTTTCACTACTATGGCTCAACCATTTTTATCTCATCATCAATCTCATTCCCCATTTCTGGATCACTTCAGGTTAGTGCATTATCGGGACCTCAGAATTCCGATTTCGGAGATATAGCCATATTTGGCTAGGGGGCTTCCTAAATTTATCCCACAGGAAGGCAGGAATTCGCGGTTGGACATTTTGAAATATAATCAGATTTTCTATCAGTTGAGCCACTCAGATCTTGAAAAAAAAATTACCTTGTATTACCTCATTATATCCTTTTGGTAGCAATACTTTTGAACAATCCCAACCTTTCCGGGTCGACAGTTTACTATACATTATTTTAGGCAACAGTCATAAAGCATCAAATTTAATGTTACGTCAAAGTAGAAATCTTGACTAATTCGCAAATTGCTCGAACCACTGCATTCAATAGATTACGTATTTTGTCCATTATTTCTTGAGCAATGTACGTCGCTAGAATTCAAATGTTCTTTGTTATACCGGTTCTACTATTCAATGTTAGTAATATCGTTGAGATAGCTACTTTACAATAAAACAATCATGATAATTTGACTAGTCCGTTTTTATATATATGCAGTTTAGGTTTTTTATGCAGGTTAGTGTTTTATATATATGCAGTTTTTATATATATGCAGTTGTTGAAATCTTGGATTTTGCTAAGTAAAATCGTGTAAAATGAAAATAACCCCAAAATGTGCATGATTTTCAGTCATTTATTTAAGTAAAACAAAAGTAAGACATCTAAGAAAACTTAAAATTATACTTAGTTTATAAAACAACAAACATATGAATGTAGTAATATAACATGTTTAATTTATTTTACATTAGGAACAAAGAACAAAAAAAAAATACCCTTAAAAATTAATTATAAGTTTAATCACTGTCATCACTTTCATGTACTATCAGTCTTTTCTTTATGATAGGTACGATGTCACTTTCATCACTTGAGCTTTCTTGATGCGATTCTTGCTCAATGGTTGACGAATTAGGCAAGATCTCGGGTTGACAAGACTTTGTCATGAAATCGGTAATTAACAATTGGGTAGGTTTTTTTGCTAAATCTTTATAGACATATTCATATTGATTTACGTATTTACGAAGGTCTCGCTGGAATCGGAGAGCTCGATCAACATTTATGTCATATTGTAAGAAATGGCTGCCCAATTTTTTTCCCCAATCAAGTCCTATGCTTATGATTCTTGCTGTGAATGCAACTGGTTCAGATTGCTCTTCATCAGAATCATTGTCTTCATCATGTTTGTTTGTTTCACGAATCATCTTAATTAAATCATCTTCATTCAATTCTTCATCAGACATTATTTCTTCAATATCTGCCTGAGCTAAATCTTCAAAATCTTCTCCTCCTATAGTATGGGTCAACTCAGTGATCTGAGAATATTCATGCTCTATTGGTGATTTATAATTTCCACTTTCAACAACATCCGGCCATATTGCTTTCCAGCAGGCGTTGATCGTTGATTATTTTATCTAAGTGTATGACAGTCCAGCATGCTTATCACAATCTACAATTGTAAATTTCTTCCAATTCTCCATCAGAGTAAGAGATTCATCATTCTCCATTTGTTCTAAGATATACCTGAAAGTTTGCTTGATGTACAGTGCTTTAAAAGTCAAAATAATCCCTTGATCTAACGGCTGTAATAAGGAAGTTGTATTCTTTGGTAAAAAAACAACTTTTACATTTTCGTGTTGTAAATCTGGAGGATGACCTGGTGCATTATCAATTAATAGAAGAGCCTTAAAAGGCAATTCCTTTTTAGTTAAATAATTTTTGACATCTAGAACAAAGAAGTTATGGAACCATTCATTGAACGCTATGGCAGTGACCCATGCTTTTCTATTAGCCATCCAATAGACGGGAAGGTTTTTGATATTCTTTCCTTTGAATGATCGTGGTGATTTTGATTTGCTAGTCACCAATGGTTTCATCATATAATCGCCAGAAGCATTGCAACAGAAAAGAACTGTTATACGACTTTTCGCTACTTTATGACCACTAGCTGATTTGTGAGCTTTGACTATAAAGGTTCCTTCCGGCATTTTATTCCAGAGAAATCCGGACTCGTCAGCATTGAAAACTTGATCAGAAGTGTAGGAGTTAGCGGCAATGATTTCAGCAAGTTTTGCCGGATATTGTTGCGCTGCATCCAAATCAGCAGATTCACTTTCACCTTTCATTCTCAGATTATGTAAAGAATGTCTTTGTTTGAATCTCTCGAATCACCCATGGCTTGCGGAAAAAGACACCTTCTTTTCATCGGCCGAAGTCGACGATGACTGATTCTTAAGTGATTGATAAATCTTCAAAGCTTTATTTGTAACAGCATTGGTATCGATCGGGATTCGCTTTTGAGTTTGGTCTTTTATCCATATTACTAAGGCTTTTTCCATATTTTCCATTGTAACATCTCTAACATATGAAGTCGTACTCATACTGCTGCAGGTTCCAGCTCCTACACTTTTTCTAATGGAGTCCTCATTTTTTCTTATTGTCCTTATTGTGGCTTCATTCATGGAGTAATATTTAGCAACATCCGTTACTCTTTCCCTATTACGTAGACGGTCTAATATTTGTATTTTAGTTTCTAAAGAAATAACTTTTCTTTTCATTTGATTTTTCTTCAAATACTTTGACATTATGGAACCTTAACAAATTTACGCAAACTATAAACATGCAAGAAAAACTATAAAAGTTGAAAACTTACCAGTTCAAAAGATAAAGGCACAATAATATAAGCTTTGCTGCTAAAATGTTTCTGCACTATGTACTTGCAAGAACCAGATAGCTTTACTGTTGTGAAATACATACGGGGATTCCCCTATTACGGAGATTTCCCTATACGGGGATTCTCCATTACGGGGATTCCCCTAAATGTATATATTTTACAACACCGGGAATCCCCTGTTGTTTTCATCAGTGTTACCAAAGGAATAAAATTCAAAAATGTCATCAAATCTTTGTATAGGCGTATATGAAGCGGAATATACATTTTTATCATTTTTTTTAAATCTGTTAATTTTTAAACCGCGTAAAAGCGAAATCGTGTAAAACAAGTGCCGTGTAAATCGGGGGATAAGTGTAGTTCCATTTTTGCACTCAAACTGAAAATAAGGCTTTCTTATAAATTCAAGATTCAAGATTACATCCAACATAAATAGCAATATATAAATTATTAACTTAAAATAAAGCTTTTTATGTTGACATATATGTTGTTATTCTGATTTTGAAATGAAAAATATCACTCACAAAAATAATTTTCTATAAATAACTGGCAAAGAAATTTAGTACCGGCATTGAATGCTTTATTAAACTATAATTGTTATTATTGTTTTAGTTATTTCCTGAATTCATTAATAAATAATTCCTAGCAAACACATGACACCGTTCGTAACTCATTTCGCAGCATCACTCCGGCATTCCAGGATGTAGAAAAATCCCTTGAGACTAACCCTTAATTGCTCTTAAAGGAATCTCATCAAACATTCCAGGAAATATCTAATTACAATGCAATGTCGGAAATAAAATCCAACTAATTTCCATAGACTGTACGATGTTTTCCAACAAATAATTAACAGATATTAAAGTTCGCAATGATATATCCAGTAGCAAATGAATCTATTGCATTTTGGAGATATAGGATTCAATGATATTTTCATTTATTTGTTTTTTATTTATATATCCCGAAGAATTTCGATAATAACTCTTATCTTTATAGAAGGAATTAAGAGATAACTATCAAATTTTATCAAATAAAAATGTGATGTGAGCAGCACATGACTTTCCCTGCAGACTTATATCCACGTGCTCTTTATTTTAATTAAACTTAATTCACTTTTAATTCAATTTTCGTTCTCATTTAGTAACTTGACTTATTTCTAAAAGTGTCATAGAGACAGTACGAAAAAACTAAAATATCTCGAGAAAGACTAGTCCTAGTGTAATGGGGTTGGTCTTATTTTTTTCTTTGTTAAAAATTGCGCATTAAACAAGCATTTAATGGATATATTTGAGAATACGTAGTTTCTTATTTTAGATTTTGACGATTTTTGCGGGCCCTTCTCGGAAAGAAAGACAGCTTATACCATTTCAAGTCAGGTCAAAATGTAATCAGCACCAGGGAGACCCACAAAAAACTTATCTGCCGAATTTTGTGAAATTCGGTCCATTAGTTTTTTAGCTAGAGTGGATGCAGGCTTTTGCGGACCATTTCGCAAAAAAGGCTGGTTCTTTTATCCCGAATCGTACCCAAAACCAATCAACACTGGTTTCGCCCACAAGTAACTTACCTACCAAATTTTATAAATTTCAATCAATTAGTTTTTTAGTTAGAGTAGATACAAAAACTGCCAGACAGACAGACAGACACACAGACACACAGACACACACACACCTAGACGTCACGCTAAAAATAGGTTTTTCGTTTTCGAGAGGTCTCGAAACGTATAGATCAGTCGAAAACTCGAGTTGCGATTTTCGGCATGATTCCAATACATTCCCTATACATTACCATGTATTGCAGAAAAATTAAAAATCTGATGTGGGCAGCACATGACTTTCCCTGCAGACCTATATTCACGTTCTATTTATTTAAATTAAATTTAATTAACTTTTAATTCAATTTTCGTTCTCATTTGAAAACTGGACTTATTTTCAAAAATGGTGAAGGCAAAATACGAGAAACTAAAATATCTCGAGAACGGCTAGTCCTAGTGTCATGGGGTTGGTCTTATTCTTTTCTTCGCTAAAAATTGCGTATTAAACAAGCATTTAATGGCTATATTTGAGCATACGTAGTTCTTAAGTTTAGATTTTGATGATTTTTGCGGGCCATTTTGCAAAAAAAAGCAGGTTATTTTTTTTCGAATTATACCAAAATCTAATCAGCACCAGGGTGGCCTACAAGCGACTGATCTACCAAATTTTGTGAAATTCGGTCCATTAGTGTTTTAATTAAAGTGGATACAAACTTTTGCGGGCCATTTCGCAAAAAAAGGCGGGTTCTTTTAACCCGAGTCATACCCAAAACTAATCAGCACCAGATTCGTGCACAAGTGACTTACCTACCAAATTTTATGAAATTAGTTTTATGAAATTAGTTATTCAATTAGTTTTTTAGTTAGAGTGGATACATAATCTGCACAGACTGCCAGACAGACACACAGACAGCCACACAGACACACAGACACACACACAGACGTCACGCTAAAAATAGGTTTTTCGTATTCTAGAGGTCTCGAAACGTGTAGATCCGTCGAAAACTCGAGTTGCGATTTTCGGCATGATTCCAGTACATTCCCTATACATTACCATGTATTGCAGGAAAAGTAAAAATAAATAGAAACAGAATAGTGATACATAGATGGGGGTAATTAACAGTGTTTCTTTAAGGACTTTCTTTATGTGGGGGTGGCAAAGGAAGCATTGGGGGAAGCATTTTCTTTTTCCACTATATAAATATATATCTAAATACGGTCATATAAATAGGTACATTATCAATCTACCTTAGCCACTGGGATATCCCGCTCCTGTTTTTTCATTCGACCCAAACTGTACGACCTACTTGATGGTTTGAGTTATCCCTTGGTATCTTATTTTATTACCCAATCCGTCCAGATCACATAAAAGGTGCAGAGCAATTACAACGGACGCCTGGGAAAACCACGGAAATAACAAAATACATAGTCGTACATAGACAATAGACCTTGCTATTAACTATTGTGAAATATGTTCACTTTTCATATGTAATATTATGCAATAAATTTGTTAACATCATTCTCGTGGATATAGTAGTTTGTTATATTCATGAGAAATGTGACGTTACGTAACAGTTTTGTATTTTGACAACAAACAATTCGTCGACAGTCATTTATATATGTGCTTCTTTCCGTATGCATTTTTCTTCGACCCAGGGAGTCTGGAATACCAGAATGTGTAAGTTTTGCCCATTTTGATCGCTGGGAATTATGACACAGCAGTTTCCATTTCACTGCCCCATGTCTTCGGACGAGTCGGTCCGTCTGGGCTTTGACAGGAACCTAGTAGGGGCGGCATTCACAGGGACCTTACCAGCCTCTCCTACCAACAACTTCTTACTCAAGGAATTACGGACCCACATGTTTAAGGTGCCTGTACTCCACTTGAACAGGAGTACAGTGTCTACTAAGCTCTCTTACCCCTCCTTTGTATTTTGTAAATTCGCGTGTATATTATATTGCCGCTTAGCATTTGCATCATCATCTTGGCTTACTAAATGATGAATTTACAACCTACCAGGCGGAAGAAGGAGAGGAGTTGTTGCGTACTATAGTATTGAAATGTACTATTTTTTTTTAACACACTGTTTCAGAAAACAGCATAGATGAAGAAAAGCAAGATTGAAAATTCAGGATTAGCAACGTTGAAGTTTTCAAATTTATTTTCACAACTTACTTTGGTTGACATTGAATGCAATTTTGCAAAACTGCTAAATACATTTGAGTTATTATTTTATTGCATGTAAATTCTACCTTCTTAAATGTCGGCATGTATCATTTTTAAAACTCTCTGTATAAGCATTATTGTCACATATGGTGTCCAGAATAATAATTAATGTGAACTGTTAAGCTGTGTCAAACTCCTTATCAAAAATTTCTTCATACTATTCTGCAACCTTTCATGCAAAATAAAATATTATTATACTATTTGAAATGCATTAACGATCACAGCAAAATTTATATATATGGAAATATTACAATGGAAATGCAGTGTCAAAATTTAATTACGGTACTAATTCAAAGGATTATGCCTGCTTGTCAAGTTGTAATACGAATTTCAGAAATCACAAGTTTAAGCTCTTAATTTGAAACTTGTATTTGAAAATGGAGCCTCACATTACAATAACCAATTTCTTAAATTTAAATGCATTGTATAATTAACCCTGTTTTCCCAGAAGCTTTATGAGAGGTAATAAGGAGCGTGTGTGCTTGCTTCTGATTACTCTAATTATTATTCGCAAAATATTCCTGTCATAAAAATGTTATTTGTAAAACAGGGGTTTGATTATGTTCAAGTGCTACGATTTTTGTTTTTATAAACATTTAAAGGATAATCCTCGTTAATTCCGTACTGAATAAAATTGTTGAGAATTATTTTGACACCGTTTTTAACACATTCCAACGTATTTTAACAGTTTTTATTTTAACAGTTTTCGTTTAACAGTATTTTATTTTAACCGTTTTTGTTTAACAGTACTTTAATTTTACTGTTTTTAACACTTTGGAACGTAGTTGTAAAGTGTTTATGACTTTGTTCATTCTGTCTGTTTTCCTTTTTGTTCGCATGATAAATGCTATAAAACTGATTTTATCAAAATGAAATTTTAGTATGTTGTTGAGACGGTCTGTGGAAACATATGGGACTGTAAAAAAATTATATTACCGACTTAGTTTCGGATTTAACCCGGGTTGAAAAAATAAAAAACGCTGAACCCTATGAAAGCTTATTTTTCAAATATTTTTTTAGCGGGGTTAAAATTCAGAACTTGCTTTGAAAATTTTAGGAAGTATTCAAAGTATCACTTAATATGTGTAAAAAGTTTTTATCAAAATATGTTAAATAGTTTTTAAATAAACATTATAAAAATAATTACTCCCATATTATATGAAGAGATCATGTGACTCGTTGCAAAATACAAAATTGCAACCATTTCTTTTTCGCTTAGTGAAAATCGTGAAAGTCAAGGAACGATTATTTTTATATAGTGTTGTATCAGTTCTGAAACCGCTTTGTATTTTATATTATCTGCATATATAAATTATGTACCTCCCAAACTACGATATCCTTTATTTTAAATGATCACTAAACTTTGATTATTTCTAAAATAAAGCCTAATTTTAACGTATGCAGAATGTAAGCAAATCAAGCGATAGTAAGATGAGTTGTATAAAAATTGCTTTAACGCAAAATTACTTAGCTTTGGAATCTGGAGTATAAGTGATATGAATGAAATATTAATTGATTTTAGATAGATACTCAGATGATTTTATAGCATTTGCTGTTTTGATGAAGTTAAGGTTTCAAGTAATAGAAATTTTTTGTAGTACTGTGATAATTTAAAATATCTCACCTCCGAATGTATCGCATTTTAGATATGTTGAAATAACATTGCATTTCAGTT
Organism: Amaurobius ferox; assembly: GCA_951213105.1. Classification (NCBI taxonomy): domain Eukaryota; kingdom Metazoa; phylum Arthropoda; class Arachnida; order Araneae; family Amaurobiidae; genus Amaurobius; species Amaurobius ferox. The sequence continues at coordinate 38,006,904 of OX578143.1, forward strand.
GGAAAGTGTTTAGTAATCAATAATTTGAGCATGATGAAACTTTCTTGTTGATTTCAAATTAACGGATGAATTACAAATTAATTTGAAAATTTAATATATAGTTCATAAACGTGCCATCATAAAATTTTTGATTTATCAAAATTGATAACGAGTAGTCGTATCAAGAAGTGTTCCACAAAATAGAATCTCCCTAAATTTTATGATAAATATTATACGCTCTACGGAACCATTCAAATCAGTTGTTTGGATCATTTCCATAAAAATGTTCAAATAGTGTGCCTGAAATTGTTTATAAATCGTGATGCTAATGAGGAAGTATTTACAAAGAATTTACAACGCTTGTTTGAAATATAAACAATATTCGCTAAATGCTGTACTTCCTTTCCATACTGGAGCTTTAAATATCTTCCCTCTGGAGAGTGTATTTCAGAAAGATTGTACGTCCACATATATTTTAAACTAATAACTGAAGACCCATGTTCCCGTAAGAAACGCTTCAAATAATTCAGATATTCAGAGTACATCAATTTTGCCCAGGTTACAAGTTTGAGTGAAAAAGTATACTATTTAACATTTTATACGAGCCCTCACACAAAGTAAGATTTTGTTAGCAAATTTTTACTGATTTATTTAAATATCTTTTGAAATAATTACAGGCTCTCTAATATACAAATGTGACCGTGAAAACATTACCCATTTACACAAAAATTGTCCATTAGAAAAGTGACTTTGAAAATGTTTTAGGATTTACACCATTATTTTTCATTTAAAAAATATAGTGAAATGGGGTCGTACAGAAATTTAGTTTTGTGAGTTAAAATTTGCATTTGTTGGTGTGTGGCATACTTATCTTTAGCGAAAGTTTTATTGAACTCCTAATTATCCGTCAATAAAATTTTAACTAATGATAGATCGGGTGTTTTTGATTATAAAATTGGATTATAAAAAATACGTTAACAATAAATGTTTTTCTAGGGGGACCGTATAAAATGTTACACTTTGTACATATTTACTAAAAATGTCTGTTGGTCAAAATTTGCATACGGCCTACTTTAATGATAGTTGATACAATAGTCTATTTTAATGATTTTGTTAGTCTACTTTAATTAAAGAATTTCTTGAGTTACAATCATGGATTCACGATCAATCATTCAGAAGAGATTTCACCGTGTAAATTTAAACACCCCTTATACCAAACAAAATATTAGAAGTAAAACTTTTTCTCTTTTGAAGGTGTAATATGCAATATCAAATAGTTTTGTAGATCTCGTATTAATTTTTGCATTTTAACATCATAAATAATATTTTGATATTTAAAAATTTAAAATTCAAACATTGACGGAAATGAAAATATATGTGTAAAATGTATTTTTAGAACTTGTTTTATAATGAGAAGCATATTTATATTATAAAAGACACTATACAACACTTATCATCACACACCGAATTTTAAAATACTCTTTGAATAGAAATGTATGAATGCATTTAAATTTTCTTCCATGAATCAAATATTTCTTAAAACCAGTCCTTTAGCAATACTATATGAACCATAATATGTTGACATTTTGGTTAAAAGTGTCAATCAAAATAATAAGCGCTTTAAATGCATGCAGCCCATAACCAAGTAATGCATTCACGCAATCCAATGTAAACTCAAACATAAATAATCAGATTCCATACCCTCTATTACCAAGAGCAAATCAGAAAGATGGTGTGACAGTGATTGGGAAAAGAACAATTGCGTTCCCATAGAGGGAGAGTTTGTGACAAGCCTCAAATATTCGATGGTTAGTCGGCATTCAGTGAACACATAAAGCAAGGAGTGTCACTAACAGTCAGTCGCTGCTACATAGTAATTAGCAAGTGGGCACAATTGAAGTATTAACTGCTGAGTGACAGCAAGGTGTTTGCTGATGAGATGATAAATGGGCACATATTATCGTGAGCATCTATAATCGCTACCTAAAAATCCAGTGTTTCCACTGCAATTACACGGCCGTAGCCAGACAGGGACAAATGTGGCTAAGCACCCCAAGAGGTGTACTCAGGACCCTGATAAAATTTATAAAATATTACCTTTTTAGCAGTGATATGAAATGTCATCCAACCCTCTAAAAGCATTTTTTCACAGTGACTTAAGATTTACGTCACACTGTGACTTTTGGACGTCACAGTACGTCCGGCAATGTCATATTGAGGTCGAGTCATTTTGGTCATTTTCATGGTCGTTTGTGACGTCGCATATTAACTTGAGTAGTATCTATACACCCGTACGAGCACACATGTACTTTATACACTAAAAACTATATTTTATAGCTTATTTTTATCTTTTTATATAAAAAAAAAGGTCTCGATCCATTTTAATATTAAAAACATGATTTTATAACTAAATAAGGCCTTTTTTACATTTAGACCAAATTTTAACTTTTTTTTTAGATAAATGCGTGAAAAAAGAGATTAAAGATAGTCCGCCCCATTATGGGGCTACCTCACTTTGAGGGGACCGTTAGTCCCCCCATACATAGGTAAATTACGGTGAAAGGATTTATATGAAAGTCGTGAAAAAAGAGGACTTCCAAAATGAATGGAAGTCCTCTAAATATATTTTAAAAAAAAATCTTTTGAAGATTTCTAACTAAACAAAATTAAAAAAGAATTATAAAAAATGGTATATCCTATACCATCATCAAGGGTCTTAAAATATTACCAAATCAAAGATATTGTCGAAAGAAGAAATAAAGAAGGATGAAAAAACGCGTCCAGAAATTACGGACGCGTTTTATAGAAAGAAAACAGGTTATTTTATAGAGTTTTTAGAAGAAAATAATTATGAACAGATAAGAGCAAAAAATTATGCATCTAATTTAACAGTTTTAAATTCATCCATTCTTCATAATCTGTAAAACCTCTTTCTTCCATCTCTTTTTTAAGTTTTTCTCTGTATTCTTTATCAGACTTTGACTCTCTAAATATTTTTTCTGCTATAATATTTTTTTGTTCATTATCAGAAATCGTAATAGAAACATCAGGATCAAATCCACTTAGTACATTAATTATTCTAGTTACTTCCCCAACGAAACATGTATCCTCTTTTAGTTCATCTTTTAACACTTTTATAATTTCATTTTTATTCACATTTTTTAAAATTCTATTAAACACAACAACAAATATCTCTAAATTTAATATTATGGAATTCCTCCTCCAATAAGTTAATTTTTATATCTAATTCTTTAAAGCATTCATCTAAATCATATGTAATTTCTGTATTTAATAATTTTATGATACTCTCTCTCAAAGATTTTTGAATATATGTATTATGCACTTTTTGAGAGTCCTTATATACATTATTATAAAATAATTGTCTTATTAAAATCGGGGGTAAATTTATTTCATCATAGTATACTTCATATATTCCAGGTAAAAATATTAATTCATTTAGAGATGTAATATCATTTTCGCTACAATTTAATGTTTCTAAATTAGTTAAATTTTCTATTCCTTCAAGGGATGTTAATTTATTTCCCTCACAATTTAATTCTTTTAAATTAGTTAAATTTTTTATACCTTCAAGAGATGTAATATCATTTTTGCTACAATTTAATGTTTCTAAATTAGTTAAATTTTCTATTCCTTCAAGAGATGTTAATTTATTTAAATCACAATTTAATTCTTTTAAATTAGTTAAATTTTTTATTCCAGCAAAGGGTATTAATATATTTCCTCCGCAATATAATTTTTTTAAATTAGTTAAATTTTCTATTCCTTCAAGGGATGTTAATTTATTTCCCTCACAATATAATTCTTTTAAATTAGTTAAATTTTTTATTCCTTCAAGGGATGTTAATTTATTCCCCTCACAATATAATTCTTTTAAATTAGTTAGATTTTCTATTCCTTCAAGGAATGTTAATTTATTTTCCTCACAATTTAATGTTTCTAAATTAGTTAAATTTTTTATTCCTTCAAGGGATGTTAATTTATTTCCTCCACAATTTAATTCTTTTAAATTAGTTAAATTTTTTATACCTTCAAGAGATTTTAATTTATTTCCCCTACAATTTAATGTTTCTAAATTAGTTAAATTTTCTATTCCTTCAAGAGATGTTAATTTATTTCCTCTACAATATAGATTTTTTAAATTAGTTAAATTTTTTATATCTTCAAGAGATTTTAATTTATTTCCCCTACAATTTAATGTTTCTAAATTAGTTAAATTTTCTATTCCTTCAAGAGATGTTAATATATTTGAATCACAATATAATGCTTTTAAATTCGTTAAATTTTCTATTCCTTCAAGAGATTTTAATTTATTTCCCCAACAATTTAATGTTTCTAAATTTATTAAATTTTTTATTCCATCAAGAGATGTTAATTTATATCCATCACAATATAATGCTTTTAAATTCGTTAAATTTTCTATTCCTTCAAGAGATTTTAATTTATTTCCCCAACAATTAAATATAAAAATAGATTTCACTTCAGTAGGATTCTTTATATTTAAGAAAGACATAGTTTTTTTTCCATACCATTATTATATGTAACATCCATTTATATAGATACATTTTTATTAAATATTTATTTATCATCTTTGTTAGTTAATTTATTTCCCTCACAATTTAATACTTTTAAATACGTTAAATTTTCTATTCCTTCAAGTGAAGTTAATCTATTATCTCTACAATATAATATTTTTAAATTAGTTAAATTTTTTATTCCATCAAGAGATGTTAATTTATTTTCATCACAATGTAATATTTTTATATTTATTAAATTTTCTATTCCTTCAAGAGATTTTATTTTACTTTTATTACAATCTAATACTTTTAAATTCGTTAAATTTTCTATTCCTTCAAGAGATTTTATTTTATTTTTATTACAATCTAATACTTTTAAATTCGTTAAATTTTCTATTCCTTCAAGGGATGTTAATTTATTTAAATCACAATATAATTCTTTTAAATTAGTTAAATTTTCTATTCCTTCAAGAGATTTTAATTTATTTCCCTCACAATCTAATTCTTTTAAATTAGTTAAATTTTCTATTCCTTCAAGAGATTTTAATCTATTATATGCACAATTTAATGTTTCTAAATTCGTTAAATTTTTTATACCTTCAAATGAAATTAATCTATTATCTTCACAATATAATTTTTTTAAATTCGTTAAATTTTTTATTCCATCAAGTGAAGTTAATCTATTGTCTTCACAATGTAATTCTTTTAAATTTATTAAATTTTCTATACCATCAAGTGAAGTATAATTCAATAAAGAAATAGATTTCACTTCAGTAGGATTCTCTATATTTAAGAAAGATATAAATGTTTTTTTTATATCATTATTATATGTAACATCCATTTATATAGAAACATTTTTATTAAATATTTATTTATCATCTTTGTTAGTTAATTGTCTCAAAATATAAACACACTCTCTCAAGACTGATTTAACTTCATATATCTCTTCAATAATTTTCTCTTGGTAAGGTTCTATTTCATGATGACCAAACTTTTTATTTAATTCACTCATCAGTATTGCTTGTATTTTTTTTCAATGAACATTAAAAAAGTGATCAGGTAATAGCTCAAATTTATATTTAATCAAATAACAAAAATCTAATTTATGCATAAATTCTTCTATAAAATTTTCACTAAATGTTTGATATCTAGTTATATACAGCCAATTTAAATCATCTTTTAATTCTCTCATAGTATCTTCTGTAAGATTTTGAAATATTGATACTTTATATAAATCTAAATTATCAGAAAATTTTATGATAAATTCGTTACTTAAAGTTTGATATTGAGATATGTTTACCCAATCTACTTTATCTTTACATTTTTCTATAAAATCTTCTGATAATTTTTGATATCTAGAAATTTTAGACCAATCATCAAGTTGAGCAAATTCTTCAATAAAAGATTCAGACAGTGTTGAATATTGTAAAACTAAATCCCAATTTACATGATCTTTAAGATTTCTAATTACATCTTCAGATAAATTATTTCTGGAAAATTCATTCCAATCAATATCCATTTATTAGAAAGAAATTTTTTCAATATGCATATAAGGTTTTAAAGCGTTACCATCACATTTTATCTTTAATGTGATGATATCATCACGTTTACCATAAGCAAAACAGGTTACTGCATCTCTATTAACCATTTCGGGACGGCGGCATTCCGGAGCTGTCGCGGCCCAAAGGACGACGCGCTTCGCTTCTGAACTGGTCGAAAAGGACGGAGTATTTTTTGCGCTAAGCCTAACTCTCGAAAAAAATTCATTGAAAATCACGTATTCAACACAGAAATATACTTTTCACAGGAATAAAAGAAATATTTATGTTCTATTTGATGTATAATTTTCATACAAATCTGAATACAAAATACTCGTTAGTTGCTCCCATTCTTTTATCCGAAATAAACGAATAATTTCACTGCCTCTAAAACCCAAACAAAAAAAAATACTCTCTTATATTCCTATGATTCACCAACGAAATCATAACGCTGAAATAAAAATAAAAACCGAAACTCAATTATAAAATTGTTGATGCTACGAGAATTGCTCTGTTTGTTTATGTTACAAAATGATTTTCACCGCTCCAAATGGAGAAATAATTCATTCGATCCTCTTCCGCCAAGGTCATGCCTCTGCAAAATGCATTAGTTATTGATGTTAGTTATGCATATGTTAGTTCCATGGACAAGTAACGCCATGTAGTTCACAAATTAAAACGTTCTGCGTACTGGCACTTATGCGTGCCACTATCCGCTTGCGGTAAAATTTCCTCTGGCCCGAATGAGTGCCGTTCGTCCTTGAATGCATGTTCGCATCTGGCACCTGGGCGTGCCATTCGTCGCGAAAGGGTTAAAGGGGCATAGGACCTTTAAACCTTCAAAAAATCAATTTTTCAATTTTATTTTATTCTGAATGTTTGAACATTTCTGAACACTGTGCAAAAAACCGCATTCTAAAATTCGCATTATTTCTAAAGTTATGAGCTTTTATGCAACATACACTTTTGAAAATTTTCTCATGTCAGCCATCGCCGCCATTTTTAAAGGGACGTCACTATTTGTTTACGTTTGCAGTTTGCTGTTTTGTCATGTCAATCTAATACTTTTTCCACCACCATGTCTTAATTATTTATTTAATTATTTCTGCAGCAGCAGGAAGGCAACTACTCACCTCTACTAAACTGCTCAGCCCAGATTGTTTATATTCTAGAGCCGTTAACTTGTTTATAACGTGGAGAATTTCTTCTGAGTTTTACAATTTCTTTTCATTATATTTTCTTACTTTTTACGATTGATTTGCGGCATTTATGTTGTTTAAGCATAAAAACTTTGAACTAAAATACAGTTAATCTATTTTATAATTATGCATTACAAACTTCTTCACGTTTGCATATTTATTTGTGTAAACTTCAACGTACAAGACTGTTTGGTGCAATTTTTTAATATAAACTTTTTGCTTTTTGCTTTCTAATAATGGATACACCGGCAACTAAATCTCGTTCTGGGAAAAGAAGACGTTTTCAATGAAATATGTATGTAATTAAAAACAAAAACAATCCGAAAGTTTTCGAATGAAAAATGTTGATTCTACGCCTAAGCTAAGTGCTTCAAGTAAAAAAACTGTTCAGCTCAAAAGATGAACTTTCACTTGATAAGTCACATATTTCATCTGAAGAACATTAATATAGAATAGTTCATATATCAGTACTTTTCAAGGAGCTTGCAGATGTTTTGTGCTGCAAAATATGTCATGGAACAATAAATATACGTGAAAAATCTTCAATGGGTTTAGCATCAACATTTCTTGTATATTGTGATAGCTGTGATGAACTAAAGTCTGTGAAAAATTCAAAACTGCTTGGTGTTAAGAAAAATATTCCAGAAATAAACAGAAGAGCTATATTTTCTATGCGATGTATAAGGCAGGGCTTATCGGCTTTATCTCCTTTTTGTTGTACGATGGGTCTTCCAGCGCCTGTTTCTCAGAAATCATATAATAAAATTAATCGCAAGACTTTAAATGCCACATCTGTTGTAGCTAAATCTTTAATGAAAACTGCTGTCCAGGACGAAAGAGAATTATCAAATGGATCGAAAGATATTACTGTAAGTGGAGATGGTAGTTGGAAAAATAGAGGGTATTCGCCACGTGTAGGTGTGTGTACACTAATCTGAGCAGAAAGCGGGAAGGTTATTGAAACCGAAGTAATGTCTTCTTCTTGTAAAGGCTGCAACAGCTACAGAAGTAAGAAAAGTGGCCCTCGGTATGAAAAGTGGAAAAATAATCATAAAATAGTGTGTTCGAAAAACCATTCGGGTAGTGCGGGAAAAATGGAATGTGATGGAATTTCGAGTCTCTAGCACTACATATGAAGTTTGAAAAGCTCGTAAAAGGCAGAAAACATTTGATTTTCAAAGACAAGAGGAAGAGGAAGGAATTACTTATGCATCAGGTGCATTTTGATGCTAAATTAGATATAAAATAACACAGGATGTATAATAAACTACAGCCAAACATTAATTAGCCGAACTGCGATAACTCAAAATTTTCCATGTGCGAAAGTCATATTTGTTATATATTTTTGTAATTTTAAACAATTTCAATACGTCAAATTTTCTGTAACTCATTCTTTTCTTGTCACTAGAGTTTCAGTTTATCAAAGTACCACTGCAGCTGTTTTTCTCAGGTAGGTGATTTTACAACTTGCGCACAGCATATTTTAAAATATATTGTACCAATCACTTTCAAGTTTTTGCTCTTACTTGTTTCATCTATATATACAATTTATACAAAAGAGATTCCTCCTAAATAAGTAAAAATTTAGTAAATGTTTTTCATCTGACTGACAAGAAACTTCTTCACGAAGCTGATGTTCGAGCTTCCGAAGCAACATATAGAGCTCAAATACTTCTTAAAAGGCAGAAAAATTTTGATTTTTCAAACATAACAGAATTAGGAAGGTGCTATTTATGCACTGGAAGCATTTTAAGGTCAAAATACTATAATAAATAACACTGAATATATTTTTAAACTTAAAAGCGGGTATCTCAGATATGTGATTTTAGCCCTTGTGCGCAATATATTTTAAAATATATGTAGCCAATCACTTTCAAATTTTTTGCTCTTACTTGTTTCATTTATATACATAATCTATAGATAAAAATTCCTCATAAATACGTAAAAATTTAGTAAACGTTCTTCATCTGACTAACAAGAAACGACTGTGCGAAACGTCTGTTCGAGTTTCCGAAGCAACATATAGAGCTCAAATACCCCTTAAACGCAGAAAAATTTTGATTTTTCAAACATAACAGAATTAGGAAGGTGCTATTTATGCACTGGAAGCATTCTAAGGTCAAAATACTATAATAAGTAACACTGAATATATTTTTAAACTTAAAAGCGGGTATCTCAGATATGTGATTTTAGCCCTTGTGCGCAATATATTTTAAAATATATGTAGCCAATCACTTTCAAATTTTTTGCTCTTACTTGTTTCATCTATATACATAATTTATAGATAAAAATTCCTCATAAATAAGTAAAAATTTAGTAAACGTTCTTCATCTGACTAACAAGAAACGACTGCGCGAAACGTCTGTTCGAGTTTCCGAAGCAACATATAGAGCTCAAATAGCTCCTAAAAGGAAGAAAAGTTTTGATTTTTCTTACATAACAGACATAGGAAGGAGCTAATTATGAACTAAAGGTATTTTAAGGTACAAAATAAGATTATAAGTAACATTGAAGCATTTTTAAATTTTAAAGCTGTTTTTCTCAGATATGTGATTTTAACACTTCGCAATATATTTTAAAATATATGTAACCAATCACTTTCAAATTTTTTGCTCTTACTTGTTTCATCTATATACATAATTTATAGATAAAAATTCCTCATAAATAAGTAAAAATTTAGTAAACGTGCTTCATCTGACTAACAAGAAACTACTGCGCGAAGCGTCTGTTCGAGTTTCCGAAGCAACATATAGAGCTCAAGTAGCCCCTAAAAGGCAGAAAATTTTTGATTCTTCTTACATAACAGACATAGGAAGGTGCTATTTATGAACTAAAGGCATTTTAAGGTGTAAAATAAGATAATAAGTAACACTGAATGTATTTTTAAACTTTAAAGCTGTTTTTCTCAGATATGTGATTTTAGCCCTTGCGCGCAACATATCTTAAAATATATTTAACCAATCACTTTCAAATTTTTTGGGCTTACTTGTTTCATCCATATATATAATTTGTACTTCAAAAATTCACCATAAATAGTAAAAAAAGAATTGTGAAGAGGTTTATTTCATGTTTTTTAACACTGAAAATGAAAATTTCATTTTGTTTAGATTTTAAAAATATTAAATTTATTTCAAAATTTTAAAAAGTGTGTACAAATTAAAGATGTAATAGTTATAAATATATTATTATCAAATTGAAGTCCATAAGTATAATATTATTTGAAATATCCTGCGCGCGGCTGCTACATACACCATTATGTCTGTCAAAATTGTATAAATTTTAAAAAACAATATAAAATGTACATATAATTATATGACTTCAGTAAAATTTGTGTAGTAAGAAAGGTTTTCTATATGTTTAGAGAAATAAATTTGAACATCTGGGATACACCTGGTTAAAATTAAAAAATTGTAAAGATAGCTCTATTTTCAATGAATTTCGACTGTTTAAAGGTCCTATGCCCCCTTAACATTTAAAATTTCCTTACCATTGATTTCCAGAGATATCAGTGGACTTTTATCATATATATATTTACTTTTTACTGTATCATATATATCTATATATATGGAAATTTTCATATACATATCGGTAGATAATCGCATCTCTTGATCCAGTAATTTTGAGCTCATCATGTTGAAATTTACTTTTTTATAATCCCCATCTGTATGAAAATCATTTAGTATAGTAACCCAGATATCTCTATTGTCTAAATATATTTTATTGACAACATCGTTATCATTTTCAGGTTCAGAAACATTCGTAATTATTTTATTTTTTGCATCAAATTTATCATTCTGTAATATTAACGAATTTTTTTCAAAATATATTTTATTCACAACATTTTTTTCATCTTTAGGATCTGCAACATTTCCTATTCTTTTTCCTTTTGCATAGTAAGGTTTACCTTCTAAAGTATGTAAAGTTGTATCATTTAATTCTTTTATTCTCTTGCCTGTTTCTTCAGTAAAGATTAAAAAACCCTCATCATATTTAGTTTTTATAAGATCTCTCAATTCATGATGATTATTCTCTATTTTATTCAAAACAAAACTTTTAGTGGTTAAATCTAAATCATCTATAGGATTTTCACAATTTTTTAAAATTCTATTTTCCATATCATAATTTCCATCATTCATTAATTTAAAACCTATACCAGGAGGTCCAATAGGTCCTTCTTTCATTTGATGATCATAAGGTGGATAATAAGCACTCATTTATTTAATTTTAAGATTTTAAACTCTTAACCATTGTTATAGTTTTATTTTTTAAATTTATAAAACATATCTTTCTTTCTTTAAAAATAAAATAAAACTTATATTCCTTTTGACTATTCGTTATCCAATTAAATTCAATATCTAAATTATTTAAATCGGTATAGTTTTCATGATTTGATGAGTCAAAAGGAAAAATAGGATACAGATCACCAAAATTCTTCTTATTTTTCAAAAATCCTGTTTCTGTATTAATACTGTTATATCCTACATATAAAAGAGCTTCATACACTCTATTATAATCTTTATTGGTAAAATTTGTTTTATAACGCATAAGAGGAACTTGTTTATTATTAATCATCAACCAGCATTCTCTCATATCTATATTATCAAATATCATATTATTTTTTTCATAATTACTATCTCTTTCAACATATTGAGGAATAACATAGACACCTAAAACTTCATCTGACGCTGTAGTTGCTGTCACAGATCCACTATCGCTTCTATAAGGGCCCACCATCTTAAATCTATATCGATCCCAATTTACCTCTATATCTTTATTAGATAGATATGATTCCAGAAACAAGCTTTCTGCAGAATTTTTTTATTCTATATAAGGTAAATGTAAGGTTAAACCTTCAACTACTACCTTATAATTTTCGTTTCTTATATTAGTATATATCATATTTTTATTTTCATTTCTTTGAATTTCTATTTTCACTTCAAAACCTGAAATTATCTTTTCATATTCTCTAAAGAAATTGATTATATCTTTTAAAGGTGTCCATATTTTAATGACATTGCTATCTTTCGTTAGTTCCCATCTCTTTACGAATCCTTCGTTATAATCTTTATTCATTTTCAAATTATTAAAAAATTCAGTTATTTTAGCAGTATCTTCTAAAGTACCATCATATTTGAACTCATTACGGTCAGCTGAATCAGATGTATCTAGATAAAAAAATTCATTTTGAGCTTGTGATGTTACATAATCAGGAGTATAATGAATTAATCTTAAAACATCATTCATGATTGAAAAATTTGACTGTGTATTTGATTCAATTTCGGTATCTCCTATATATACTTTTAAAGTTTTGATAAAACCTCCGCCATTTACCAGACTCACATTTTCGTTTCCAATGGATGATTTATCATTTTTTGTAATTTTTAATTTTTGTTCAAGATATCCTCTAGAATATAAAATTTTTGCTTTAGTATCATTAATATGAAAAACATAGGTAGCATTCTCATCTGAACTATGTTCTTTTGGATGAATTTCTCTTAATTCATAACTTTTAATTTGATCATTATAATAATAACGAGTATCACTTAAATCATAAATCATTTATTTAGGAAGAATTTTTAAACCACCTCCTTTCTTTTTCATAGAAAATATTTAATTTAATTTATTCTTAGGTTTCAATAAAACCTTTAAAAATCCTAGTATTTTTTTACTTTTTCTATATAATCTATGTTTATTCATTTATTTAAGAAGAAATAAAATTAAATTCTACAGCTCCTTTATTTAAATCTATTAATTCACCTTTTTGATTAGTAATCCTCATTTTTATTCTTTCAACAGGATCTACTTTAACAGGAAAAAATATCCAATTATTAAATTCTTTTGAAATTATACTACCTGGAGGGTTTTTATTAGTGAAAGAATATATGACTTCTGAATTATATTGATTTATTAAAGATCCTTTTACAACATCACAGTGAATATAAATATTATCATTTCCATTAGATATATCAGCAATATGTTCACCTTCAATCTCTGTTTCTTCATCATAACTTCCATATGTCGGTTTTAAAAAGCCTATAATTTTATGAAAGTTACTTTCTGTAAAATCAATTACCCAATTTTTTTTCAGTTTAATTGATATTCTTTGTCTTGCTTCAATAATGCCAAATTTCACAAGTGGATCCTTACCAAATATTTTCATCATATACTCATTTAAACCTCTTACAGTATAATTACCATTTGAGATAACAATTGTTATATCTGTGTCTAATGTATACATTCTAAATATGTTATTTCCATAATTCTTACTTATATTAAACCAGGAAACTTCCATAGAGAATGAGTGTAAAGCTAATTTTTTTTATTTTAAGAGGTGTAATAAAATTTACAGTAAATTCCTCTGATTTCTCATGACCTTCAGATTTTAATATTATCATTTATACATAACAAAATTTTCATTATAGTCACTAGGTTTTTGTGTAGGAAATGATTTGAGAACATTTTTAGGTGATATACCTTTATTCCTTTCTCTTATATATTTCATACAAAATATACCACATTTCACAGATGAAGGTTTCTGTAAAAAACTATCATTATAGCCTATTTTTTTATTGGATGTAACAAGAAATGATTTAATATTTTTAGGAATATAGTCCTTCTTCATACTGTCATATTCACCAAACGGATCAAAATATTCCACATATTTATATTTAGGATCATTATAATAACAAACCCAATGAGTTCCGGGGCCTGTTGATACATCTAAATTAATGATTCCATTTTCAAATTTTCCTATTGTTTTAGGTAATAAATCGGAGGTAAACACACCTCTAAATCCTTTTTCATTTTTCATATTATCTTTAATCATTTTGTCGCTAATTCCCACTGTTGATATATTCCCTTTCCAAGTTTTTTTTTTCCCAGACCCCTTTTTTTGTATAGCTGAACTAGCTAATTCTGATAAAGCACCTGTTGCTAATGCTGGAACTGCAATTTTAGCAGCAGTTATTAAAGAGGGTATAAGTGCCGCTAGAAATTGTAAAAATCCTCCATTTTTATCTAATTGAGTTTTACTGATTGTAATTCTTTTTTTATCATTAATATGATTAATTTGAGTTTTAGTTAAATACATCTCATGATTAGGAGTTTTAGATTTATCTATTTGTAATGTTACTTCTACTTTATTTTTAAAAGCTGATTTAAGTTTATTTTTCTGACCTTCACTCAAATAAACTTTATTTTTTATCATTTATTAACAGAGAAATTGTTTATGATATCGTTGTACATCATTATAAGTCATTTCTTTATTTTTTAATAACATATCTAACAATAAAGCTACTTGATTATACAATTTCTTTGATTTACTTCCGTTACATATTTTTTCTGTTAAATTTGATAATACATTCAATCCTTTACCCACCTTCATTTCTTTACTACTTCGAATCATATTTAATCTATGCATATAATTTTGCAACATATTTTCTTTATTTTTAATTTCTTTTATATCATACTTTTTCTGGTTTAATTCCTCCTCTGAAAAATTTTTAGCTCTAGAAATTGTACTTTTTAAGTTGCCTATTTTCTTAGATAATCCTTCTTTTAACTGTTTAGCTCTTCCATACATCTCCTCTAATTTTTCTTGATCGTTTAAAAATACTGACGGTCTGTATAATTTTTCCTCTTTTAAATATTTTAAATTTAAATTTTGATCGATATCATAAGTATAAGATACTAATTCTTTCACAGCTTCAATAGGCTCTTCTATAGATGGAAATGAAATATTTTCTACAACATTTTGAATACTTTTTACAATCTCTTTATTTGATTTTTCATATTTTTCAATTTCTTGAGTGACTATTTTATGAAATTCCTCTAAGGTCTTTTGAATACCTATTTTGTCTTTTAGTTGATCTTCATTATTCTTTCTTATTTCTTTTTCTATTTTTACTATTTCAATTGAATCTTTTATTTGCTTTAAAAACTTGTGTTTCCGTTCTTTTTCTAAGTTCATTTATATAATATTAATTTTTTTACTGCAGCTAATTTTATTTTTACTGCAGCAAATTTTATTTTTACTGCTAGTAATTTATGATAAAAATTAAAGATTACACGGAACCAGAAGAATTACCTGATCCTAAACAACATCCTTTGTTACCTAAACATCCATTTAGATTACTTATAGTAGGATCTTCAGGTTCAGGTAAAACAAATTTACTGTTAAATTTGATTTATGATTTATTATTTGTTGATACATTATATATATGTGCAAAAGATTTATACGAACCTAAATATTCTAAATTACAAGAAATATATACATTGTTTGAAGATATAGAAAGAGAAGATATTTTGAAATGTAAGAATATAAAGAATAAGAAAAGATTATTAAAATTATATGATAAGTTCAAAAAAAAAGTATTATTTTCTTCAGATCAAAATTTTATTACTGTAGATGATTTAAATCCTACATTAAAGAATTTAGTTATTTTTGATGATTGTGTGATTGAGAAAGATCAAAAAAACATCGAAGAATTATTTATCAGAGGTAGAAAGAAAAACGCATCCTTTATTTATTTAACTCAGTCATATTTTTTAACACCTATCAATATAAGAAGGAACTGTAATTACGATATATTTTTCACTCTACAACCAAAAGAAAATCAACAGATTATAAGAGAGATAGATGGTTTATTAAGTACTGAAGAATTCAAACAAATATATAATAAAAGTGTTCAAGAAAAATATGATTTTTTTATGTTAGATTTAGTGAATCCCGAAATGAGATACAGGAAAAAATTTAATCCTATATAAATGGATGTATATTTAGAAAAAAGATTATATGTTTACAGAAAGAATAGAAATTTGTATCAAAAGATAAGTATTTCATTATCAGTAAGTAAGGTTATTCTAAGTGGAACAGGTTTATCAGCTATAGTCTTTCTACCACTTGCTTTTTTAAGTTTATCAGTTGGTATAGTAGAAGCTATCGATCTTACATTAAAAATTGCTGAAAGAAAGGAAGAATATAGACATTGTTATAATTTTTATAAAGAACTCATTAATTCGTTTAAAGCTAAGGATATGACAGAAGAAGAAATTTATATGTGTGAAAAGGATTTCATAAAAAGTTTAAAATTTAATCCAGTTGAAAAATACGTAAAACAAATGCAATTGAATGGATATAAATTTCTAAATAAATAAATGGTGTGTAAAAAAAATATTCATATTTTTAAAGAAATAAAAGGTGGAGGTTATGTAGGTTTAATTAGAGGTGGTGATATTATAGGATGGTTACAAGATAAAACAAATCCTCCAGAATTACATTTACCAGGATATCAATATTGTGGTCCATTTACAAAATTAGAGAAAAGATTAAAAAGAGGTGATCCTGGAATAAATAGAGTTGATAAAGCATGTAAAAAACATGATATTGAATACAATAAAACAAAAGATACAAAACTAAGACATGTTGCTGATCAAAAATTAATAGATGATTTAAATGATATACAAGATCCAACATTTCGAGAAAGATTAGCTAGAGGAATTATTAAACCTATTATTAAAGCTAAAAAAACTTTTGGATTAGGTCTTTCTATATATTGTGTCAAGTGTAAAGATAAAACCCCAACTAAAAATTATCATAAAACTACTTCTAAAAATAATAAACCTGTTGGTAAAGGTATCTGTACTATTTGTGGAAGTAAAAAGAATACTTTTTTAGGAATTTAAAAGAGGTCTATTATAATCCAGAAACAGGCTATTGTGGTATTCAAGAATTGAAAAGAAAAACAGGGTTACCTAATGTTGAAGAATTTTTACATGAACAAGATGTATATACTAGATATAAACCTGTCATTCGTAAATTTAAAAGAAGAAGAGTTTATGTTCCAAACAGTAATAATCAATTTGACGCTGATTTGTTATATATAAAAAATTATAGCAAATATAATGATGGAACTAATTATTTGTTAACGGTTATAGATGCTTTTAATAAATATGCTTGGGTTTTTCCTATAAAAAGAAAAACATCTGAAGAAGTAGTACAAGGTTTTAAACAAGTTTTTAAAGAAAGAATACCAAAATTCATTTTGACAGATGAAGGTACTGAATTTACAGGAAAACAGACACAAAAATTATTTAAAGATAATAATATACATTGGTTTACAACTAAAAATAAAGAAATAAAATCTGCAATAGCTGATAGATTTAATAGAAGTATAAGAGAAAAAATTATAAAATATATGCATGCTAACAATACTAAAAGATATATTGATGTATTACCTAAATTACTTAAAAATTATAACAATTCATACCATAGATCAATAAAAATGACACCTGTTGAGGCTAGAGAAAATGAATCTCAAGTTTATAAAAATTTATATACGAAAAAGATCATAAAAAAACCTAAATTTAAGATAGGGGATAGTGTTAGAATATCTACAATTAAGAAAACATTCAGGAAAGTAGATGATTCTACATTCACTGAAGAGATTTTTATAGTTTCTGAAGTATTGAAAACACATCCAATTACTTATCGATTAAAAGATTTAAACAGTAAAGAAATTGAAGGAACTTTTTATGAAAAGGAAATGGTAAAATATAATAAAAAAGATGATGTATATAAAATTGAAAAAATCATAAAAAAGAAAGGAAATAAGTATTTTGTAAAATGGCTAGGATATCCAGATGAATTTAATAGTTGGACATCTGAATTAGTTTAAAGATAAATGAATAAGATGAAATTAATCTATGATTCAGAAGAAGAAGAATATTTTTATGTTATCGATTATGAAAGTTTAAAACAAAGATATAATAGTAGAGTTTGTTATTTTAATCGATTAAGAAGGAGATATAATATTTCTCAAGAAGTTGAGGATATGTTTTTAAAATTTTTAGATTTTATGTATTATGAGAAATCAATTAACTATTACTATTTTATGAAAAAGATTTGTGATATTTTTAATATTGAAAATAATATAAATGTACAAAAAGTTAAAAAGAAATATGAAAAAATATGGAATGATTTCTTACAAAGTATTTCAAGAAATGTTTCCTAATAAATGGAGGTTACAAAAAAGTGCATACACTGTTTGACTATGAAATCAGTAAATGAGTTTTACATATATCATAGAAATGGAAAAATTAATTCCCAAAGTCGTTGCAAATGTTGTGAATCCATAATTAAATATAAAAAAAAATATATGTCAATGTGGAAAGCAATATACATATACACACAAAAAGAGACATTTGAAAAGTAATTATCATAGTAAGCATCTTCCAGGAAAAAGTATTACAAAAAATGTTTCCTAATAAATGGAGTTTACATTAAAGTCAAAGACTATTAATGAACTTAGAAAAGTAGTAAAACAATTGAATATTAAACAACTTAAAGGTTGTAAGAAGGTTGATTTAATTAAATTATTAACTAAATATATCAGAAAAACAGGTGAATATAAACCTGTTTTAGTAGATTTATTAAATTTAGATTTGTCAGCATACTTGGAAAAAAAGAAAAAATTTTTATTGATAAACCTGAAAAACGTAAAAAAATTAAAAAGATTTTTGATTCTTTTAGTTTAAGATTTGATAAAAATGATTTTAAATCTGTCTTTCCTGAAGAAAATGTATTTACAGTAGAAGAAAATCTTGAAAAGTTATTTACAGAAGATAGAAAATGTCGTATATGTGGTAAATATTATGAAGATGAAGTAGAACATATAAAGAAAGACTTAATGATTAAAAGATCAAAACAAAAAAGAAAATGTATTATTTGCGGCATATATTATAAACATTTAGAAAATCACATATCAAGTCGAAAACATAAAAAAGCATTAGATGAAGGTAATGTAGAAATTAAGGTATATGAAACTGCTTATAAATCTAGATTAAGATCATACAGAATTAATAATTGTAATAATATTAAAATCCCTCTAGAATTTTTAGAAGAGAAAAGAAAGGTTGTAATAGAAAAAATAAAGCAAATTATGAAAGAATTTAATGGAATAAAGGTAAATTTTAAATTGTTTTGTTTGTATAAATTAAATGAAGAAATTCAAGAATTTACATTCAAAACTGAGAATCAAATTATATTAAAATCTAATGATTTACATACTTTTTATGATTATGTTATTGACAACTTAATAAATGAATCTGATGATTTTATATCAAAAGGATCTGGTTGGAGTCTTGAAGAAATTAAATTTTTGGAATTGAGAATAAATAAGTATCAACCCTTGAGAGGATCAAGTTATATTGATTTACCTGGAAAAATTAAATCTAAACAAGCCATAATAAATGTAAAAAATAAAGATAATAAATGTTTTATGTGGTCAATATTATCAGCAATTCATCCTGTAAAAAAAAATCCTCAAAGAGTGTTAAAATATGAACAATATAAAGATGAATTAAATTTTAAAGGAATTGATTTTCCTGTTTCATTAGACAATATTAAGAAATTTGAAAAACTAAATAATATATCTGTAAATGTTTATAGTTATGATGGTTCAATTTATCCACTTAGAATAACTAACAATAAATTAGAAAAACATGTAAACTTGTTTTATATGAAAGATCATTATTGTTGGATTAAAAATATGAATAGTTTGATCAGATCACAAATTACTGATAATCAAATATTTTTATGTGATAGATGTTTAAATTATTTTTATTCTGAGGAAAGGTTAAAGATACATGTGGAATACGGTAAAGATGCTGTCACAATTAATATGCCTAAAAAAGATGAAGTTATTCAATTTAAAAATCATGAAAGAAAAATGAGAGTACCATATACTATATATGCTGATTTTGAATCTCTCTTACCTAAATTGATACATGTGAGCAAGATCAAACTAAATCATATACTGTGAAATATCAAAAACATGTAGCAGATGCATTTTGTTATTATATCAAATATGAAAATGAATACTTTAAACCTCCGGTTGTTTATAGAGGACCAGATACAATCAAAAAGTTTGTATCTATGTTAAAAGAGGATACTCTTAAAATTGAAAAAATTATAGAAGACAAAACTAAAAAATATGAAAGTATCAAATCAATGATAGAGTTCGATGAAAATCATTATAAAAGAACTAATATTTGTCATATATGTGAAAATCAAATCTTAAATGATGAAAAAGTAATTGATCATTGTCATATAACTGGAAAATATAGAGGTCCTGCTCATAATGTTTGTAATTTAAATTATCAAATTCCAAAATTTATTCCAGTAAAAATTCATAATTTAACAGGTTATGATTCTCATTTGTTTATAAAAGAACTTGGATTTGATCAATCAAAAATAGATGTTATACCTAATACTGAAGAAAAATATATATCTTTCAGCAAAAAATAGGAGGTATGAAATTGAGATTTATTGATCCATTTAAATTTATGTCTTGCAGTTTAGATAATTTATCAAAAAACTTGAGACCAGAGAATGAAATAAATAGATATCCTCCAAAAATACGAAAAATGAAATATATTAAATACTTGAAATCGAAATTTAGAGAGACATCATTACATTTTCCTGATGATAAATTAGATCTCATTACAAGAAAAGGTGTATATCCTTATGATTATATGGATTCTAGAGATAAATACAAAGAAACAGAATTACCTTTAAAAGATAAATTTTATAATAAATTGAATGAATGTAATATAACTGATGAAGAATATAAACATGCTCAACGTGTTTGGAAAGAATTTAATATAAAAAATTTAGGTGAATATACAGATTTATATGTCAAAACAGATGTATTAATTTTAACAGATGTATTTGAAAATTTTAGAGATGTTTGTTTAAAAACTTATAAATTAGATCCAGATTGGTATTTTACTGCTCCTGGTTTATCTTGGGATGCTATGTTAAAAATAACAAATGTTAAATTAGATTTATTAAATGATTATGATATGATTCTCATGATAGAAAAAGGTTTAAGAGGAAGTGTTTCACAATGTTGGAATAGATATGGAAAAGCTAATAATAAATATATGAAAAATTATGATAATAGTAAAGAATCCAATTATTTAATGTATTTAGATGCTAATAATTTATATGGATGGGCTTTGAGTCAATATTTACCATATGGAGGATTTAAATGGTGTAATGAAATAAATTATGTTAAACGTGAATTATATAACAATAAAATAAAAGATGATTCAGAGATTGGATATATATTTGAAATTAGTTTAAGATATCCAAAAGAGTTACATGATTATCATTCAGATTTACCATTATGTCCTGAAAATAGAATTCCCGAAAATTCGAAACAAGGTAAGTTATTAACAACTTTATACGATAAAGAGAAATATGTAGTTCATTATAGAAGTTTAAAACAATATTTGAAAATGGGTTTAAAGGCTGTAAGAGTACATAGAGTATTACAATTTAAACAATCGAATTGGTTGAAAAAATATATAGATTTAAACACTGAAATGAGAAAGAAAGCTGCTAATGATTTTGAGAAAGATTTTTATAAATTGATGAATAATTCAGTATTTGGAAAAACTATGGAAAATATAAGAAAACGAATCGATGTAAGATTATGTTGTAATTATGATCAAGTTAAAAAATTAATTGCTAAACCTAATTTCAAATGTAGAACTATTTTTTATGAAAATTTGGTAGCTGTTCACATGAAAAAAACAAAACTATATTTTAATAAACCGATTTATGTTGGAATGAGTATATTAGATTTATCTAAACATTTAATGTATGATTTTCATTATAATGTCATGAAACCGAGATATAAGGATAATATTAAGTTATTATATATGGATACAGATAGTTTTATATATGATATTAAAACAGATGACTTTTATGAAGATATGAAGTCTATGATTGATTATTTCGATACATCTGATTATCAAGTAAATAATCCATATAATATGCCTAGATGTAATAAAAAAGTATTAGGTACAATGAAAGATGAAAATAACGGTGTGATTATGGAAGAATTTGTAGGTTTAAGAAGTAAAATGTATTCAATAAGATTAGAAAAACACAGTGTTGAAGAATATAATAATAATGAAGAACATAACCATAAAGAATTTGAAACTAAGAAGTCTAAAGGTACTAAGACTAGTACCGTTAAAAACAGAATATCATTTGAGGATTATAAAGACTGTTTATTAAATAAAAAAGATCAATATAGAACACAGAATTTAATTAGAAGTAAGAAACATGAATTGTATTCAATTCAAGTGAACAAGATAGCTTTATCAGCAAAACATGATAAAAGATTTATATTAGAAGATGGTATGAATACTAGAGCTTTAGGACATTATAAAAATGTTTCTAAAAATAATTCTATATAAATGGATGAGTGTTTAGGTGATATTCGAGCTTTAAATTTTACAAATTCTGAAGAAATTTACTATATGACTTATCTTTGTGAAGAATTGTATGATTTGTATATAAAATATGATCATACTAAAAAACTATTATCAGAAAGTTTTCAAAGGTTGACTGAATTAATTGAAAAAGAAGAAAATGAAGATATT
Organism: Amaurobius ferox; assembly: GCA_951213105.1. Classification (NCBI taxonomy): domain Eukaryota; kingdom Metazoa; phylum Arthropoda; class Arachnida; order Araneae; family Amaurobiidae; genus Amaurobius; species Amaurobius ferox. The sequence continues at coordinate 38,029,611 of OX578143.1, forward strand.
AAATTGAATGGATTAGGAGTTTTATATGTTATTTCAAAGAATTTATTCTATTGGTCATGAATTTATAAAAAATGTTTACTAATAAATGGACAATAGACTGAGACCTAAAATGTTTGAATTAAATGATTTATATCCTAGGATATATATTGATATAACTAAATATTGTTGTGATACAGTAACCTTAAAGTTAGTTGAATCAATGAAATATAAAGGTATATATATATTTAAGTATGAGAAAGCTTAATCAATATATGATTTTTTTAATATATTAGAGTGTTTATAATAACTATTTTATTAAATCTAAAATTTTCTTAATATCTCTATAATTCAGGGGGGGGGATGACCATCCCCCCCTATATCATATAATGTTTAGAAAAGATATTTTATTTATAAAAAAATGTTTACTAATAAATGGAAGAGTTCAATAGACTGAGAGGTTATCCCAAGACGTTTAAATTAAATGATTTATATCCTGGGAAATATGATCTGATATCATTGAAAAAAATTAAAACTAAATATGGAGATACAGTAATAGCAAAGTTATATGTGACAGATGAAGAAAAAAATTATTACCTAGCAAATAAACATGGAATACTTTCTGATGAATCAATATATAAAATCAATAAAGGTAGATATATATTTAAGTATTTAGGTATGATTAATGATAAATATGAATATGAATTAGAGGAAGCATTTTTATAATATATTTTATATATTATAATATATATATTTATATAGAAATTAAATCATTACTTATACGTTTTAAATCTCTTCGTTTCTCATATGATCTTTTACATTTATTAAATCTCTTTGAGCTAATGAACCAATAGTATTTTAATCGTGCATTTATTTTTTCATCATCCGTTCTGCTTGAAGGAGTGCTCTTATCAGTCAGACACCGGATAGTGGTGTTTGTTCCACATAACGGTGTCAAATCTATGAATCGAGGTCAAAAATATTATTTTCCGACTGAGCTGGAAAAAAAATCCCGCGAGCTGGGAATGTTTTAGATAATAAATGACCTCAGACTTTTTCAACCTCGTTGATAGCACACAGTCGCTCATATAAATGGATGAATGACTATATATTTAAGGGTGATGATGAATATGAGAAAGCATTTTTATAATTATCTAGGTTCTTTTTATGGGGGGACCGTTAGTCCCCCCATTTATTTTAAAGTTTAGAGGACTTCCAAAGCACTCAGAAAATTTAATAAATTTAGAATACGATGATAATTTTATGATCTATCTGTTCATAAATATCTCTATAAAACACGTCCGTAAATTACGGACGCGTTTCGATATATTTTGAGTCACTTTGTAATCCTATTTTGAGATTATTTTAAAGTTAAGAGGACTTTCATTCATTTTGGAAGTCCTCTTTTTTCACGTATTTATCTAAACTTGACTTTCATATAAATCCTTTCACCGTAATTTACCTATGTATGGGGGGACTAACGGTCCCCTCAAAATGAGGTAGCCCCATAATGGGGCGGACTATCTTTAATCTCTTTTTTCACGCATTTATCTAAAAAAAAAGTTAAAATTTGGTCTAAATGTAAAAAAGGCCTTATTTAGTTATAAAATCATGTTTTTAATATTAAAATGGATCGAGACCTTTTTTTTTATATAAAAAGATAAAAATAAGCTATAAAATATAGTTTTTAGTGTATAAAGTACATGTGTGCTCGTACGGGTGTATAGATACTACTAACTTGTTTGTGACGTCATATTGTAATTGCCATTGTAATGTCGTCACTTCGCTACGTGTTAATTAAATTGTGGAAACGCCACAGAATATAGTCGCAATGAAGTAACAAAGTTACTAATATGTAACGACGCATAGATGCCACAAATATGATGTCACATTGTGACTCAGGTGTCAAGTGACTACAACGGTACTGTCACACATGTGACGATCTTTGCTGTGAGGGACATGTTATCCAAATTTTACACAAAAATTGCTTAATGAAATATATATTTTTAAATTACTTTGTTTAAAAGTTATTTTTTAATTTAGCTAAATTGATGGTTATACAAATGAACAATTTATTTACATATTTAATTTAAAAGAAATCTGAATTATTTAATAATTAAGATAATAATATTTAGGATACTTTTGTATTATTACAGTATTCACTGTTATACATTATATAGTGAAAATCAACTGATAAGTAGTTAAGAGTTAATATTAAGTATAAACTTGTATTTTCTATCTGAAATTTTCTTCGACTCGACAAGATAAAGGAATATTCATTGATTTTACTTAGATAGAGAAACAAGTGATTATATAACTTTGCCTTTTTTGATGAAGTTTTAAGTTTCCAATTATTATACTATGATAATTTTAAAAATATCACCGTTGAATGTATCGTATTTGAGATGCTTATATAAAATTGCATTAGAGTTGGATAATGTTTCATAATCAATGTCTTATGCATGATAAATCTTTCTTTTTATTCTATCTGGAAATTGCTTAAATGCTCCGAAAGGAATTATAAAACTTGAGCAAAAATGCATCCCCATACTCATATCATAAAAATAATTTTTAAATCTAAAGCCTTTATAACTTGTGGCGTTATTTTTAAAATTAGGTTACAAACATAATGTGTTTAGCTTTAAATACTTCTAATATTTATGCATTCAATTTAGTTCTATCCATGCATAATACGTTGGAAAATATTTTTACAATTTACAATTTATATGCCTAATAGTGTATTTGTAACCCATAAAGAAAAACGTAAAATCACAATAAGATTTTAAATAATTATAAATAAAATATTTGCATCAAATCCGTGCAGATTCTTTATTACAGTATGCATTTCATTTAATATTATTTAGTTCACATACATTTGCAAAGAACATTTTCCCAAATACCGTTAGTTAAAAAAACATTTAAAACCGTTTTTTATTTACTTATAAGATATCATACTTTCTGTAGAATGTAAAACCATGCATGAAATCTTTAGTTAAACTTAGAATAACGCATGGTTCAAGAACATTTACATTGTACGTAATACATTCGTTTGAACAAATTACACAACATATAACAATTTTTTTAAAGCTTCGAAAGAACAACACGGAAAGAAACTGGTAATTTTCTGACAAAATTAGGAAAAAAAGTTGAAGACTTGAAATAAAGATAAAATAAATTGAGAATTAAGTATGATACGGTGAAGAGCAATATTTCTTTGTGTAATATGCTACATGCGTCTCATTTTGTATGCAAATTGATTTCACTTCAAAATATGTTTTTCACTAGTCATACTCTCCTTCACGTGAAAAAATCAATTATTTTTATATGCATTGTTTCTTTTGGTGGAACGAAATAAAAATATGCCTTTTTATGTAGTTTTGTGAAGTATGGTACTAGATTTCATTGATGTAGCTGACATATGTACAAAAATGGCTAAATGTATTTTACATTTTCAAAAACAACTACGTAAGGCACAAAGAAAAAAATAAATAATATGATGTCATTCCCTATAGCAACAACATCAAATACATTGAGGCAGTGCATCAAGTCAAATGCCCTGTTGTCAAATACAGTGGCTGTAGAGAATAAGATGACCAATAAATAAATACAAATTTTCCTGCTTCTTAATTATTTGTTAGTGGCAAAATTTTGCCATACTACTGTTTTTACTAAAAAATAGTTTGGAGCATATCTTTCTCAAAATCCCATATAGATGGAGACAAGATGATAACTGATAGAGATTCAACATTAATTTCCGGAAAATGTGGGAAGTAATAATAGATTTCCGTTTTGGTTTCTTTCTACCATTTCCGGGTCAAAAACATTCATTATTGGAAACATCTTTTCCTAATAATTATCTAAAGATAATATGATAAATCATATGAATTAACATCAAAGTCTGAAGAAGGTAACGTTGTTTACTAAGGATTTATTCTTCTGGCCCTTTTACTACTTCTAATAAAAAATATTTCTGGAATCGTCAATTTTCAAACATTTGCGATGGATTATGCTTCGTCAATGATTGATATGGGTGCAGCATCAAATTCCCGGGACGGTAGGGTGCATTAAGGCTTTTTACCTTTTTTTTTTAAATAAATCGTGTAACTTTACGACATATAAGGTACAACAGATGTTTAATATTTCCATCGAAAATGATGTGTACAATTCATTTGCTGCCATATGAATGTTCCTTTATACATTTCTTGTATGCAATAACTTGACTTGTATTATACAAAATAATATATAAAATACTGCAAAATGGTGTCAATTGAAACCAAAAATAAAACTCATATGTTAAAGTTATTTACAGGTATGGCTAACACTTTGTCACCTCTATGTGTTTTGATATAGAGGTGACAAAATTTTAATTATATCTGTGAATGCATTTAAAGAAAGATTTTGACTTTTCTTTTTCTTTTTGTGGCCAAATAACCCATTAGATCTATTCTATATGGGCTTTTGAAACTCCTATTCGGTACAGCTGACGAGTGCCTGTTAATTTTACCCCTATGCAAGATGTTAATATCACAGCGTTAATCAGAGGCCGTGAATGTGCTAATTACGATATACATGGTGCTTTTAAAGCAGATAAGCACAGTGACACACCTATTTCAATAAAAACACACATCATTAAATTGCTCTCTTGGAAAAGGTCTCTAAAAATGATCTGTATACTTTGGCCAGTATTGCTGACGTCAGTGTTGAAATCGCCTTCAGTTGCGTTGAAAGCGCCAGACATCCCACCAACGCTAGACTCTGGTATTTAAAGTGCTTGTATAGATTGATTCATTGCACATTGGCTTGTTCGATTAGCATAAACGCGGCTTCAAAACAGCCTCAATTTTCCGTGGCCGTATAGAATACGCCATAAGGTCCAAGTTACCCCATCTAATTATAGATAATACTATCAAATTAAATGGAATGCATGATTTTTAAATACATCGCAGTATAAAATAGACTAAAAGTTGTACTTGGAGAAAAAATATTTCATAACAGATATTAAAGGAATTATACATTTACATTATGAATATGCATACATAAATATAAAGAAAATACAGAAACTGTTAAACTGTAAGAATACTGCAAATTTTGTTTAACTGTAAAAATTTCCGTATATATTTTAAAATGAGTAAAACTTGCTTTCGTTTTTGTGGCCGTGAATCGATGTTTTCAATATTTGGTAGATCCATATAATGCGATAAATTTGATTCATTCACTAGAAAATATAAAGCATGCATATATGTAGAAAATAATTTATAGCATATGTGGGATTATTTACTGGTATATGATATTTTTAACATTTTTATGACGTCACATTATTTGCTATCCTCGTGGCTGTGTGATTACACTTACTCTATTTTAAATAATCTTAGATGATCCGACAATTCATTTTCATAACCAGTTTAATTTCTTCTATTATTTGGAGTATTTTGAAAGTTTCCAAGACACCTTATTTCCCTCAAGTTGAAAATTCCTTGAGAATGGCTGATTATATCGCTGTTGTAATGAGAAAAATGAAGTTATAATAGATATGAAGATATAATAGCGTCAAGATTATTTACAAGATTCTGTAAAGATTGAAAGTATCTAAGTAAATTACGTTAATGGAGATTATTAAATGATTTCAACAGTTTAAGAATAAACTTGCTTTTTTTTATCAAACGATTCCTGCCAGTTCATCCCGACACCTTTAAAATTATTATACTTCTTTTTAGAATAATTAAATTAAATATTTTAAAAGAATATTCTGAACAACAGTGTCATTTAAAATACTACAGAAATGTGCACTTAATTTTGAATTTGAAGTTTTATATTATATATCTATACCGTACAAAGAACGGGTATACTGCTAGTTTCAAATAATGTTTCGATTTGATTTACAACGGCAGTTCCTATCATTATTTATCGATTTCAGAAGAAAAATTATTCACCAGATTGGTTCTTTTGAATTAAATGAAAAATCCATTTCCCATCTTTATGAGTGAAATAAAGAAAATTCCGTCATTCTAAAGGATTCAGGATTCTATATAAGAAATGAACCGTTTTGTTATATTCTATCGTTGAAACATTCCCTATCTATTGATTATCGGCAGAGCAATTATAACACGGATATGGTTAAAAGTTTTGTTGATAGAGTGTTAAGAATACGAAATAAGCTGATTACTTCATATAATCCCATAATCACTTATACTCTAGACCAGAACAATTTAAAAATATGTTCTTTCTCATATCTGGATAATACCATGTCATAATGACTTTTAATGTTGAGTTAATGAAGTGCTTGTATCTTTTAATTCAACGATTTGAATTTTTAAAACATTCAGGTGAGCAAAGTATGAGACCAGGACATATTTAAGCTGTTTTGATATTTCGAAGATTTACAATATATAACTGCAAAACAAAAGTGCAGACTAGTAGGCACCAGTTTACGACAGTCCTGGACCGAGAGGTCATGAGTGCAATACATTCAGAGCACATAAATTACATGTATGGTTGGGTCAAAAAAAATCTTGAGGCCAATGCTGAAACCAATCAGAATGAATAGCAATCTGGCCAACGAAGAAGTGTTTCTGCATCGCGCTGAGGACAACCAATGGGATTAGGAGGGCGTACCTGGACATCAGGCGAAATGATGTGACAACAAACAGAGAAAGCTCAGATATACACAGTAAGAGAAACAATGAATTGAGAATGACCGGAAAAGGCAGATTAAAGGAAGATAAAATTGAAGATAAGCAGCCAATCGTGTTGTGCTCTAGATACAATCTATTAAGAATGACCGTCGGATAGCGTTTTAACTAGAATGGCAGTCTAACATGGTAAAGAGTGTACTTCATAAAATTGAGGCAATGATCGTCGAATAAGCATTCGTGGACATTTAAAATCGAGAATGTACAGATTTAGCGTTTTGTGTTTCAGTTTCCATGACAAACAACAATGAATCTTCAAGAGTACTTATAAGTATCCATTAAAAACTGAGGTATGTGCTAATCTACTTTGTTAAAATATCAAATAGATAATTTTGGTTAAATATAGTAAGTCTGGTTTCACACGTGTAGATTCTTCTCCTCCTGAAGAATGTATATATAATTAATGTGAGTTAAGCGTAATTATAATATGTTTATTAAATAATGTTTATTTGAATATTTTCAAAGATTTGAATAAGTACAGTTCTGCCTCAGGAGGGGGTTGTTGATTGGAGGGTGTGCATTTATGAAGTTTCAGAAAGGTATCAAGATAAAATATTGAGTTGAGGCGTTTTTCATGTAGATTGGAGATGTATACCAAGCTTGTAATCTATATAAATAAAATTGAAAATCTGTCTGTCTGTCTATCTGTCTGTCTGTTTGTCCCGTCATCACGGGAGAACGGCTGAACCGAATTTGATGAAATTTCGTGGGTAGCCTAGAAATAGCCCCACTTAAAATTTAGTCTATGGTTGGAATATCTACGACCAGTGGTTCTCGAGATATTAGTAAAAAACGAAACTTTCGTTTGTCTCATCATCACGAGAGAACGGCTGAACCGAATTTAATGAAATTTTGAGAGTAGCCTTAAAATAGCCCCCCATAAATTTTGCCTAAGTTTCGAGTTTCTAATACCAGTGGTTGTCGAGATATTAATGAAAATCGGAACTTTATCCTAGGACTTCTACTCTCTAACTCCGTGGTTTATCCAAACGGAAAGGATGAAAATCGTTTGTTTAAAACGCCAACGTGAATTAAAACTTCATTTCTGAGCTTAGTGCAGGATTTTTGCATTAATTAGTCACTATCTGAAAGCATGAATTGTTTGAAACATGAATTTAAATGGAAAAATCAACCTCCATGTTTTTACATGTATTAACCTCCATGTATTTCACAAGCTTTTACTCAACGATTAGAAGTATAAAGAAATTAAAATGGTTATTTATTTCGCATTTTATGAGGAAGATTCTATCTTATATCATGTTGCTCGGCAAAGGAATGGAATTAAATGTGTTTGTTAATGATTATTATTATTTTTTCTATTTGTATAATAAATAAATGGATGTAAAAATATATTTTATAAATGAACGGTTTAATTGTTATTTTAATTATATATATTGCGGACTGCGTACATCACACTTTTATTTATTTTAGCAAAGAGGTTTCAAAGCTCATATATTGTTTTTAGCTAATAAACTCCTATATTGTGTTTACCCAATAAATTAATTTAGCCGATTGTTGAAGCAGAAAAAGAGTAGAACGGATGTATGTATCTTCTAATACAATTTTAGTGTTTTCATTTAGTATATATACAGACGGGATATGGATATTTTATTCTTCAGATCTGCAAATTTAGAGCTACGAATTTAGCGGAATATCTCTAAATAACTTGGTAACTTTTCTTAAACTTTACCAAATTAGAGGAAATATCTCCAAATTAATAAAAATGACCAAAATCAATGAAATTAAATTTGTTTTTTTAGAATAGAGTACTGAAATGATGTTTCTGTAGCATTTGTCGGTCAGTCCATCCATCCTACTTAGTAACGCATTTAACTAATTTTTTTAATATCACTAAATTGATAAAAATATTTGTAAATCCATAAAAATATCATGGAGACGAAAATGTCGCAAACCTTCCATGGAGATCACATTATTCAGACGACATGATTTCCATCAATTTATTTGAAGCAGATGATATCATGTCGCTTAGCAACGGATGCAATGTGTTATGTGTCATACGATTTTTATTAAATCTAATAAAAATATGTATATAAAATAAATTTCATTGACATTGCATTTTTGACTGGATAATATCAATTACGGTCTTCAGGTTTAAACATCATTATTATTGATATTTCGGGGACAGTTGATTCAGGAATTATTGATATTTTCAAATTATTATGCCATTGTTTCATTATGACGAAAATTGTTGAAACTCATATATAGTACGTTGTACAAGTAATCTTCTACAAATGCACGGGTATATCTTCTAATCTACGACAATATAAGTAGTACAGGTATATTGGCAAAATTTTTATATATATTGGCATATATTGCAATCAATTACGACCTTCTGGTATTAAGATTACGGGGATTTTTGATACTTTCAATTTATTACGTCATCTTTTTTATTTTGGTAAATATTTTTAAGACTCATATTACAATATGTTTAAGCTTCTACTAACACACTGGCATATTTTCTAATTTGCGACAATATAAGTAGTACGTGGTTGCATATATTGATTCAATTCTTGTTTTTGTGTGTGAATTTGTTTACAAAACGGGCCAGGATATTTTATTCTTCAGATTTGCCCGTGAAGATAATTTTGCATAGTGAGAACAGATATTCTTAAACTTCTCTTTATAAGCAATAAATTTAATATTTTATCAGAATTTGCACATGATTGCGAATTATAAGTTTTTTTATATTATATACTCCGTACGAAGGACGGGTATGCTGCTAGTCTTCTATAAAGTGACACCGACATATAACAGCAGGAGGTATGCTCCTCCACTCTACTCGAAAAACCACTCACATCCAGTCGTGACTACCTCTTTTCATCTACTGATATATTTGATTTATGTATAAAATGAAAAAATATGATATATGCAATACATTCATTCCATACGTCATATATTAACTTTAGGTGTAATGAAATTATCTACAACTATATCTATAATGATTTATCTATAATGAAAAATAATACACATAGCTTTCATTACCAGTCATTAAGACCTAAGTCAATAAGCTTTTTCTATCAGTCATTATGGCCTAAGGCAATAAGCTTTTTCTATTTACAGATTACAATAGACAAAACATATTTCATAAAAATTACTTTATTTTTTCCAAAGATATCACACACCCTATGGAAAAGTAAAAATTATTTTGCTTCAACAGTTTGTGACAGCTTATAAACAGCGATTTACTTTTTCAAAACCTGCAGTTGAAAAAAAGTTGCTGGTAATTCTATATACCCGGACATTTATTTCCTTTTAGTAACTGTGTTTAACACTACCTCTATTTTTTACTTTCCCTGTAATACATGGTAATTTATAGGGAAAGTATTGGAATCATGCCGAAAATCACAACCTGAGTTTTCGACGGATCTACACGTTTCGAGACCTGTAGAATACGAAAAACCATTTTTAGCGTGACGTCTGTGTGTGTGTCTGTGTGTCTGTCTGTGTGTCTGTCTGTGCAGATTCTGTATCCACTCTAACGAAAAAAGTAATCGACTGAATTTCATAAAATTTGGTAGGTGACTCACTTGTGGGCGACTCTGGTGCTGATTAGTTTTGGGTACGATTCGGGATAAAAGAACCCGCCTTTTTTTTGCGAAATGGCCCACAAAAGCTTGTATCCACTGTAACTGAAAAACTAATGAACCGAATTTCACAAAATTTGGTAGAACTTGTGGGTAACCCTGGTGCTGATTAGATTTTGGTACGATTCGAAAAAAACTAACTTGCCTTTTTTTTGCAAAATGGCCCGGAAAAATCGTCAAATTCTAAACTAATGAACTAGATATACTCAAATATATCCATCAAATGCTCGTTTAATACGTAATTTTTAACGACGAGAAGAAAAAGACCAATCTCATTACACTAGGACTAGCCGTTCTCGAGATATTTTAGTTTTTCGTATTTTCTCTACGCCACCTTTACTAATGAGTCCGGTTACCGAATGAGAACGAAAATTGAATTAAAAGTGAAATAAATTTAAAAATAAATAAAGAGAACGTGAATATAAGCGTCTGCAGGGAAAGTCCTGTGCTGCCCACATCATATTTTTCTTTAAAGCATTCAAATATTTTAACCAGCATTTATTAAATATAACATATTCTAATTTGTGGGCACTTAGAGACTCTTCTGATGGACATAGACCCCATGAAGTTTCAACGGAACTCATTTGCAGCTCAGTTGTAAACTCAGTTTCCAGTGTCTTTTTTTTGTGTTTGTGGAATGTTGAAAAATATATATGTAGCATTACTTTCATGTTTACTAATGTTTACTTAGGATGATACTATACTACAATACGAGAAGAACATGAGATTATTTCGGATAATGATGGTTGAGTTTGAATAAGAGGAAAATAATTTCGTGATCATTTTAGATATTTATATAATCTCATAAGCTTCAGTGTATGCAAGGCGGGAGCTGAAGAGGAAGAAGATTCTAAAATGATGAAATTTTTTTAAGGTTTTAAAATTAATTCGGCGAAGAAGGGGATAATTTTACTGCATGAATAAATGAAATAATTAGACAAAATAATCATCACTGGACAGAATATTTTCCCCTTTACTGGGACCTATAGCAAATGTCATGTAGCCAATATGACGATGAGACAAGAAGTATTGTATTATATTTATTACTTTCCTTATATACATAATGTATAAGGACAGTATTGTGACGGGGTCGAAAATTCGAATTCGAGTTTTCGACGGGAGAGCACGTTTCAAGCATCCCTGATCACGAATCAAACATTTTTGAAGTGATGTCTGTGTGTGTGTGTGTGTGTCTGTGTGAAAGTATGTGTGTGTTTGCAAGACCTGGAAACTGGGGACATTCGTATGTTTACACACCAACAAACCGCGGACCACCTTCACACCGCGGACGTCCTCGGTTTGTTTTATTGCGAAAACGTGAATCTGAGGACTAAATTTATAATGTAAAAGTTTTTTTTTATAAATCTGGAGGTAGTCCTCGATTAGTAGGCTTATAGTGTATTGTGTGTATGACGCGCTCATCAGGTGTGTATCCGATAAAATCGAGGTCCCCGCTTTCATGTTATAAAATGTGTTTGGACGGAGGTCCTCGTTTACTCGTAATTTCCACACGTGCCGTTTCTAACTGTTTGATATATGCATATTTCCCTTTTCAAGTCCGTAAGCAGGGAGTAGTTTTTTGGGGTTAATCTCTCTTCGGAAAAAATCTATGAAAAGTACGTAAACATAAGATCGTACCAGACCTACCCCCCCCCTCTTTATTATTCATATTTAGGAGGGGCTATCACGGAAAAAGTTGTCAGGGTCCCAGCTGGGGATGATGCTGGCCTGATCTGTTATCAACACAGATTATTTTTTGTGAATGCTTAAGGATATATTTTTCGGACATGAAGCTGGGGAGGGGGGAGGGGGAAGCCCTCAAATCCGCTATTGTCAGAAACAAGACGTTTCGCTACATTTTTCAATGTGCTAAAATAGAATGAAAAAAAGTGTTCCAATTATTTTTAATCATTCTAATCCTCACTTTAACAAATTTTAATTTTAATTTAGAATAAAATTCAGTGTAGTCGATCAGTTATATTTTGTAGTTCAGCATGTAGACTTTATTTCAATAAATCTAATTTTTAGCTGTGCAAAAAGTTAACTTGGCAGAACAGGCTTCATCTATTTTCAAATTTATTGCAATGGAATTAGTAATATTTCATTTCACACACGCATTTATTTTTATGCTATTGTTAGTTATACATAGGCTGTAGGTTCTTGTCGGAGATCGCGTTAAGGTTGGTCCCGCCTGAGATAGCCAAAGATTTATTTTGGGGACTTAAAACTGCAAATAAAGCAATAAACAAAGCTTCAAATCTTACACACAATAAACCGCGTTTACCTTACACCTTTCTGGTAGGTCGGACGGTCTGGGTTTCAACAACAACAACAACATAATAAACCGCGGACATTTTTTACACTCGGTGAAACGCGGACATTTTTTACACACAGTAAAACGCGGACATTTTTTACACACAGTAAAACGCGGACATTTTTTACACACAGTAAAACGCGGACATTTTTCACACTCAGTAGAATGCGGACATTTTTTACACACAGTAAAACGCGGACATTTTTTACACACAGTAAAACGCGGACATTTTTTACACTCAGTAGAATGCGGACATTTTTTACACACAGTAAAACGCGGACATTTTTTACACACAGTAAAACGCGGACATTTTTTACACACAGTAAAACGGGGACATTATTTATACCAGTAAAAAGCGGACATTTTTATACGCAATAGAACGGGGACAGAAATTATCGATTAGCTAGGCTATTATTATTATTAGGAATTCTTAGCAACTTATATACCGAACATTAAACTATTAATATTCCAAATTCAAGAACTTTTTAATCAAAGAAATTCATTACGTACCGTTTATTAGAAAATAGAAAAGCTTACAAAATTATTCTAAAATCCAAATGTTAAAAATTTACGTTCCATGTCCAGTGTGATATACCGCCCGTGTAGGGAACAATGAAAACATTATTTCATTTTATTATATTATTTTTAATAGTTAAGTTATTCTTTACTATATCTTCGTATTGTATTAATGTTTTTCTCTATATGTTATGATTAACTCATGCCGCCATAACATGAGTTTATTGCTAATAAAGAAAGTTAAAAACAATATGAAATGTAAATAATTGCATATATTAAAAAAAAAATAATGGAAATGTATTTTAAAAAATGACGGGTATTTAAAGTTAGTATTACTAAACAAATATCTAATTAGCAAATTATTCAGTTAAGTAGGAAAAAGAACCCAGTAAAATGTTTTCCATATTAAGTACGGAGGAAACATAGAGGATTTTATTGGAACTGAATACATAATAGGTGCAGGCATGTAATCAGGAGTGATATCGGGGTATATCCCCCATGCCAGAAATTCAAAGTTATCAAAATTTGATTTCATATACCCCCCCCCCCCCGAAAAAAAAAACACTTTCTAGCTACGCCCTTGCATAGGTGCACATAAGGGTGCTTATGGGCATGAAGCCCCCGAGACGCCATTTTAATATACAAAATGAGTAAAAATAACAAATATTTCTCTAAAAGAAATTCTTAATCCCCCCCAGAGAAAAATCTGGGTGCCCCACTACCTAAATGTATCGATATATATGCACAATTAAGTGCATATATTCCACACTTAGGTGCATATTTTGTGAATATTTTGCAATAATTTTGAGCATCAGAAAAAAATATTCATATATAATGTTGAGCATATTTGCATATTATTTGGCCTAAATATTGTGCATGAAAATCCGCGCCCTACTCATTAAGATAAGGAATGAGTTGGTTAAAAATATAAAGTTGTGACGAGACTTTAGAAACAATCCTATCAACATGAGTGTCTTATCGGACTAGTCCGCCCTGAGCCCAACAAGAGGAATATACCGTTTTTTTTAGAATAACTCAAAATTCGGAGCATCTAGAATGTCTAAATTTTATATATCATTGTCCTTTGGGGTATATTACATTTCATCGCATTTCGAACCTTATCGGGCTAGCCCGTCTTGGCCCACCATAGAAATTTACTCGCTTTTCAAGAATAACTCGATCAATCGGAGTAGCTAAAAATGTAAATTTAGTATATCATTTCCTTTTGGATGGAATTTAATTTAGATTTTAAACCTCATCGGGCTAATCCATCTTGGGTACGCTGAAGAATGCTTTCGTTCTTGAAGAATAACTCGAGAATTGCAATAGCTAAAAATTCCAAGTTCAACATGTCGCTAGCTTTTGTGGTATATTTAAGTTTCTTCGGATTTGAACTTTATCGGGATAGCCCGTCCTGGGCCCGACATGGGAATGGACATTGCTTTTTTAGAATAACTGGAAAATCGGGGCAACTAGAAAATATAAATTTAGTACATCCTTACTTTTCGAGGAATATTTAAATTCCTTCGATTTTGAACCGTATCGGGCCCGCCTTAGAAATTCACTTTTTGTAGGAAATAACTCTAGAACAGGAGTATATAAAAGTTCCAAGTTTGGAATGTCGTTGTCATTTGCGGTATATCTTAGCTCATTGGATTTAAAACCTTATCGGGCTAGCCCGTCCTGGGCCTAAAAAAAAGAATGTACTCGTTTTTTTAAGAATAACACCAAAACTATAGCAGCTTGAATGTCTAAATTTAGTATATCATTGTATTTTAGGGTATATTTTATTTCTTTGGATTTTGAACCTTATCAGGCTAGCCCGTCTTGGACCCGACGTAGAAATGTACTAGTTTTTCGAAAATAACACGAAAATCGAAGCAGATAAATAAATCAAAATTTAGTATATCATTTTCTTTTGGGATAAAGTTTAATACTTTCGAATTTGAACCCTATCGGGAGAGCCCACCCTGACCCCGACATAGTAATGTACTCGTTTCTTAAATAACTCAAGCAGAACAGCTAAAATATTTTATAAATCATTGTTTTAGGGGTATATTTTAATTCTTTAGATATTGAACCTTATTGTGCTAGACCGTTTTAGGCCCGTCTTAGGAATGCACTCGTTTTGGGGGAGCAAGTTTAGCACGATCGCATTCCTAACACGATCGCATTATTAAGGCTGACTCAAGACGGGATAGCCCGATGAGGTTCAAATTATAAATTATGATAAACCCCAAAAGAAATTGATATAATAAATTTAGAATTTTTAGCTGCTCCGATTCACGAGTTATTCTCGAAAAACAGTACATTATCACTATGTCGGGTCCGAAGACGGTCGAGCCCGAAAGAATCAAAATCCAAAGAAATAATATATAAGACATATCGCAAATGACAACGACATTCTAAACTTGGAAATTTTAGATACTCCGGTTCTAGAGTTATTCCCCCAAAAAGTGAATTTCTAAGGCGGGCCCAAAACGGGTTCGCCCAAAACGGTTCTAAATCGAAGGAGTTAAAATATTCCTTAAAATATAAGAATGTACTAAATTTATATTTTCTAGTTTCCCCGATTTTCCAGTTATTCTAAAAAATAGGTCCAAGGTCGGGCCCAGGACGAGCTACACCGATAAAGTTCAAATCCTAAGACTTTTAAATATACCCCAAAAGCCAACGACATGTTAAACTTGGAATTTTAGCTACTTCTCGCGTTATTCTTCAGAAGCGAATGCATTCTTCAGCTGATCCAAGACAGGCTAGCCCAATGAGGTTCAAAATCTAGATTAAAATCCATCCAAAAGGAAATGATTTGCATATACCAAAGACTGCAAATACGACCAAAAGTCTTAAATGGCACGAATTTCTGGGACGTTAGCAGGGTTGATGTACTTATCAACAAATTCGACATTTTCTGACTTCAAAGGTTCCAATACGATTTTTGCGAAATGAGTGTTGGCTCGGTCAGGTCAAAAGACATATTCACCTTTTCTATAATTAACACGTATATGATGAATGAGCCTACGCGTAATACATTCTTTTTGGTAATCCAGATTTTTGGATAAATGATTGGCTGATGCCCTTTGGCATAATCGGTATATAGACCAAAACGTTTTGTTTAAATTTAGCTTTTTTCCAATATTTAATATTAGATGGAGTGGCGGACACGTCTTTGGTGTAAAATTCACCGTTTTCACAGATGGTCAAATGACAGCGGATAAAACAAAACTCGCTATCTATATAATAAAAGGCAATGTCTATGTGTGTGTCTGTGTGTGTGTGACTTACACACTATACGTTCAGCGACCGCGCGTCGGAGAGCTACGAAATTTCGCAATCGGAGATCCGGGGGGGGGGGGGGACACGTAAAACCCGATTTTTAAAATTTGAATTATTTTTTTAGTTATTTAATGTTTTATGCGATTTCGACGGTTTTTCCCTTTTTTCTCCACCATCCAGACGTCGTAGAAAAAAACAAATCACACCACCGGAAAGAGCAGACAAATGCGAGTAAAAATATATCAATCTCAAATCTCAGGAACAAATTATAATATTTTTTAAAGATTTTAAAACAAAAGTCACTTTCGGTTAAAAAAAAACGAACTTTGGTTTTTAAATCCTCTCATCTCAAAAAGTACTAATGATTTCGACTATGGAATGAGAATATTTTAAATGATATTAATGAAAAGCGTAAACACTGAAGAAATAAAAAAATAAAAATAAATAAAGTTATGGAGATTGTCACGGTGCCTTAAAATTTCCTTTTTAGTTTTAACGTCATTAAACTAAACCAAACTTTGTTAACTCCACGGGGTTGAGGGCACGGTAGCCCAGTGGTTAACGCGTTGGAATTGCACTCGGTAGGCCCGGGTTCCATTCCCGCCACTGCCAAAACTGCAGCCGTGTTCATGCGGAGTACGATCACGTTAAACATGTGGGTCTGTAAGTCCCTCCGAGAGGTTGGTGATAGGGGAAGGAGGGTACGGTTCCTGTGGATGCCTCCCCCACTGGGTTCCGGTCTAAATTGGGTGAATAAAAAGAAAGTTATGGAGATTGTCGCGGAGGGCGCGGTTGTCCAGTGGTTAGCGCGCGGGAATTGCACTCGGTAGGCCCTGGTTCGATTCTCGCCACTGTCAAAACTGCCGCCGTGTTCACGCGGAGTACGATCACGTTAAACATGTGGGACCGTAAGTCCTTCCGACAGGTTGGTGGTAGGGGAAGGAGGGTACGTTCCCTGTGGATGCCTCCCCTGTGGATGTCATGGGTTTTGGTCAAAATTGGGGGGGGGGTGCACTTCCTGGCCATCCAAACAGTTACCTTACACCTTTCTGGTAGGTCGCGCCAGCGAGTTTGCCACGGTCAGAATTTTCAAGGGTAGCGAACAGGCTGGTCGCCAAAGGCGGCTAGTCCAAAATAAATTGTCTACTGTCGAATTTTCGAAGCAAGTAGCGACATTTGGTTTTCGCAAGCTTCATTTGGATATTCGTTCGAGATGGAATGCAAACTTCGACGTTTTCCAAGCTACGGACGTTCCAACTAACACTATAAGCGCTTCAATTACATTGACTTAAATTTGGACATGCGAACATACGGGTGGAAGAATCTCTCACGGCTATGGGACAAACCCTATCCCAAACAGGTTGACCCCCATTTGCAGGCAGTTGACACCTTTGACACCACCCATCAGAGATAACGTACAATAGATCAGAGGATACGACTCTCCTGACCCACAGGAAGAAGATAAAAGAATTTGAGAGCGGAGAATTTTAATCCTTCAAACAGTGACCTCTAGAATAAAATTTGTTAGGAGTTTCTTATTCATCCAATATACTTCCATAGTTTATACATTTTTAACATAAATACTCTATATTATTTATATATATTCATTTTCAATTTCTTTACAATTTTCAAGCTCTCAAAACCTTAAGCCACAAAATAAGTCCGTGAATTTAATCTGGGAACTTTGGATTTCCGTCCTAATTTTTTACTTTTTCTATTGTTCATTCTTATTAGGTCTCAATAAATATGACAGAGTTGATTAAGTATATAGCATTCGATTTACAGAATTTATCATTATACTTGCAATGGAGTACAATAGAGAAACATTGTTTTTCCAAATCAGCGTATTTTCTTTCAAAAAGAAAATGAAATATAGATAAGTAACGTATGCAACTCATGATTTCCACTACAGATTAACAGATTCTTATTTTGTTGGAAAACAGCAACACAAATTAGAACTTTCTTCAACCAGATATCACTAAAATGAATAGGCTTATTGCAGTTACCAATTAAAATATGCACAAAAAGTTGAAGTAAATTGGTTCATTATTTCGTGAGATATGGTGTTTCTGGAGAAAAGTAAAATATCTAATATCTAGTAAGTAACTATTAAACATACTATTAAACTAACTATTAAACAATAGTGTCCATTAATTATTGGTAAAATGTACTTAAGTTATTTTGTTACATAATAATTGTGAAAATATATAATGTTTTAGGATTTTCCCCATTTTGGATCAATAACGACTATATCGCAAGAACGGTGTAGATTATCGTTCTAAAAATTATGTCATTTGCTTTTAAACAGAACTTTACATATTAATTGGCAATTTTCGCAGGAAATTTTTAAATGTAATTACGTTTCAATATAGTTCCGATATTCGGGGAAAATTAACTGCAGTTTGGCTCAATTCGATTTTCTCATAACATAATTTATTTTTAATAGTTTCTTAATTTTTTATTTTATTTTGTTTTATTTTACAAAATCTTTTTGAAAAATCGGTATAAAGAACCTAAATGATTACAATTATAGTGTGTTACCCTTCACTTTAAAGAGCAAAAAAAATCGATTAAAACCGCACTTCCTAACAGTATACCTAACAGTGGGTGGAGGGGGTAACTTGCCTCCCGGTGGGACTAATGACATCACGAAAAATAAAATTATATTGCGGTTATCTTTCACAACAATGATTGCAACTATGAAGTCACGTGGTCATTGAGCCATAAATAAACTCTTATGTATGATTATCTCAAATTTTGTTCTATGCTGTCATGTTAAAAAAATATGAAGTTTAGAATAAATTTCGAACTCGAATTAAAAAAAAAGTATATCATGTTCTAGATTATTTATAACAAAGCTGGATATAAGATTTCATGAAAATCCGTTAATATTCGTGGCCGCTATCGGGAATACAAAAAATCGACCACAGACAGACGGAGGGACATCATTCAAAAAAAAGGCAAAATGTGTTCAGGAGGTCTTAAAACATATTGGCAATTTGAGAAAACGATTATGTATGTAATACTACTACACGAATATCTATGTGATATACACCATATGAATACAAAATATTATAAACAAGAAAGATCAATAATGCATAAAGCATTGATTATGAAACATTTTCCAACTGCAATGCAATTTTATTTAAACATCTCTAAAATGCGATACATTCAGCGGTGGTAGTATTTTTAAAATTATCACAAAACTACAATAATTTATTATATTTGAAAACTTAAACTTCATCGAAAAAAAATGAACTTTATTCAAATGATGTCATCGAAATATAAATGACCTGGCTCTCTATGTAAAAGAAGTAAATATTTCATTATACACATTTATTTTATTCCTTTCATTCATCACAATACTACAATAATTTATTTTACTTAAAAACTTAAAACCATGGAGGTAAAAGTAACTTGAATCTGTGTTTAAAACTTTATCGAAAAAGTCTGCTATAAAATCGTCTGCTTAAAACTTCATCGAAAAAATCGTCTGCTTCCCAATATAAAATCAATGAATGTTTCATTCATATCAGCTATTTTGCAGACTCCATGAGCTAAATAATTTTCCGTTAAGGAAATTCAGCAATTCTTATACAATTCATCTTACAGCTTGGTGTGTTTACATTCTCCATAAATGAAAATTAGGCTTCTTTGTAGAAATAATTAAAGTTTAATGATCATTTAAACTCAAATCTATTGTAATTGCGTTGTTTCAGAATATAGGTGAACAGAAATTAAGCAAATAAAGCGATTTTAGGACGGATACAACACTAAATATAAATTAAAAATAACATTAAAAATCACGAATTCGACCCAAGGTGGATGGCATTGATTATTTAAACTCAAATATATTGTAATTGCGTTATTTCATAATATAGATGCACAGAAAATAAGCAAAAACAAAGCTGTTTTAGGACGGATACAACACTCAATATAAATTAACAAGATCAACCATGCATATAGCATTGATTATGAAACACTTTCCAACTTCAATGCAATTTTATATAAATATCTCTAAAATTCGATATATTCCTCGGTAATATTTTTAAAATTATCAAAATACTACATTAATTTATTATATTTGGAAACTTATAACATCATCGAAAAAAATGAACTTCATTTAAATAACGGCATTGAAATATAAAATGCCTGGTTTAAACATCTCTAAAATGCGATACATTCCTAGGTAATATTTTTAAAATTATCATAATACTGCAATAATTTATTATATTTAAAAACTTCATCGAAAACAAATGGAATTTATTCAAATGACGTCATCGAAATATAAATCGCTTCTATAAAAATGTAGCATTTCATTCATAAACATTTTTCCAATTCTTTCATTCATCACAATACTATAATAATTTACTTGATTTAAAAATTTAAAACCATGGAGATACAAATAATTTAACTCTATGCTTAAAACTTCATTGAAAAAATCGTCTGGGTTCTTTGTGTAAAATCAACGAATGTTTCATTCAAATCAGCTGTATTGCAAACTCCATGAGCTATATAATTTTGCTTTAAAGAAATGCAGCAATTCTTATACAACACATTCTACATCTTTTGGTGTTTGCATTTTTCATAAGTGGAAATTAGGCTTCGTTATAGAAATAATCAAAGTTTGATAATCATTTAAACTCGAATATAATGTAATTGTGTTGTTTCAGTTAGTAGATGCACAGAATTTTAGCAAAAATAAGGCGGTTTTAGGACGGATACAACACTAAATATGAATTAAAAATAACTAACTTTAAAAATAACGATTTTGAGACAAGTTGGATGCCATATCTTATTTTAAAGTGGGTCACGTGATCTCTTCATAAAAAGGATGTAATTATTATTTTAATTTTTATTTAAAAAACTACCGAATATATTTTGCTAATTTTTATTTATATATTTTATGGGATAATTTGAATATTTCCTAAAACTTTCGAAGCAATTTGTGAATTTTAAATTCGCTTAAAAAATGTTTGAAAAATTAGGTCCCATAGGGTTCAATGTATTTTATTTTTTCAATCCGGGTTCAATCCAAAACTAATTGTGTGATGTTATTCATTTCTATTCCCACAGGTTCCACTGACCACCTGAACAACTAAAATTTTGATAAGGTCATTTTTGCAGCAGTTATCGTGCTAACGGACAGACAGACAGACAGACAGAATGATCAAAGTCATAAACATTTTTCAACAATGTTGCAAAATGTTAAAAAGAACTTTAAAAATCAAGATTTTGACACAAGATGGATGCCATATTTTATTTTGAAGTGGGTCACATGATCTCTTTTTATAATATAGGTGTAATTATTATTTAAAATTTTATTTTAAAAACTACTGAATATATTTTGCGGAATTTTTTTCATTTTTTTATGGGATAATTTTAATATTTCCTAAAACTTTCGGAGGAATTTGTGAATTTCAAATTCTCTTAAAAAATGTTTGAAATATTAGGTTCCATAGGATTCAATGCATATCATTTTTTCAACCCGGGTTCAATCCAAAACCAATTGTTTGTTATTATTCATTTATTTTCCCATATGTCCCACCTACTGTCTGAATAATATAGTAAAATTTCATTTTAATAAAATCATTTTTATGGCAGTTATCGTGCGAACGGACAGACAGACAGACAAAATGAACAAAGTCATATACACTTTTCAACTATGCTGTAAAATGTTAAAAATATGTAAATACTCGTGTCATTTTAGCTTGAATTAAATGTTGAAATATCGCACAAACGATATCCAGAAAATGCGTGTTTCATTGCAGAAATAATATAATTTCAACATAATATAAAATGTTTATGTACATGTACACGTATGCGTAAAAAAATATTATATGCAACAAAAAATCTAGAGTATGTGTTTTATATAAAGAATTAAAGTTTTCAGCAAAAAGCAATGAACACAGGTTTTGGTGAAAATCAGAAGAATGCCCCTTGCTCTAAGTTTCCCACGGTAGAGAAGAATTTTTCAGGGAAGAATGTATTTCACCCCTCATTTGGGACTCCAAGGGGATAATGATTGACACTAATCTTTCTTTGCGGCTAAGCAGGGGGCTGCCGCACACTAAAATATTCGTCTAATGGCCAAAGAGTGTAGGTAGGTATTCGAACGTTTTGAGAAAGAGTTTATACAGAGTCTTTACAATTAAAGTTCCACTTTGAAATGGTCATAAATGGACAACTACTGGACAGAATGCTATCAAACTTGGTAATAGTTTACATGAGATCATGGGATTTTATTTTCCGGAAGAAAAAAAAAAGTTCAAAAACTCCAGGGGGAATGGCAAAGGTCCGAGGGGCAAAATATACCTTCATGTTCGAAAGAACTTCGTGGGCAAAATAGACCTTCATGTACCTTAAAATGTTCGATTTTCCAAATAAATTAGAAACGGCTCCTTTAAAATTTGATAGAGGCTTGAAATTTTGCACATGGACTAATTATGTGATGAAAACACTCAATACGAATACAGTTTTTTTTAAATGTTCGTTTAAGGGGTGCTTCAGAGAAAAACGTCCGAAAGATGAATTTATGAAAAAGAAAAAAAACATGCTTCGGGATGAGATAGAGATGTCAAATGTGTTGTGCGGATAGATAGTTTGGAAGGCAGAGAGTGTACAGTTTCAATTTTCCAATATTTTCTACCGTAGGGATGACGCACATCAAAATGTTCGATTTTCGGAATAAATGAGAAACGTCAATTTGAAATGTGATAGATGCTTGAAATTTGATATATGGGCCAATAATCTGATACAATACCCAAGAAAAACGGAATTTTTAAAAAATGTGTATATAAGGGGGTGATTACCCTACACAGAAATATTTGAAAGGTGAAATGATAGAAAAAGCATGCTTTGTGATGACATAGAGACTTCAAATTTATTGTACAGGTAGATAGTTGGAAAGGATGAAAGTGTGCACTTTCAGTTTTCCCACATTTGCTAAAGCAGGGGGGTGCCGCACAATAAAATATTCGATTTGACAAACAAATGAAAATCGCCTCCTTTTCAACGGCTTGAAATTTGGTATATGGACAAATCATTTGATAAAAAAACACAAAATGAATACAATTTTCCAGCAATGTTCATAGGGGGGTGCTACACAGGGAAAGTTTGAAAGGTGAAACGAAAGGAAAAGCATGCTTCGTGATAGAATAGTTCAAATTTGGAATATGGGTAAATAGTTTGAAAAAAAGAAAGTGTGCAATTTCAGATTTCCAATATTTTTTACTTTAGGTGTTGCCGCACACCAAAACGTTCGATTTTCCGAATAAATGAGACACACTTCCATTTAAATGTGATTGAGGCTTGATATTTGGTATATGAACCAATTATCTGATAAAAGACGAACTATTTCAAAAATGTTCATTTATGGGTGTCGATGTCGAAGGCCCAGACCACATTTATGGGTGTGCACTATAGGAAAAATTGTTCGAAATGTGAAATGATAAAATAGCATGCTCCGGGAAGACATTGAGACTTTAATTTGGTGTACGGGTAGATTGTTTGAAAGAAAGAATTGTGCAATTTAAGTTTTCCAATAGTTTCTTTTGGGGGGGAGGGGGGGGGTATGCACACTAAAATATTCGATTTGACGAATAAATGTGAAACGCGAATTAATCAAACATTTACATTATTCGAGAGTTGCTTATTGCGACACAGCATTTTTTCAACTGGTATTCGGCTTGTATTTATTTTAATTATCCTTAATGGATGTATAAGAATATTTATTCTCGCTATACAAAATTATCTTCACAGGCAGCTCTGAAGGTAAAAACATTCTGGTCCTGTGTGTAAACAAATTTACAAAAACTATTTTCTAATTACCACAGGGCGACAGGGATTTTCAAGGAAATTGAACTTAATTTTTCAAAAGATTGAATTTTCATTAATTGGGTGTATAATTGTCATTAATTTAGTATCATGTTATCAATTCGGCAGCATTTTCAGTAATTTGACAGCATATTAAAAAGTAGTCAAATTTGTCGGAATGTGGGATAGTTAGACTAAGAGACAAGTGCTACAGAAAATCATTACAATAATATTATCTTTCAAAACGCAACAAGACAAGTCATTTAAAAAGCACAAATTTTAAATTCGTATTATATTTTTTAAACCAACAATAGGAAAGTACACGTTACAGCTCGAGAACCCTAAACGTTCAAATTTAGTTCAAATTTAGCATATCGTTGCTTTTTAACACTTTACAGCATAGATAAAAAGTGTTTATGACTTTGCTCATTGTGTCTGTCTGTCTGTCCGTTCGCACGATAACTGTCGTAAAAATGACTTTATCAAAAGGAAATTTTAGTATGTTGCTGAGACGGGCTGTGGGACATACGGGAATGTAAACAAATAATATCACCTAATTAGTTTTGGATTGGACCCAGATTGAAATAATTAAATACAATGAACTCTAAGGGACCTAATTATTCAAACATTATTTAAGCGAAATTAATTCAGAAATTGCTTCGAAAATTTTAGGAAATAGTCGAATTATCCCATATAGTATATAAAAAGAAATCAGCAAAATATGTTCGGAATATTTTGAAGTAACAATTAAAATAATAATTGCATCCACATTATATGAAGAGATCACGTGACACATTTCAAAATAAAATATGCCAACCACTTTTTTTCCCAGTGTAATCGTGATTTTTAATTCTTTTTTATTTATATTTAGTGTTGTATCCGTTTTAAAACCGCTTTAGTTTTTATCTTTTCTGTTCATCTATATACTGCGCCAACTCAATTACAATATTTTGAGTTTAAATGATCATCAAACTTTGATTATTTCTACAATGAAGCCAAATTGTCACGCATGTAGAATGTAAACACATAAAGCTGTAAGAGAAGTTGTATAAGAATTGCTGAATTTCTTTAACGCAAAATTATTTAACTTTGGAGTCTGCAGTATAGTTGATAGGAATGAAACATTCAATAATTTCATATAGAAAAGCAGACGATTCTATTGTATTGATTTATCGATGAAGTTTTAAGCATGGAATTATAAAGTACTTTTACCACCATGGTTTTAGGTTTTTAAGTAAAATAAATTATTGTAGTATTTTAATAATTTTAGAAATATCGCTTCTGAAAAAAAGGAATGAAAAAAGTTTATGAATGAAATATTCACTGCTTTTATATAGAGAGCCAGGCGATTTATATTTCGATGACGTTATTTGAACACAGTTAATTTGTTTTCGATGAAGTTTTTAAATATAATAAATTATTGTAGAATTGTGATAATTTTAAAAATATCACTTCTGAATGTATCGCATTTCAGAGATGTTTAAATAAAATTACATTGCAGTTGGAAAGTGTTTCATAACCAATGTTTTATATATGACTGATCTTCCTTCTTGTAATATATTTTTACTTTCGCTGCAATAGATGCTAATGTATAGATAAAGTATTGGAATAATGCCGAGAATCACATCTGGAGTTTTCTACGGATCTACACGTTTCGGGACCTGTAGAACACGAATGAACTACTTTTAGCGTGACGTCTGTGTGTGTGGTCTGTCTGTGTGATGTATGTATCCACTGAAGCTCAAATACTAATGGACCAAATTTCATAAAATTTGGTTGGTAAGTTACTTGTGCGTGACCCTGGTGCTAATTACTTTTCGGTATGATTCAGTATAAAAGAAACCGCCTTTATTTGCGAAATGACCCTCAAAAATCCCATGTATCCACTCTAGCCAAAAAACTAATTGATCAAATTTCACAAAATTCGGTAGATAAATCACTTGTGGGTTACCCTCGTACTGATTAGATGTTACTGCGATTCGAATAAAGAATATCGAGGATCTGATGAAGACTTTAAAGCGCAGTTGCTGAATGAAACTAAGGTACATTAAAAATGCAAATTCGATATAATATCAGAAAAGTGTCCATGTGGTTTTCTGCAATTAAACTCAATTTAACGCAGCATGAAATACAAAATAAGAAAATATATTTGTGTCTGTAGGAAAAGTCATGTGCTGCCCACGTCAGATTACTTTTAATATATATTTTTTTCTATTTATAAGTGAATTAAATGCGATTTGCAAAATGCGCAATTCTCAATATAAACAGTAGGAAATTTGAAATACATTCATTATTAACAAATGTGGTGAAGGCTTTGCAAGTTACTTTAACAGAATAGTGGTAGACCCTATTATTAAGAGAGGTTTTCGAGATATTGGGAATTTTATTTTTTGCTATGGAGCATAATATCCCAGATATATTAAATACATCGAATGAAATATAGTACGATAAATTACGTGCGGAAGCTAATAAAATGTTAGCATTTTTTAAATCAAAAAATTATTATAAAAGATAAATATGCTTTAAAATGTATTGCCTAAATAGTTTTTATATGTAATTTATTATTTAAAAATTTTAAATATTTTTTATTTAAAAAATCCGATCTTTTGTAAAAGGTTCGATCTCTTTTAAAATCTTTGATAACAAATGATAGCTTAGATGATAAATGATAGGGATTCAGCATCCAATTTAAGAAGAGGTATAGGGTAGTAGGTCACTAAAGATTTCCACTTTCGGTATATTTTCTAATTTCGTTTCAAAAATTTTTGCATAAAACACTTATTTATCGGAAACTGTTATAGATATAGATAGCTCAGATAATGACTGATACGGATTCAGTATTATTGAATTTTGAAAATTATCATGCCAGTCCATCCTGGGGCCGCGCAATAGGAATGTATACGTGTATTTTTAGAATAATAACTTGAATACCGGAGAAGTTAGAAATCTCACATTTGTCATATATTTGCCTTTCGTATCATATTTTCTTTCCTTGGATTTTGAACCTAATGTGTCTAAAGAAGTAGAAAACTAGCAAACAAAAACCAATTTTATAGGATCAACACCTTTATTTTAGATTGTTCTAAGATCTAGACCTTTATTTATGCAATTAAAATGTAACTCACATTTTCATATCATACAATAGAAGTGGTGACTATAAATTTTGTAAAACTAATATTTCATTATAAATCGGAATACGCTAAAATATTACCAATGGGTTCAATCATTGATTAAATATATGGAATTACTAGCAGGTATATCTGTTATTCGTACGGAATATATAATATAAAAACTTTAAATGCACAATTATTTGCAAATTCTTTGTATTCTAAATGATATTGTTATTCAAAGCACTCTATTAAACTATTTAATTCTCCCAAATTAAGTATCAGAATCTCTGTTTCTGCTATATAAAATTATCTTCAGAGGGAGATCGGAAGAATAAAATATCCTGATCCAGGATGTAAACAAATTTACAAAAATGGCATTACCTCTATTTGGGGCAAAGCTAAAAATAAAGGTCCCCTCATTTACAATAAAATTTTTCAGCGGTCATTTATTTCCCTCTGCCATTTTTTCCACGGTTATATTTTCCCTCGGCCATTTTTTCTTAGATTCCTTTGAAACTGTGCTAAGGGCCCCTAAGCTTATAGTTACGCCACTGGTTGGAACCAGGCGGGGATTGAGAGGGGAGCCGGGGGACCTAGTGCCCCCCACCCTTTATGATGAAAACTAACATTAGTTCTATGCGTATGGGAACAAAGTTGAAATTGAATGTTGGGCCCTCCTTTTGAATGGTTCCCTCCACCTTTTGCAAAGTCTGTATCTGCCCATGGTTGTAACACATGTACATACCTATAAAGCTCTAAGTTTTTCAGGTTATACTGTAAACCTTTAAATAATGCAATGAAGTTGTGTCTGCAGTTAAAGCAGTCTGTTTCGATGGGCAACTGGGCATTATCCAAACGTGACCAGGATTTTGTTTACATCACACCCAACCTTTTACTCTACAACAGGTGAAAATGAAAAAGGGTTCGACTCTCACCAGCAGCAAATTACCCAAGGGAATTCAGGACCACCACCCCTTTCTACCTAGTACCTGCCGCCAAATTGCTCCTTTTGCCATCCTGCCTTGGTGTCTACACAAAAAGACAATTTTGTCAACTCGACAAACAGAGTTATAGAGTTTGACATTCTCGTAACAATGGTCAAAGTGAAAGTGCCGCTAAAGCTGTCAATTGTACCTAAATCCAAAATCTAAAAATAGACAATAGAGACTTACTTTTCTGCTTCTGGGAGGGGGGGGGGGGGAGAAGGGGAGCTTCAATGAGTGCGTGTTTTTTGTTTCCTTATCAAAACTGTTATTGTAGTATTTATCATAATTCTGGGTTTATAAATAAAATGAATTAAATTAAAATGTAATGTAATTTTATTTTTATTTCATGTTTACACTACTGATCAGTATGCAGTTAAATTTCCATCGCTACAGGCTGAAATGTTCCATATCCACATATAAGATCTCCCCGCTTATAGGGTCAGTTTTTTCAAATACGTAAGGGTGACCTTATACCTTATATCGAGTTTTGACTGTGTAACGTATGTTCAGCATAACGATCGATTCTAACGAAATTATTCTATATCTTAAGGAGCGAAAAGCGTCTTCTTCCCACCCTCCTACCCCATTTGGCATTCAATCAATACGTATTTTAAATTTAACTCTCAATTCTCGCATATACTCTTCTGGATATGGAGTCGTTCACCAAGTACGTTGGCGCTTTGAGGTGTGTGTGTGGGGGGGGGGGGGGGGTCGCTTTAATGCGGATCGTCCGCATTTATTGTTTTTTCTTCTAATAAATGTTGTGAAAACTTTGGGGAAGTGCAGTTTTATTTTTAATTGCATGTCTATTTCATATGACAGTTTGGAACCGTATCAGTAAATATAACTCTCTCAAAGTTAAAAAATGTTGAAAATTTAAAAAAAAAATTATTATATAGAAAATCGAAAACTTAAGGGGGGGGGGGGGGGCATGGCTCTGTGCCGGTGCCCGTGTTTGCTTGTATAAACATAAATAACAGCTATGCCTTAATAATTTTCCATGTTAACATGTGGAAATTTATTATTTTAAATCAGTAAAATTTATTATTTTAAAACAATAAAAACTTTCTCTATCAATGTTCATAAACAGTTAAACAATTTTGTCAATTTAGGCTAATTTATTTTATAAAATAATAATTGATTTACAAGGGGACAAAAATGAAAAAAATTGACTTTTAATTTTTGTTTCATAAAAAGCAATTTCAATTTTTCAGAGTATTTAAAAGCTTCTTAAATCAAAAGCCTATCGTTTCTGACGATACCTAATTACCCCTTATAGACTATGACACTTGTTAATCATTGGCGCCGAAGATTGGGGGCCGGAGACAGGCATTTGTCGCTTCCTGTCCTGTGGATTTTACAGATTTCATTGTATATTTTATGCATATATGTGCGTGCGTGTGTGCAATGCATCTTTTGCCTCCTCCTGGAAAATATCCTTCAGGCGCCTATAATGTCAATGGTTCAGACCGAGACTGGATAAGTGTCAGATGGTTGTTGACTACCGTTTTACTTATTTCTTAAGCTTAATAAGATATCCAGTCTCAAGTGACTAATATTTAGAACTATTGAAATTTCACTGCAGAAAATTGAGAGGGTAATACGTTGAAAATTTCAAACTTTAAATGCGAAAATATAAATATTATTCCAAATAGTAAAGAAAAATATATTTATACAATTTTGATTTTTTTGGGGGGAGGGGGGACGCTTCCTCACACACATTAGGTAGGAGGGGCTTGTGCCCTCCCAAAAAGGGTCTAGCGATGCTTCGGATCCATGTTAAACAAAAATCAAACTAAGCCGGAGTAAACCGCCCAAAAACTATTTTTGTATATACGTCACTGGATGTATCTATGAGACAAGTCCCCGGTTTGTAGATGTATGAAACAGGTCCGCGATTTACTGTGTGTGAAACATGTCCCCGATTTACTGTGTGTGAAATAGGTCTGCAATTTACGGTGTGTGAAACAGGTCCGCTATTTACGGTGTGTGACACGGGTCCGCGATTTACGGTGTGTGACACGGGTCCGCGATTTACGGTGTGTACATATTAGATGTGTAACAACAGGTCCCCATTTTGGTTGAAAAAAACATGCGTTGAAATAATTAATTTTTTTAAAATTACGAAGTAGAAATGAAAAGTATACTGTATTTTAACTGGGAAATCATTAACGTTTTCACCAAAAATATATTCCTTAATAGGGTTCTCAGTTTGATAGGATACACACAGCGTCCTCGTTTTACAGGTCTTGCCCACCTGTGTGTGTGTGTGAAAGCATGTGTGTGTGTGAGCCTGTGGAGACGATAACTGACGAACGAATGGACCGATTCGAACCAAATTTGGTACAAAAATCACAATCTGTAAACACTGGAAGCCTATTGTTTTTATACGTAATCCAATGTTCAGAACCCCCCTAAATTTTCGAATAAAATTTTGAAAAAATCGTCAAAAAATCAAAACCACTAATAAATTTACGCAAATAGACATTTCTTATGTAATTTTTCATTAGAAAACGATTGACATAAATTTTAGAATGCTAACATGAACCGTTTTCGAGATATTGCACATTTTTCAAAAAAATTATTAAAAAGTCATATAAAATGAAAAAAAAATATTTCATATTGAGAAACATGTTCACTTTTCATATGTAATACCATACGATAAATTGGATGACATCATTCTCGTGGACCTAGCTTGTTCCATTCATGAAAAAAGATACGTTGAGTAATACTTTTGTATTTGAACGCCAATAGTCATTTGTCTGCTGTAAGAACAACTTATTTCTTCATCCATAACGCTTGGCGAGATTTTGGCGACAAATTTGGCGGAATGTCGCCAACTTGGCGACTTTTTGAAATGTTGCCAAATTAGCGAAAATCTCGCCAAATGGATAAAAATGACGCTAAATCAATGAAAATGACCACTAATTGTCGAAAATTCAATATCTTGGAAAGAATATTAGTATCTACTATAAGAAAAACCTATTTTTTTTATTTTTACTGTAACAGTAGTAAATTCATTACATTATATAAGGAAAGTCATGTGTTGCCCACATCAGATTTTTTAAAATAACATTTAAAGTAATTTAAAGTGGATTTGGTATATATTTCAAAGTTAAAATCTTTAAAGTGTTTTTTCTCAGTTCGTATTTTTTCAGTATATCAATATGTTCAAAATTCTAAAACTTAAATATATTATTCTCAATTGACTTGATTTTTTGTCTGAATGTTCATTATGGTGCATTTTATAAAACTAAGGATTGGATTTGTAATAAAATCAAAAGGTAAGGTCAAAAAGGTTTTTTAAATAGATATGTACAAAAACTCAATCTTCTGTTTAATTTTTACTTTCCTTATATACATAATGTATAGGGAAAGTATTGTGACGGGGTCGAAAATTCGAATTCGAGTTTTCGACGGAAGAGCACGTTTCAAACATCCCTGATCACGAATCAAACATTTTTGAAGTGATGTGTGTGTGTGTGTGTGTGTGTGTGTGTGTGTGTGTGTGTGTGTGTGTGTGTGAAAGTATGTGTGTGTGTGTGTGAAAGTATGTGTGTGTGTGTGTGTGTGTGTGTGTGTCAGTGAGTCTGTGGAGACGATAACTAAAGAACAAATGGACCGATTCGAACGAAATTTGGAACAAAAATCACAATCCGTAAACACTGGAAGCCTATTGTTTTTATACGCAATCGAATGTTCAGAACCCCCCTAAATTTTCGAGTGAAATTTTGAAAAAATCGTCAAAAAATCAAAACCGCTAATAAAGTTACGCAAATAGACATTTCTTATGTAATTTTTCATTAGAAAACGATTGACATAAATTTTAGAACGCTAACGTGAACCGTTCTCAAGATATTGTACATTTTTCAAAAAAATTATCAAAAAGTAATATAAAAAAATCTGATGTGGGCAACACATGACTTTCCTTATATAATGAAATGAATTTACTACTTTAAAGTAAAATAAATAGGTTTTTCTTCTAGTAGATACTAATATCCTTTCCAAGATATTGAATTTTCGACAATTAGTCGTCATTTTCATTGATTATCGTCATTTTTATCCATTTGGCGAGATTTTCGTTAATTTGGCAACATTTCAAAAAGTCGCCAAGTTGGCGACATTCCGCCAATTTTGTCGCCAAAATCTCGCCAAGCGTTATGGACAAAGAAATAAGTTATATATATATATATATATAACTTATTAGATATTGAATTTTCGACATATATTATATAACTATTATTATATATTTATATATTATATAACTTATTAGATATCGAATTTTCCACAATTAGTCGTCATTTTCATTGATTTAGCGTCATTTTTATCCATTTGGCGAGATTTTCGTTAATTTGGCAAGATTTCAAAAAGTCGCCAAGTTGGCGACATTCCGCCAATTTCGTCGCCAAAATCTCGCCAAGCGTTATGAACGAAGAAATAAGTTATTCTTTACAGCAGATAAATTGGCGTTCAAATGCAAAAGTATTACTCAAAGTATCTTTTTTCATGAATGGAACGAGCTAGATCCACGAGAATGATGTCACCCAATTTATCGCATGATATTATATATGAAAAGTGAACATGTTTCTCAATAGGAAATTTTTTTTTTCTATTTTATTTGAATTTTTGATAATTTTTTTGAAAAATGTGCAATATCTCGAGAACGGTTCGTGTTAGCGTTCTAAAATTTATGTCAATCGTTTTCTAATGAAAAATTACATAAGAAATGTCTATTTACGTAACTTTATTATTGGTTTTGATTTTTTGACGATTTTTTCAAAATTTCATTCGAAAATTTAGGGGGGTTCTGAACATTCGATTGCGTATAAAAACAATAGGCTTCCAGTGTTTACAGATTGTGATTTTTGTACCAATTTTGGTTCGAATCGGTCCATTCGTTCGTCAGTTATCGTCTCCACAGGCCCACTGACACACACACACACACACGTACTTTCACACACACACACACACACACACACAGACATCACTTCAAAAATGTTTGATTCGTGATCAGGGATGCTTGAAACGTGCTCTCCCGTCGAAAACTCGAATTCGAATTTTCGACCCCGTCACAATACTTTCCTTATACATTATGTATATAAGGAAAGTAATAAAAAGAAAAATATTTCCTATTGAGAAACATGTTCACTTTTCATATGTAATACCATGCGATAAATTGAGTGACATCATTGTCGTGGATCTAGCTCGTTCTCTTCATGAAAATGATACTCTAAGTAATACTTTTATATTTGAACGCCAATAGTCATTTATCTGCTGTAAGAATAACTTAT
The DNA here is from genome assembly GCA_951213105.1 of Amaurobius ferox. NCBI lineage: Eukaryota > Metazoa > Arthropoda > Arachnida > Araneae > Amaurobiidae > Amaurobius > Amaurobius ferox. Next base: position 38,063,189 of record OX578143.1, read on the forward strand.
TTCATAGTGCATAACGCTTGACGAGCTTTTGGCGACGAATTTGGCGGAAGGTCGCCAACTTGGCGACTTTTTGAAATGCTGCCAAATTAACGAAAATCTCGCCAAATGGATAAAAATGACGCTAAATCAATGAAAATGACGACTAATTGTCGAAAATTCAATATCTTGGAAAGAATATAAGTATCTACTATAAGATTAACATTATTTTAACTGTAAAAGTAGTAAATTCATTGCATTATATAAGGAAAGTCATGTGTTGCCCACATCAGATTTTTTAATATAAGTTATTACGAACAGTATAAAGACATAAGAATTCGAGACGGTTTTTTTAGAATGGTTAAATGCTAAAAATGTAGGTATTTTTTTAATTTCTTGTCTATTTCTAAAACCCAAGCTAATTTTTTGATGGCTTTACAACTTAATTGTACAACGTGAATGTTATTAAAATGTAAGTTTTGAAGCCGCTCCTATTTCTTCCAAAACTATCTAAAGGACTTCTTAATTTGAGTATAATGTATTTGTGTTTCAAAGCAGTTTGTTCCGTAGGCTCAGTCAGAATTTTTTTCTGGGGTGTGGGGGACTTGTGGGGTGTGACAAATGTTCTAATCTTAATAATAACTATTTTAATTATTTTTTGAAATTCTAAATGAGGAAACATTTTCGATTTAAAAATCAAATCACATTACATTGACTGAATGAATGGAAATATTTCACAAATATTTTTATATATCAAATTGAAAATAATTAAATCACCATATATCTGTACTTCATATCTTTTACTAATAAAGGTAAATAAAATTATAATGACTAACATAATAAATATAGGTATTTTCTTTAGTACAGGATTAATGTTTGCTATTTTATTTTAATCTTAATTTAATTTTCCTTGATTTTTCTGAAGGGGTACCTATTTAAAACCTCCTCTTCAATAACATTTATATCATTATGTATATACATTAAACTATTACGAATTAGTCTCTCTTCAAAAATGGAGTTTCTTAAATAAGTCTTTAAATGATCAGGAGTTTAAAATGAAAGCTCGGTAATTCATGCAGTCACAGGTAATGTAGACAGAACAATTAGAAGCTAATTGTACGGTCGGAAAAATATACTCATTTCAAAGAGCAAGAGCATCTATGGCACACTGGGGTTTTATCTTTGAAGAAAATAGATATTGGTGCCATAATGTAACTTTACTTTCAATATTTGATGGCAGTGAATAAAATTCTGCTAATTACAATATTATCAGCAATTTTATTTTTAGCGTTATGATTTGATTTACTGATTAGTAACTGGAATTTATTTAAAATGTTTTTATGAGCTAAAAAATTTGCTTCTAATGCATTGACTTATTTAAGGAGCAATTTTAAACACAGTATTTAGTTTTGCAGTTTTTAAGTGATTTAAACGTGTTGAAATCAACAAGAAATGTCATGGCTTTTAGGTCATGAATAATAGGATTAATTTTTGGAACTTTTCTTATTTTTACAGTGCTGTTACACGGCTACTATGTTGTGAATGAACTTTGTTTTACTGGATGCATCAATCAGATGGTGCTATTTTTCTATAAATATATATATATTTTTGTGCAATAATGCTTAATAAACATGTGGCAACATTTTAATCTTTTTAAACAATGCCCAAATACTTTTACCCCGCGAGTGTTTTATGTTTCAATTTTTACATACTTACAGTTCGATACATGGGAAGCTTAACTGGGATAAAATGCACCTCGAAAATTATTTTTCCTATTCAAAATTAATTTACATGCTATGGACGTTTAACAATTGGCCGAAATGTTGCCATTTAAAAGTAAAATCATTCTCGGGTCAGAAGCTGCGAAAATATATCTTAAAAATTTTGCTCGCATGGTTTTAAAATATAATAATTTTTAGAGGGGCAAAAATCTAATATTATAAGGTCATGAATTTTAAAGTTATGATTTAGATTTTCGTCATTATTGTTTCAAAATATTGCGCTTGAAAATCACGTAGATTTGATGCAGATATTCAGAGAATTTTTTAATTTTTCTTCTCTCTCAAGAGCATTTTTTTTTTCTTTTTGCGATTAAAAGTATCTTTTTTAAGAACTTAGTATTGACTTTAAGCAAGTTTAGCATTCCCATTCTCATGCGACTTACTATCTCATTTAGGACGTAAAATGGGACTTTATTGAAGTGTAATCTACGGTCGTATTGGAGTGTATTGATCCATGAGCTCTACGTCGGCGCAGCGGGCGAAGGCCCAATGAGCGGCTAGGTTCAATGTGTTTAGGTGCTTATTTAAGGTCTACTATGCTCGTATAATGGTCCAGGCACAGCCGCAACTTTTGTAGACTAAAGCTTTTTAAAGTAACCAAATTAGTTTCCGATTGCGCTGAGTTTTTATTAAATAATAGAAACTGGACACACTCAAAATTTTATTAGTCTGGCCATTACATTTATTAAAAAAATATATTCAGGAAAAATAAAAACACTAACCTGCTTTCCAGTTTCAATTTATATTCCAAAATACAAACCGGAACCTTTCAGAGCTCCTCTCCTCTGCTTATGATCATAATTTGCTGCATTCTTTGTAAATTCATCTTTATCTTCATTTGAAATAACATGTACATATGTTAAGACAGTTATTTTAAGTTTTACTTTTTTCCTAGTAATGACGGATACTGCTTTGGGATCTTTTTTGCATGGATTCGAGCTGGATGTTATGTATGATATTAATACGCAATTGTGGTTGTTATATATACGCTTGTTTAATATGAAAGTTGTAAAGGAACACTAGATATACGACACCACACACAAAGACAATTGCGGTTTTCTGCATAGATTTTCTACATGGCTATATTTCGTCAAGAGAAAGCCAACTAATTCTGCCATAAAAGAAGATGAATAAAATATTCAATTTCTGATTATGCATAACAAAATAGTTAAATTCAATTACTTACAAACTTAAATCAATTTAGTCCTTCTATTCGCTTTGCAGTTGAAATCTTAAAAAAATTCTAGTTTAAAAAATGTATCATTTTTGTTGCATTATTTTTGCTTCGCGGAAGAATAAACCCAGCACCTTCTGCGGAGTAGGTGTTCCTCTAGTATAGTCACTGTGCTAGTATTAGTGGAGGTGTGGGTTCAAAATAAAATCCCTCTGATTTGGGATTTACATTCCATTCTCGACTAATAGGGTTAGGTACCTAGTGACCATGAAGGGTGTCTCTACCCTACATGCAAATGAACGAGATGAAAAAGGAACGCCCTTATTGAGACTCGTTTAACTGGAGAAACAGGTTCACCCTTAAGGATACTTCAGGGGAAAATATGTTTACTAATTTCTGATTCCAGGCAACACTGTTACAAAGAATTTAAAATGCTAATATTTTTTCCCTGCAACATATTGGAGATTTTGCTGGAGAGGGATGGGATAAAACCTTCAAACCCTCAGTGGCTGTGCCTCTGGTTTGATCCTATCTTACTTGAATATATTTGATGAAGTGGTTCATATAGCTTTCGAAACTATATTATATATAACACTTTTAATATCGTATTTCTATTTTGAAGTAGTTTGACATAATATGATAAGAATAAAATTGCTAAAATAGGTAATGTAGCTATCCAAAATTAGTTGTTTATATAAGCTGTATGCCACATGAAAAAATAAAGTTAGCATTCAATATTCCACTCTTTGATTTTTTCACAGCACTTACATTTATATTATTTTATACCTCTTTACATGTATATTATTTATTCTGGAGAAAATTATAGGGTATAATCGCTATTTAAATTAACCCATTAATTTCTATATATATTGATAATCAAACTTGAGACATTCTATTATTTATCGTAAAAGCACTTGCAACGACAATGAAAAATCAATTATCACTGCTTTAAACGATAAATAAGGAGTTTAAACATGAAGTTATAAATTGAGCAACGAGCCGTTGTGTGAAATTCTACCGTTACATCCATTGATTATCAGGAAAACAATTACTGAGTGCATCTGCTTTGTGATTTTTTTGTTGAAAGTAATAATTGCTCTGTACAGCAAATATATGTTCCTAGCTATCCTTTAAGACAATTAGTGCCACAACTCCATTAGAAAAAAATTATTTCTTATTAATTAGAAAATTTAGACTTAAAACTAACTTCGGAAGATGCTTAAAGGTCATAGATTAGACTACAATGTATTATTTTACCATTCTGCAGTTCTTTTGATACGCAAGGTGACTAATAATGCCATTTCAGTTTACAGTAGATTTCGAATCACTACGCTTATGTGTACACAAACATGGTAAACCCTGATCGTAACGATCTGCTAGACAGAACATAAATCGCTCAGTCAGAGTCTTATAGTATAATGAAAGTCCCCTATGGGATAGAATGACGGGATAGATTGAGAACTCCAGTTGATGTAGGTGTCAGTGTAGTCACTCTCATTTGAAGGGATATTCTGATTATAAGAGCACTCTATGTTTCCTAAATTTAAACAACATATTTTCAATAGTTTCCTTTCAGAAAAGAAATCTGAAGGAATATTGAGTGATGCGTTTTTCATAAGTTTTGAATTATGTTTTGGAATTGGTAAATCCTATCGCAATCCTATAGCAATCCTATACTTTCAAGGTTGACAGTTTACGATACATTATTTCAGGAAACAGTTATAAAGCATTAAATTTAATGTTACATATATGTATAAATCTTGAATAATTTGCAAATTGCTCGAACCACGGCATTCGATCGATCACATCTGTTTACTATTATGTCTTGAGCAATGTACTTCTCTAGGCTTAAAATGCTCCTTCTTAAGCTGATTCTACAATTTAATGTTTGTAATATCTTTGGAGTAGTTACTTTAATATAAAATAATCATGATAATTTGACTAGTCCGTTTTTGTTTATATACAATTTAGTAGCACATACGTATAGTCACACTTTTGCCCTCAAACTGAAAATAAAATGCTCTTATAAATTCTTTCAAAATTAAATCCATCATAAATGGCAATGTATAAATTATTAATTTCAAATAAAGCTATTTATGCTGAAATGCATGTTGTTATTCTGATTTTTAAACGTAAAAAACACTAACTGTCACAAAAACAATTTTCTATAAATGATTTTATGGCAAAAGATATTTTGTGTCCATACTTAATGCTTTATTAAACTATAATTGCGATTATTAATTTAGTTCTTTCCCGAATTCATTAATAAATAATTCCCAGCAAACAAATGACAACATTCGAGGATGTAGAAAAATCCTTGCGGCCTAATTCTTAATTGCTCTAAAAGGATTCTGATCAAACATTCCACGAAATTTCTGATTACTATGCAATGTCTGAAATAAAATCAAACTAATTTCCATAGTTTGTACGATGTTTTTCAACAAATAATTAACAGATATTAAAGTTTACAATGATATATTCAGTAGCAAATATATATTCAGCATTTCGCGAATGATATATTCAGCATTGCACGTAAATTCTACCTTCTTAAATGTCGGAATGTGTCATTTTTAAAACTCTCCGTATAAGCCTTATTGTCACATATGGGGTCCAGAATAATACTTAATGGGAACAGCTCAGCTGTATCAAACCCTTTATCTCAAATTTCTTCATACTAGTCTGCAGCCTTTCATACAACATAAAATATTATTATACTATTTGAAATGCATCAACGATCACATCACAAATTATATATTTGGAAATATTATCATGAAAATTCAGTGTCAAAATTTAATTACGGTACTAATTCAAAGTATTATGCGTGCTTGTCATGTTGTAAAATGAATTTCAGAAATCACAAGTTTGAGCTCTTAATTTGAAACATGTATTTGAAAGTTGAGCTAAGTGCTTTTCATTACAGTAAACAATTTCTCAAATTTAAATGTATTGTATGATTACCCCTGGTTTTTCAGAAGCGTTAAGACATGTAATAAGGAGCGTGTGTGCTTGCTTCTGATTACTCTTAATATTATTCGCGAAATATTCCTATCATAAAGAATGCTATTTGTAAAACAAGGGTTTGATTAGGTGCAAATGCTACGGTTTATGTTTTATAAACTTTTCAAAGATAATCCTCATTAATTCCGTACTGAGTAAAATTGTTGAGAATTATATTGACACAGTTTTTAACAGTTTCCAGTGTATCTTAAAAGTTTTTACATTAATTGTTTTTGTTTAACAGTGCTTCATTTTAACCGTTTTTATTTAACAGTTCTTTATTTTTAGTGTTTTTAACACTTTCCAACGTAGTTGTAAAGTTTTTATGACTTTGTTCATTCTTTCTGTCTGCCTTTTTGTTCGCAGGATAAGTGCCGTAAAAATAACTTTATGAAAATGAAATTTTAGTATGTTGTTGAGAGGTCTTTGGAAACATATGGGACTGTAAAAATATTACATTACCCACTTAGTTTCGGATTTAATCCGGGTTGAAAAAATAAAAAACACTAAACCGTATGGAAGCTAATTTTTCAAACATTTTTTTAGCGGGGTAAAAATTCTGAAATTGTTTGGAAAATTTTGGGAAATATTCAAAGTATCACATAACATTTGAAACAAATCTGATGTGGGCAGTAAATGACTTTCCTTATATAATGCAATGAATTTACTACATTTACATCAAAAACATAGCTTATTCTTAAAGCAGATACCTGCATTTTTTGAAGATGTTGAATTTTCGACAATTAGTCGTAATTTTGTAGCGTCATTTTTAACCATTTGGCAAGATTTTCGTTAATTTGGCGATATTTAAAAAAGTCACCAAAATTTCGCCAAAGTTATGGTAGGGGAGATAAATTATTCTTATAGCAGATGAATGACTATTGGGGTTCAAATACAAAATTATTACTCAAATTATCTTCTCTCATGAATGAACGAACTAGATCCATGAAAAGGATCTCACCAAATTTATCGCATGATATTACATATGAAAAGTGAACATGTTTCACAACAGTTAATATATGTTTTTTAATTTATAGGATTTTTTGATAAATTTATTTGAAAAATGTGCAATATCTCGAGAAAGTTTCATTCTAGCTTCCTAAATTTTATGTCAATCGCTTTCTAAGGAGAAAAATTACATAAGAAATGTCTATTTGCGTAACTATATTAAAGGTTTAGCTTTTCTGATGAATTTTTCAAAATTTCACTCGAAAATTTGGGGGTATTCTGAACATTCGATTGCGTTTAAAAGCAATAGGTTTCCAGTATTTATGGATTGTGATATTTGATTTCATTCGAATCGCTCTATTCGCCCGTGAGATATCGTCACCACAAACTCACTGACGCACACACACACAAACACACACACTCTCTCCCTCTCTCTCTTTCACAGATATCATCTCAAAAATGTTTGATTGTTTGATTCGTGATCAGGGATCAGGGATGCTTGAAACGTGCTCTCCCGTCGAAAACTCGAATTCGAATTTTCGACCCGGTCACAAAACTTTTCTTATACATTATGTATACGTCGAAAGTCCAGACTGCCCAACTCGTCCTTGGACATCAGCAGCTGTATATAAGGAAAGTAAAAATGTTCATCAAAATATGTTAACTAGATTTTAAATAAGCATTGTAATAACAATTACACCTATATTATGTGAAGAGATTACGTGACTCGTTGCAAAATACAATAATGCATCCATTTCTTTTTTCGCTTAGTGAAAATAGTGATTTTTTAAAAACGCTTATATTTATATAGTGTTGTATCCGTTCTTGAACTGCTTTATATTTTATATTATCTGTGTATGTAAATTATGTACCTGCGAAACTACAATATTTTTTATTTTAAATAATCATTAAACTATGATTATTTCTAATAACAAAGCTATTTATTATTATTTCTAATATAACAGAGCCTAATTTTAACGCATGCAGAATGTAAACAAATCAAGCGATTGTAATATGAGTCGTATAAAAATTGCTGAATTTTTTTAAGCAAAATTATTTTGCTTTGGAATCTGTAATATAAGTGATATGAATGAAATAATTATTGATTTTGAGTAGATAAGCAGACGATTTTATCGCATTGCCTGTTTTAATGAATTTAAGATTTAAAGTAAAAAAAATGTAATACTCTGATAATTCAAAATATCTTACCGCCAAACGTATCGCATTTTAGAGATGTTGAAAGAACATTGCATTTCAGTTGGAAAGTGTTTAATAATCAATAATTTGAGCATGATAAAACGTTCTTGTTGATTTCAAATTAACGGATGAATAACAAATTAATTTGAGAATTTAATATATAGATCAGAAACGTTCCATAATAAAATTTTCCATTTATCAAAATTGATAATGAGTTGTCGTATCAAGATATGTTCCCCAAAGCAAAATCTCCTTAAATTGTAAGATAAATATTATATTCTCTATCGAACCATCCAAATCAGTTGTTTCGATCATTTCCATAAAAAAGTTCATATAGTGTGCCTGAAATTGTTTGTATATCGTGATGCTTTAAAGGAAGTAATAAAGAATTTACAATACGGATTTGAAATATAAACAATATTGGCTAAATGAGATACTTTATTTCCATACACTGAAACTTTAAATATCTACCCTCTGTAGAGTGTATTATAGAAAGATTGTAAGTCCACATATATTTTGAACGAATAATTGCAGACCCATGTTCCCGTTTAAGAAACGCTTCAAATAATGCATATTTTCAGACTATATCAATTTTGGCCAGGTTACAAGTTTGAGTGAAAAAGTACAATTTTTAACATTTTATACGAGCCCTCCACGAAGGAAGATTTTGTTAGCAAATCTTTCCTGATTTATTTAAATATCTTTTGAAATTATTACTGTAACTCTAATATACAAATGTCACCGTAAAAGCATTACCCATTTACATAAAAATTATCCATTATAAAAGTGACTTTGAAAAAGTTTTAGGATTTACACCACTATTTTTCATTTAAAAAATATAGCGAAATGGGGTCGTACAGAAATTTAGTTTTGTGAGTTAATATTTGCATATGTTGGTGTGTGGCATACTTATCTTTAGCAAAAGTTTTATTGAACTCCTAATTATCCGTCGCTAAAATATTAACTATTGGTAGCTCGGATTTTTTTGATAGTATAGCAATGGCATTTTATTATTTGACTAATTGGATTATGAAAAATACGTTCACAATCAATTTTTTTCTAGGAGGAACGTATAAAATGTTACACTTTGCACATATTTACTAAAAATGTCTGTTTGTCAAAATTTGCATACGATCGATTTTAATGATAGTTGATAAGATGATAGTTGATACGATAGTCTATTTTAATGATTGTGTTAGTCTACTTTAATTAAAGCATTTCCTAAGTTGCAATCATGGATCCACGACCAATCATTCAAAAGAGATTTCATCCTGTAATTCTTTAAACACGACTTTTACCAAACAAAATGTTAGAAGTAAAACTTTTTCTCTCTTGAAAGTTTAATATGCAATATCAAATCGTTCTGTAAATCCCGCATTTATTTTTGCATTTTAACTGCATAAATAATATTTTGATATTTAAATATCTAAAATTCGAACAATGCTGCAAATGAAAATATATGTGTTAAATGTATTTTTTGAACTTGTTATATAATGAAAAGCATATTTATATTAAAAAAAAACAGCACAACACTTATCATCACACGTCGAATTTTTAAATAATCTTTGAATAGAAATGTATGGATGCATTTCAATTTTCGGCCATGAATCATATACTTTTCAAAACCAGTGTCTTAGCAATGTTGTATGTGTCACGATATGTTGAAATGAAAGTCAGTCGCTGCTACACAGTAATTAGCAAGTGTGCAAATTCAAAGCATTCACTGCTGAGTGACAGCAAGGTGTTTGCTGAGGAGATGATAAATGGATACACAGTATCGTAAGTATCTTTAATCCCTACCTAAAAAATATATTGTTCCCACTGTAATTACAGGGTCTTACCCGCCAGGCAGGGGCAAATGTGGCTAAGTACACCAAGGGGTGTACTCATGACTCTAATAAAATTGATAAAATATTACATTTTTAGTAGTAATATGAAATGTACTCCAACATGTAATCCAAATTTTACATAAAAATTGCTTTATGAAATATTTTTATTTAAATTACTTTGTTTAAAAGTTTATTTTTTTAGTTTAGCTAAATTATACAGATAATCAAACTATTTACATATTTAATTTAAAAGAAATTTGAATTATGCAATAATTTAGAATACAATATTTAGGTTACTTTTGTATTATTACAGCATTCACTGTTATACCTAGAGCTGAGCGGAAAAAGTCAAAAACAAGGAAGTCGAGATATTACGAATAAAATTAATAATATTTTCAAGACATCGTTTTTTTTTTAATTTTTGGTTTTGGTTTTCAAAGTACACATTTAATATTTTATGGTATTTATTATACATTTATATGCTAAATAAGCATGCATTATATTGTAATTTTGGAAAAAGAATTTTTACATAAATACTGACTTAATTGGTTATTCCCGAAACAAGTTTGTGGCAAATATGTTGACTCATGCAGACATAAGTTATTATTCCTGAATTCAATATTTATTCTTTAAACACAATTATGATGTATTTACAAACACAGACATAAGTTTTAATAAAGCATGTGTTTAATAAAACATCAGTCATAATGCAGCATTTAATTGTGCATTCTAATTCCAAACTGTTATTATTATTTAATGTTTCCTTAGGACTACATTAAGTAAATAATTTGTGAAAAATTTGAAAAACATCGAAATGCTGTTTCAACTGATTTTTCGGGAAAATGTTTCAAAATAAAATTAAAAGTTAATGCAATTTTTTTGAAAATTAATTAGCTAATTTAAAATGTATATAAATATAAACACATGAAACTCAAACATATAAAACCGAAACTCAAACATCGTTTATAGTTCATCCGGATAAATTTGAATCAGATCGGAATCAATGTCTGGTTCATTTGAAGCCAGAAGCATGGAATGGAGTTGATCCATTTGGCGAGATTTTCGTTCATTTAGCAACATTTTAAATGTCGCCCAGTTGGCGACATTCCGTCAAATTGGTCGCAAAAATCTCACCAAGCGTTATGAACGCAGAAATAATTTATTCTTATAACAAATAAATGACTATTGGCGTTCAAATACAAAAGTATTACTCAAAGTATCTTTTCTCATGAATGGAACGAGCTAGATCCACGAGAATGATGTCACTAAATTTATCGCATGGTATTACATATGATAAGTGACACATGTTTCTCAACGGTTAATATTTTTTTTAACTTATGGGATTTTATTGATTAATTTATTTGAAAAATGTTTTACATCTCGGGAACAGTTCATGCTAGCGTTCTAAAGTTTATGTCAATTGATTTATTAGGAAAAATTACATAAGAAATGTCTATTTGCGTAACTTTATTCAAAGTTTTGACATTTTGATGATTTTTTTAAAATTTCACTCGAAAATTTAAGGGGGTTCTGAGCATTCGATTGTGTTTAAAAACAATAGACTTTCAATATTCACGGATTGTAATTTTGGTACCGAATTTCATTCGAATCGCACCATTCGTTCGTGAGATATCGTCTCCACAGACTCACTGCCCCCCCACACACAGACATACTTTCACACACACACACGCACACACATACTTTCACATACACACACAGTCATCACCTCACATATGTTCGATTCGTGATCAGGGATGCTTGAAACGTACTCTCTCGTCGAAAACTCGGATTCGAATTTTCGACTCCGTCACAATACTATTCCTATACATTATTTTATATAATTAAAGTAAAAAACAAATTGCTCCCTCTTCAAAGCAGAATAATCAAACTTCCGCGAGGTCTCGTTTTAATTGCATCAGCGGTTTCAGGGGTAGCTAAGAACATCTGATTTAACACCAGCATACATGCTGGCAGGCTACCGGAGATAAACTACAGTATATTTCAATACTTGAGGATTTCGTTTAGCAGATTTCCTGCGAGAACATGTAAAATTTGCACAATTAAAACGAGTCCAATCAGTACAATTTTCACTCTAACTATACTATATAATCTATTGGGACCACTATTGTGCCACAGCGCGGGAGTAGGGTACTTTTATTTATATTAGCTAACATAATTCAAAATGTTTTACTATTAAAAATTTATTCTGCCGCTCCCTATTCTTTTACAGAGATTCATTTCTATTTCTGGCTACAGCGCTGACAGCCCAGAAACATTTTTATTTTTATGCATATAATTTGCATTAAGAGCCTTGTTCTCAAAACTCTAGTTTCTATTCTGGCTAAATCGACTTATTTAATAAAATACAACAACAATAACATACAACATAATAAAATACAACATAAAGAGTTATTTAGTAAAATACAACATACCTGAAATATGTTTACTCTTGTGAATAGTTAATTTCACCTTTAGTTGTCCCCGTGGCAACATATTATACTAAAATTGAGACACAAATTGCTAAAATAAAGTGTTGTTTTAGCACTGTATGAATAAAACAGCTGCATAATAATGATTAACTACCGGGGGAATGAATTCACAATCACCGGAAATAGGGATCCAAAGAGGTGTGGGGGGAGAGGAAGAGAATGTCGCGCGCCTCGAAATTTTACGAAATAAAAAAAATATTGTGATGTAGTTTCAACAAGATGTATAAACTGTGCAGAATGACAACATTTCTTCACTCATGCTTTTACACGCTAAAATATGCATAAATAAAACGGATAATAATAACTTTTCTTGACTTATGTGTTTTTTTTTCCGAATGATATCTGTTCGAAAATTAGAGAAAAATATCTTCTTATAACTTATGTGGTTTTTCTTCACAGACTTCGGAGCAAAGTCTAGTAGGTTCTTTATGGTAGGTTCTTTTTCTTGGTATCTTAGAAGCCCAACAGATGTACTGCTTTTCTTACAGCATAGATCATACATTTCTACAACAGAATGTGTTATAAAAAATTTGCAATTTTTGACTTATGTGGTTTTCCCCCCAGGTCTAGATTACATTATGAAGTGAAAATCAACTAATAAGTAGATAAGAATTTAATCTCGATGACATGGAAGAAATTCTATGTATAAGCATTATGTCCTTGCAAACTTATGCTATCTACAATTATTTCTACATACATTCTTTTTCAAAGTTGCAATGAACATATTCGCATTTTGGCAAGAAAAAAATGGCTTAATAAATAATAATTTCATTTTCATAAAGGTTTTGTATACCATAAATGTATACACATCCACAAAGTTTTAATGGTTGTTACTTAATGTTTTATTCAACTATTTACAATATGTTATTCGTGTGTGCTCAAAGTTGAGTACTTATTTTGTAAGTGTATAGTGCACTTTTGTAATTGTATATCACTAATCACTAATGTTTTTTATATCTTTGTAAAGGTACTTTTTCGGAGGCTTGGACATATTTGTCATCCCTTTCGGACTTCCTTTCGGACATTTTCCTGTAAGTGATGATGAATAGCGCTTGCATTGGATCTTGCAGGATGTCGTGAGGGGTGGTGTGGTTGCAAACACGCTACCGCTTTTGTCTAAATTATATTCTAAATTACAAATGCCTTGTATTTGTGTACTCGCAAAAGTTCCTATTCATACTATGTTATTGTATATCCTTGTTTTTTTTTGTTTAGAGTGGAGAAAAATATCTCATATTTATGTTACTGTTAGAGAAGTATTTCTCAAACAATTTTTGTGTCTTCTGTGAGAAAAATCTTTCATTACATTCAATATTTTTGGCCCCAACGAGAGGGGGATGTCATAGTGATTTATGACTGTACGAGTGTGAAACACGACATTTTTCTGTTCTTCCCAAAAACGTTCTCTTTCTGAAGCCATTTTTATTCCAAGGTTTTAAATCTGTACGAGTTTGCCATTTTTATTCCAAGGTTTTAAATCTGTACGAGTTTGCCATTTTTATTCCAAGGTTTTAAATCTGTACGAGTTTGCCATTTTTATTCCAAGGTTTTAAATCTGTACGAGTTTGCCATTTTTATTCCAAGGTTTTAAATCTGTACGAGTTTGCCATTTTTATTCCAAGGTTTTAAATCTGTACGAGTTTGCCATTTTTATTCCAAGGTTTTAAATATGTACGAGTTTGCCATTTTTATTCCAAGGTTTTAAATCTGTACGAGTTTGCACTTTTCATTCAAAAAGTGTGGGATCTCGCTGCGGCAGATGTTCCGAAGATAATTTCTTATTTCTTTTTTTATCGCCCGGAGCAGTGGTTTCGATTCTGCAGGCGATGGCGCGAGGTTGCCGCACAAGCCGTTTGATGCTACATTTAATTTTGTGCAAGGAGTTGAAGGTCGAGGCGACCGATATTACCATTTTTCACAGTAGAGGGGCTCTCTTGGCCCTGAGTTTCCGTTGGAGAAGGAGCTCTTTATTTCTCGCTCTGATTGTGTGACACAAAAGAACTTATGACCCAACGGTCATTTTTGTGTCTCGGATTATAACTTTAATTCAGAAGGAATCTTATAATCCGTGTGGGGGTCAAGACAATTATATTTTATTTACAAATTCTAACTTTTTCTTATTTATTTCAGAGGACCTAGATGAAAATCCCTTACCATTTGGCTATAGCATTAAAGAACTCGGGATCCGGAAGAATCGAATTAGATCTATGAATACCGAAATCGAGATCGCGGATTGCCTGGAATTTTCTCGAAAGGGTCAGGTGGATTATTCCTAGTGATTACCCGTCCTGGCTAGCTGGATCTTTATTCAGTCGATGGATTCGGCTATGTGCTAAGTGAACTCAACCTAATGTGTGTGGACGATTTGCTTCTTGATCCTCTGAGATCTTGAGTCGAAGTACTCATCTGAATCAGTGCTTATGTGAAATTGGTAATATGAAACAGTGATGAAGTATTCAGGTATTTAAATAGCATTTATTGAAAGTATCGAAATTCTTAAAGGAGAATTTCTAAATCTAAATTGAGGCCTGAATTTCAGTCAATAAAGTGAAAACATATTTAATTCATATCAAGAGTAATTATACTCAATATTTGAATATATATATATAAAATGTCGTGTTTAATGCTTCTAGTATTATAGAGTTTGATGACATTTAAGTTCAAAGGTCAATTGTTGTTTTTCAATATTTAAACCAGAAAATGGCCAGGATTATCTTCAATGTTTCTATATTTCATAAATATATATATTTAAAATAAAAAGAGTTTTTATGATTATTTTTGACTCATGTTTTCCCAACCTGATCTTTGTTGTTACTTTGCTGTGTGCCTGTGTGTCCAGTTTGCATTTTGTAAGCCTGGGCAGCCGGATCTGAGGTTATTGCCAAACGCAACGCTAATGTAAGTAAACGTACTTAGTATCTAAATTATTTCTGTTTGTGTGATCTTTGGAAGGGGTCTTAATTTCAGATTTCCTTTCCGCCCTCCTGTCCTTGGATACACATTCTGGTGCACATAAAAGGAATTTGTTTATTTCCGTCACACACTAATTTTCCTGGGTGACACATTTCCTGTATGACAGATGCAAAGGAAAAAAATAGATAATACGATGTCCTTCCCTATAGTCACAATGTCAAATACATTGAGGCCGATACGATGCCCAATAAATAAATACAACTTCCCCTGTTGGTTAATTATTTATTGGTCGCAAAATTTTGCTATACTATTGTTTTTACTAAAAAATAGTTTGGAGCATATATTTCTCAATATTTCTCAATGAAGATAAGATGATGGCTGATAAAAATTCAACATTAATTTCCGGAAGGTGTGGGAAAAATCAAAATGGATTTCCGCTTTGGTTTCTTTCTACCATTTCCGAGCTAAAAACATTCATTATTGGAAACATCTATTCCTAATAATTACCTAATAATTGTGTGATAAATCAAATGAATTAACATCAAAGTCTGAAGGAGGTAAAGTTGTTTACTAAGGATTTATTCTTCTGGCTGTTCTTCCACTTCCAATTAAAAATCTTTCTGGAATCGTCAATTTCCCAAGATTGGCGATGGATAGATAGAGTTTCGTCAATGATTGATATGGGTGCATCATCAAATTCCCCAGACGATAATGTGCACTGAGGAATTTGTTCTTATTTTTTGGATAATTCGCATGACTTTACGACATAAGGTACAAAACAGAATAAAAATGCTTAATATTTCCATCGAAAATGAAGTGTACACTTCATTTTCTACCATATAAATATTCCTTTATACATTTCTTGTATGAAATAACTTGACTTGCATTATGCAAAATAATATATAAAATACTGCAAAATGGTGTCAATTGAACCCAAAAATAAAACTCGCACGTTAAAGTCATTTAGCGCTGGAGTTGCACTCGGTAGGCCCGGGTTCGATTCCAGCCACTGTCAAAACTGCCGCCGTGTTCATGCGGAGTACGATCACGTTAAACATGTGGGTCCGAAAATCCTTCCGAGAGGTTGGTGGTAGGGGAAGAAGGGTACGGTCCCTGTGGATGCCTTCCCCACTGGGTTCCGATCTAAATTGGGTGGCACTTCCCGACCGTCCAAACTGTTACCTTACACCTTTCTGGTAGGTCGGACGGTCTGGGTTTCAACAACAACAACAACAACAGGTATGGCTAACACTTTGTCACCTCTATGTGTTTGATATAGAGGTGACAAAATTTTAATTATATCTGTGAATGCATTTAAAGAAAGATTTTGAATTTTCTTTTTCTTTTTGTGGCCAAATAACCCATTAGATCTATTCTATATAGGCTTTTGAAACTCCTATTCGGTAGAGCTGACGACTGCCTGTTAATTTTACCCCTATGCAAGATGTTAGAATCACAGAGTTAATCAGAGGCCATTAATGTGCTTATTACGATATACATGGTGCTTTTAAGGCAGATAAGCACAGTGACACGTTTATTTCAATAAAAACACACATCATTAAATTGCTCTCTTGAAAAAGGTCTCTAAAATTGATCTGTATACTATGACCAGTATTGCTTTCGTCAGTGTTGCTAACGCCTTCAGTGGCGTTGAAAGCGCCAAACATCCCACCAACGCTCGACTCTGGTTTTTAAAGCGCTTGTATAGATTGAACCATTGCACAATGGCTTGTTCGATTGTCACAAACGCGGCTTCAAAAGAGCCCCAATTCTCAGTGGACGTATAGAATACGCATAGGGTTCAAGTTACCCCATCTTACTATAGATAATGTTATCAAAATAAATTGAATGCATGATTTTAAAATGCATCTCTGTCTTAAAATAGTCTAAAAGCAATATTTGGAGAAAAGTATTTTTAACTGATATTAAAAAAATATGCACTTATATTATAAATATGCATACATAAATATATAGAAAAGACTGAAACTGTTAAATTATAAGAATATTGCAAATTTTGTGTAACTGTAAATAGTTCCGTATATGTAGTAAAATGAGTAAAACCTGTTTTCGCTTTCGTGGCCGTGAATCGACGTTTCAATATTTGGTAGATCCATATAATGCGATAAATTTGATTCATTCTCTAGAAAATATAAAGCAATGCATATATATAGAAATTAATTTATAACATATGTAGGATTATTTACTGGTATATGATATTTTTAATATTTTTATGACGTAATATTATTTGCTATCATCGTGTCTGTGTGATTACACTTGATCTATTTTAAATTATCTTAGTTGGATAACAATTTCTAAAATTGTTATCCGACAATTCATTTTCATAACCAGTTTAATTTCTTATTGTATTTGGAGTATTTTGAAATTTTTTTATGTCACCTTAATTCCCTCAAGATGGAAATGTCTTGAGCATGGTTTATTCTATTGCTGTTGTGATGAGGAAAATGAAGATATAATAGACAAGGAAGTTTAATCATGCATAAAGCATTGATTATGCAACACTTTCAATCTGCAATGCAATTTTAATTAAACATCTCGAAAATGCGATACATTCAGCGGTGATATTTTTTAAATTATCACAGTACTACAATAATTTGTTTTACTATACATCTTAAAACCATGTATATAAAAGAACTTTCTAACTCCATGCTTAAAACTGCATCAAGAAAGGCAATGCTTTAAAATCGTCTGTTTCTCTATATAAAATCAATGAATATTTGAATTCTATTACTTATATTCCAGACCCCAGAGCTGAATAATTTTGAGTTAAAAATGTTCAGCAATTCTTACACAACTCATCTTACACCTTGATTTGTTTACATTCTGTATACGTTAAAATTCGGCTTCGTTGTAGAAATAATCAAATATTGATGATCATTTAAACTCAATATAGTAATTGCGTTGGTGCAGAATATATATGCACAGAAAATAGGCAAAAATAAAGCGGTTTTATAACGGATGCAACACTAAATATAAATGTAAAAAAATTTAAAAATCGAGATTTTACACTGGGAAAAATGATGGATGCCATATTTTATTTTGAAGTGGATCGCGGGATCTCTTCATATGATAAGGATGTAATTATTATTTTAATGTTTATTTAAAAAACTACCGAACATATTTTGATCAATTTTTTAATATATTTTATGGAATAATTTGAATATTTCCCAAAATTTTCAAAGCAATTTGTGAATCTTAATTTTCTTAAAAAATGTTTGAAAAATTAGGTCCCATAAGGTTCAATGTATTTTATTTTCTCAAACAGGATTCAATACAAATCTAATTTCGTGATATTATTCATTTATATTCTCATAGGTCCCACTGACCGTCTGAACACCATACTAAAATTTCATTTAGATGAAGTCATTTTTACGGCAGTTGTTCGAACAGACAGGCAGATAGAATGACCAAAGTCATAAACACTTTCCAACTATGTTGGTATGTGTTAATAAATGATGAAAGATATAGAAAGTATAACATTGTTATTTTAACAATTGGAGAATCTATAAAACCCACATAGTGAACAATGAAATAGCCCGGCTGGTGCCAGACTTGTCATTTTCAATTGAATAAATTACAAGAGGATAAATATTTTTTTAGAAATGTTAACCATTATTATTACCCAGACGTTCAGCTTACGCAAAGCGTGTAGAACAGCTTCAAGAGACGACCAGGAGAGAATTAATCATGTGGTGGTATGATACCAAAGTCTATTTAAAACCAATAAGAGGTGACAAATCCCAGTGGATAGCGCTCGGGGATTGCATTCTAACGACTCGAATTCGATTCCCATCTGTACCCAAACCTTCCCCTTGTTCACTCGGAGTACGGGTGTTAAAAAATATAAAATGTCGAACAAATTTCGACGTTTTCGCTCGAATTTAATTTTTATCTTGTTTTAGGACTTTTAATAACAAAGCCTGATAATTCCAAATTTCCATTAATATTTGTGGCCGCTATCAGGTATACAAGAAATCGACCGTAGACATACATGCAGACGTACAGACAGACATCACTCCAAAAATTTTCAGAATGTGTTCAGGAGTTCTTGAAAGATACATTGGCATTAAAACCTCGAATAAACTTTATCTCTATTATATTACATAGCCTGAGAAAATAAAAATTCAAATAAATATATATGAATAGATTGTTAAATTTAAGTAGGTATTGTATTATAATTAATCACTTAAATTCCAGCACGATGGCATGTTTTTTTTTTTTTTTTTTTTTTTAAGAGTTAAATTTGGAAGATATAGAAGCCTGGCCTTGAACGCATTGCACGGAAATGTATTTTGTTTATTCTGCTATATAAATAAATTTATTCCCCACAATAATGGTGTTGATGATAAACATTTGCAATAGCACAAATAAGATTTACGAATTGTAAAATTACCCTCTATAAACGGGCAATTTTCATAAGTAATATCATTATGAATTACTATGGTGCGATCTACTCTAAATTAATAATAAATATTACTTGTGTATTGTCTGTTTGTTCATTTATTTATGTGTTTGTAAGTTTGTCTTGCCATCAAGAGAAAAAAGCTCCACAAAATTTCATAATATTTTGTAGATAGCCTTTTAATAACCACACCTAAAATTTGGACCATATCTATTCTTCAGATATTATTAGCAAATGCACAAACTCTTAAATAAACTGTCTATAGGCATAGCATTATGCAGACGATAATTTTCCACAAATTTATTTAAAACAAGAAAGATCAATCATGCATAAAGCATAAATTATGAAACACTTTCCAAATACAATACAATTTCATTTAAACATCTCTAAAATGCGATCCATTCATTCATCGGTAATATTTTAAAAATTATTGCAATACTACATTAATTTATTATATTTGATAACTTAAAAGTTCTTCGAAAAAAAGGAAATTCGTTCAAATGACTTCAATTAAATATAAATCGCTTGGCTCCTGGGTAATGTTTTTAACATTATCATAATATTACAATAATTTATTATATTTGAAAACTTCATCAAAAACAATTGAAATTTATTCAAATGACGCCATCGAAATATAAAACGCCTCGCTTTCTCCATAAAAGCAGCATTTCCTTCATAAACATTTTCATATTCATCACAGTACTATAATAATCTTTTTTATTTATAAACATTATTTTATTTAATAGACCATGGATGTACAAGTAATTAAACTCTATGCTTAAAACTTCATCGAAAAAAATCGTCCTTTTCTGTGTAAAATCAATGAATATTTCATTCATATCAGCTATGCAGACTCCATGAGCGAAATAATTTTGCGTTAAAGAAATACAACAATTCTTATACAACTCATTCTAAATATGCTGCTATTTACATTTTACATAAGTGAAAAATAGGCTTCGTTGTAGAAATAATCATATTTGGATGATCATTTCAACTCAAATATATTGTAATTGCGTTGTTTCAGTATGTAGATGCACAGAATTTAGACAAAAATAAGGCGGTTTTTGAAGGGATAAAACACTCAATATGAATTAAAAAGAACTTTAAAAATCACGATTTTGAGACAAGATGGATGCCATATTTCATTTTGAAGTAGGTCACGTGATCGCTTCATATAAGAGGTGTAATTATTATTTTAATTTTTATTTAAGAAACTACTGAATATATTTTGTTGAAAATGTTTTATATATTTTATGGGATAATTTGAGCATTGCCTAAAATTTTCGAAGCAATTTTTGAATTTTTAATACGCTTAATGTTTAAAAAATTAGTTCCCATAGGGTTCACTGTATTTCATGTTTTTCAATCAGGGTTCAATCCAAAACTAATTGGGTGATATTATTCATTTATATTCCCATAGGTCCCACATACCGTCTGAACAACATACTAAAATTTAATTTTGATTAAGTCATTTTTACGTCAGTTATCGTGATAACGGACAGACAGACAGACAGACAGAACGAAAAAAGTCATACACACTTTTCAACTTTGTTGTAAAGTGTTAAACATAATATCATGTTGCTAAGCAATGATATTAAATCCAATGTGATTATACAGCAAACGATTTTTGTTAGATCTTTTCAAATTTAAGTAATTAAGAAATTCATATAAAAATAAATTTTATCGGGATTACATTTACGACTGGATCACATCAATTACGGCTTTCGAGTTGACATATCACGGCAATAATTTATATTTTCATTTGCTTAAGTCATCTGTATTATTTTGGCAATTATTTTTAAACTAATATTGTTGTTTTTAGCCAACTGTTGTAAGAGAATAAAGATGGTACGTGTATATCTTCTAATACCATTTTAGTGCTTTTAACATCTTACAACAAAGTTGAAAAGTGTTTATGACTTTGTTCATTCTGTCTGTCTGTCTGTCTCCCTGTCCCTTAGCACAATAACTGCTGTAAAAAAGAATTTATCAAAATTAAATTTTAGTATGTTATTCAGACTGTCTGTGGGACCTAAGGGAATATAAATGAATAATATCACTCAATTAGTTTAGGATTGAACCCGGGATGAAAAAATGAAATACATTGAATCCTATGGGACCTAATTTTTCAAATATTTTTAAGCGGTTTTAATATTCACAAATTTCTTCGAAAGTTTTAGGAAATATTCAAATTATCCCATAAAATATATAAAATATACAAAAAAAATTTCAGAAAAATATATTCAGTAGTTTTTAAATAAAAATTAAAATAATAATTGCACATTTTATATGAAGCGATCACGGGACCATTATATGAAAAGATCACGTGACCCACTTCAAAAGAAAATATGGCATGCATCTTGTGTCAAAATCGTGATTTTTGAATTTCTTTTTAATTCATATTTAGTGTAATAATTACATCTCTTATATTACGCGATCACATGACCACGATGGAAAGATCACGTGACTCACTACAAAATAAAATATGGCATCCACCTTTTCTCAAAATCGTGATTTTTAATATTGTTTCTAATTTATATTGAGTGTTGTATCCGTCCTAAAACCACTTTATTTTTACTTAAATTTTGTGCAACTACATACTGAAACAACGCAATTACAATATATTTGAGTTTAAATGCTCATCTAAATTTGATTATTTCTACAACTAAGCCTAATTTTCACTTATGGAAAATGTAAACAACAAAATATGTAGAATAAGTTGCATAAGAATTGCTTCATTTCTTTAAGGCAAAATTATTTAGCTCATGAAGTCTCCAATGTAGCTGATATGAATGAAATAGTCATTGATTTTACAGAGAGAAGGACGATTTTTTCGGTGAAGTTTTAAGCATAGTGTTTAATTGCTTGTAGCTCCATGGACTTAAGTTTTTAATTAAAATAAATTATTATTGTATTGTGATAAATGAAATGAATGGAAAAATGTTTATGAATGAAATGCTGCTTTTATAGAAAGAGCCAGGCGTGTTATATTTCGATGACGTCATTTGAATAAATTTCATTTGTTTTGGATAAATTTTCAAATATAATAAATTATTGTAGAATTATGATAATTTTAAAAATATTACGGAGGAATGTATCGCATGTTAGATATGTTTAAATAAAACTGCATTGAAGTTGGAAAGTGTTTCATATTTAATGCTTTATACATGTTTGATCTTTCTTGTTTTATTTGCACATGTTTATCCAATTTCATAGTGCTTTTATTTTGGCATATATTAATCCAATTTCATATTTTTACTAATTTTTTTTACAAAAGTCCTTGGATGTTTAATTTTTCAGATCTACTTAAGAAGATACAATTTTGTAGCAAGAACAGAGATTGCAGAGTCTACTCCAAAGAAAAGAACTTGCAATATTGCCCCAATAGCCTAACGGTAGAGCGTCGGCTGGCTAATTCCGAGAGCCAGGATTGGAATCTCAGTTGGGACGTCATGATTCTTTACAAGATTAAAAATATCTAAGTAAATTACTTTAATGTAGTTTATTTTATGATTTCAACAGTTTAATAATAAACTAGCAGTCTTTATCAAAATATACCTGCGCTTACATTCCGACACCTTTAAAATTCTTATACTTATTTTTAGGAAAATTAAATGAAATACCTTAAAAGAATATTCTGAATAACAATGCCATTTACAATACAACAGAAATTTGCATATAATTGTGAATTTTAAGTTTTATATTATATATCTATACCGTACGAAAAACGGGTATACCGCTAGTTTCAAAAAATGTTTCAATTTGATTTACAACGGCAGTTCCTATTATTAACACTTTACAACAAAGTGGAAAAGTGTTTATGACATTGTCCATTCTATCTCTCTGTCTGTCTGTCTGTCCGTTAGCACGATAACTGCCGTAAAAATGACTTAATCAAAATAAAATTTTAGTATGTTGTTCAGACGGTCTATAGGACCTATGGGAATATAAAGGAATAATATCACCCAATTAGTTTTGGATTGAACCCGAGTTAAAAAAATGAAATACATTGCGCCCTATGGGACCTAATTTTTCAAACAATTTTTAAGCGGATTTAAAATTCACAAATTGCTTCGAAAATTATAGGTAATATTCAAATTGTTTCATAAACTATATAAAAAAGAATTCAGCGGAATATATTCAGTAGTTTTTTAAATAAAAATTAAAATAATAATTACACCTCTTATATGAAGCGATCACGTGACCACAATATGAAAAGATCACATGACCCACTTCAAAATGAAATACGGCATCCATCTTGTCTCAAAATCGTGATTTTTTAAGTTCTTTTAAATTCATATTGAGTGTTGTATCCGTCCTAAAACCACTTTATTTTTGCTTAAATTCTGGGCATCTACATACTAAAACAACGCAATTACAATATATTTGAGTTTAAAGCATCATCCAAATTTGATTATTTCTGCAACGAAGCCTATTTTTCACTTATGTAAAATGTAAACAGCAACAATGTAGAATAAGTTGTATTAGAATTGCTGTATTTCTTTAACACAAAATTATTTTGCCCATGGAGTCTGCATAGCTGATATGAATGAAATATTCATTGTATCACAGTATATTTATTTAAAATATTACCGACGAATTTAAACCATGCAATTTATATTTCAATGCCGTCATTTGTATGAAGTTCATTCTTTTCGATGAAGATTTAAGTTTTCAAATATAATAAATTAATGTAGTATTCTGATAAGTTTTTAAATATTACCGAGGAATGTATTGCATTTTAGACTTGTTGAAATAAAATTACATTGAAGTTGGAAAGTGTTTCATAATCAATGCTTTAAGCATGATTGATCTTTCTGGTTATTTATTGATAGCAGAAGAAACAGTATTCAGCAAATTGGCTCTTTTGAATTAAACGAAAAATCAATTTCCCATCTTTATGCGCTAGATAAAGAAAATTCCAGCATTCTAAAGGATTCAAGATTCTAAATAAGAAATGAACCGTTTTGTTATATTCTACCATCGAAACATTCCCTATCTATTGATTATCGGCAGAGCAATTATATCACGGAGATGGTTAAAAGTTTTGTTGATAGTGTGTTAAGAATAAGAAATAAGCTGATTACTTCCGATAATCCCATAATCACTTACACTCTAGACCTGAACAGTTTAAAAATCTGATCTTTCTCATACCTGGATAATACCATGTCATAATGACTTTTAATGTTGAGTTAATGAAGTGCATGTATCTTTTAATTCAAGATTTGCATGTTTAAACATTGCGGTGAGCAAAGTGTGAGACCAGGAAATATTTTGGCTGTTTTAATGTTCCGAATATTTACAATATATAACTGCAAAACAAAAACGCAGACTCGAAGGCTCCAGTTTACGACAGTTCTGAACCGGGAGGTCATGACTGCAATAAATTCAGTGCACATAAATAACAGGTATGGTTGGGTCAAAAAAACCTTGAGGCCAATGCTGAAACCAATCAGAATGTATAGTAAGTTGGCCAACGAAGAAGTGTTTCTGCAGCGCGCTGAGGACAACCAATGGGATTCGGAGGGCGTATGTGGACATCAGGCGAAATGATATGGCAACAAATAGAGGAAGTTCAGATATACACAGTTAGAGAAACAGTGAATAGAGAATGACCGGCAAAGGCAGAATGAATTATGATCAATTGAAGATAACCGGCCAGGTGTGTTGTACTCTAGATACAATCAATTAAGTGTGACCGTCCGATAGCGTTGTGACTAGAAGGGCAGCAGTCCAACATGGTAAGGAGTGTACTTCATAAAATTGAGTCAATGACCGTCGAAGAAGCTTTCGTGGACAATTAGAGTCCAGAATGTACAGATTAGCGTTTTGTGTTTCAGTTTCCATGACAAACAACAATGAATCTTCAAGAGTACTTATCAGTATCCATGAAAAACTGAGGTATGTGCCAATCTACTTTTATAAAATGTCAAATAAATAAAATTGGTTAAATATAATAAATCTGGTTTCACACGTGTAAGTTCTCCTCCTGAAGAGTATATATACAATTAATGTGAGTTAAGCGTAATTATAATATGTTTAATACATAATGTTTATTTGAATATTTACAAGTATTTGAATAAATACATTTCTGCTCCAGGAGGGAGTTGTTGAGTGGAGGCTGTGCATTTATGAAGTTACAGAAATGTATCAAGATAAAATGTTGAGTTGAGAGATTTTTGATGTAGAGCTCAGATATATGCCTAGCTTGTAATCTTCTATGAAATGAACCAAAACTATAACAGCAGGAGGTATGCTCCTCCACTCAACTTGAGAAACCTCTCAACTTCAGTCTTGACTACCTATTTTCATCTACTGATATATTTGATTTATGTATAAAATGAAAAAAATATGATATATGCAATACATTCTATACCTCATCTCATATATAAACAGATTTATCGATCATGTAAAAATATAACACATCTTTATCTTCGTGTTCTTATCATTCATTATGGCCTAAGTCAATAAGTTTTTCCTATCAGTCATTATGGCCTAAGTCAATAAGCTTTTTCTATTTACAGATTACAATAGACAAACCATATTTCATAAAAAGTACTTTATTTTTTCTAATGATATCACACACCCTGTGGAAAAGTAAAAATTATTTTGCTTCAGCAGTTTGTGACATCTTATAAGCAGCGATTTACTTTTTAAAACCTGTAGGTGAAAAAAAATGTTGCTGCTAATTCTACATACCCAGACATTTATTTTTTTTAGTAACTGCATTTAACACTGCTTATATTTTTTCTTTAAGGCATACAAATATTTTAAACTAACATTTATTAAATATAATATGTGTTCGTCTAGTATAGTCAGGGTACTAATATTTGTATAGGTGTGGGTTCAACATAAAATCTTTATGGGTCGTGGTTTACATTCCTTTCTGGATTAATGGGCTTATGTACTTAGTTATCATGAAGGGTAAAGAGTGTCTCTACCCTACATGCAATTGAAGGAGATGAAAAAAAGACCACCCTTATTGAGAATCGTTCAACTGGAGAAACAGGTTCAATCTTAATGATATTTCAGGGGGAAATATATTGACTAATTTCTGATTCCACCCAACATTGTTACAAATAATTTAAAATGTTAATACTTTTCCTGCAACATATTGAATATTTTTCTGGAGGGGAGGGGGGGTAAAACCCTCAAACCTCCAGTCGCTGTGCCACTGGTTTGATCCAATCTACTTGAATATATTTGATGAAATGGCACACATAGATTTCGAGACTATATTATATATGACACTTTCAATACTGTATTTCTATTTTAAAGAAGTTTGACAGAATGTGATAACATATATTTGCTGAAATAAGTAATGCAGCTATCCAAAACTAGTTGTTTATATAGACTGTATGGCACACAGAAAATATGAAAGAAAAGGTTAGCATTCAAATTTCCACTCTTTGATTTTTTCGCAGCATTTACATGTATACTATTCTATACCTCTTTACATGTATATTAGTTATTCTGGATAAAATTATAGATGATAATCGCTATTTCAATTAACCCTTAAATTTCTATATATATTGATCACCAAACTTGAGACATTCTATTATATATCGTATAAGCACTTGTGACGACAATGAAAAATCAATTCTCACTGTTTTAAACGATAGATAAGGAGTTTAAACATAAAGTTCGAAATTGGGGAATGAGCCATTGTTTGAAATTCTACCGTTACATCCATTGATTATCTGAAAAACAATTACTGAGAGTATCTGCATTCTGAATTTTTTGCTGAAGGTAATAATTGCTCTGCACAGCAAATATATGCTTCCAGCTGTCCTTTAAGACTATTAATGCCACAACTCCAGTAGAAAAAAAAATGTTTTCTTATTAATTAAATAATTTAATCTTAAAACTAATGCTTAAAGTTCATTGATTAGACAACAATTTTCTATTTTACCGTTCTGTTGTTCTTTTGATACGCAAGATGGCTAATGATGCAATATCAATTTACAGTAGATTTCGAATCATTACGCTTATGTGTACACACACATGGTAAATAAACCCTGGACATACAGATCTGCGAGACAGAGCATAAATCTCTCAGTCAGAGCCTTATAGTATAATGAAAGTCCCCCATGGGATAGAGTGTCGGGATAGATTGAGAACTCCGGTTGATGTAAGTGACAATGTAGTCACTCTCATTTGAAAGGATATTTTGATTATAAGAACACGCTATGTTTCCTAAATTTAAACAACACATTTTCAACAGTTTCCTTTCAGAAAAGAAAGGAATATTGAGTGATAAGTTTTGCATGCCTTTTGAATTATGTTGCGCAATAGGTAAACTTATAAATATTATAACGTAGATATGTGACAGACAAGGAAGACTTTTATTATCTTTCGTTATTGTATGAATGTGTTTGATATTCCAAATAGTAATTGCTCTCAAATTTTACACTAAGTAATGGACATATCTCAATGAAATAATTAGTTGACATAATATTGGCATTGTTAAATTTATATAGTAAATGTATATTTACACCAATATAGCAATTATCCTTAGCCGTAAATCACGGTTCATGCTATAATTCATTTTCTAAACTCCTTGCTTAACTCTAAAAATATTGAAACTTAAAATTTTTAACAGCTGTTCTAAAATGGTGAAGACACATTTCTATTCTTCATCAAATTCGATCTTCATGCAACATCCAATCAGGACTATCACTAGGGTTCAACATCACTAGTGTTCAGCATCAATCATCACTACTCAACCATTTTAATCTCATAATCAATATCATCCCTCATTTATGGAGCACTTGAGGTTAGTACATTATTTGAACCTACAGAATTCTGATCTCGAAGATATTGCCATATTTGACTAGGCTCTCCCTAAATTGATTCCACAGGAAGGCAGGGAATCGCGGTTTTACATTTCGAATTATAGTCAGATATTCTATCAGTTGCACTACACAGATCGTGAAAGAAATTTCTTTGAATTACTTCATTATATCCGTTTGCGGTTACAAGACTTTGGAGCAATCTCATCTTTTCAGGATTGACAGTTAATTATACATTATTTCAGGAGACAGTTATAAAGCATTAAACTTAATATTACATCTAAGTAGAAGAATTGAATAATTCGCAAATTGCTTGAACCACTGCATTCAATCGATCACGTCTTTCGCTTATTATTTCTTGAGCAATGTACTTTGCTAGGCTTAAAATGCTCTTTTTTAAGCCGGTTATACAATTTTATGTTAGTAATAACTTTGGAAGAGATATCATGATAATTTGGCTAGTCCATGTTTATTTATATACGATATAGAAACAAATATGTAAAGTCGCACTTTTGCACTGAAACTGAAAATAAGGCAATCTCATATATTCAATTTTCATGAATAAATGCAACAGAAATGGCAATATATAAATTGTTAATTACAAATAAAGCTATTTATGTTGACATATATGTTGTTATTCTGTTTTTAAACGAAAAAGAATGCTAACTATTATAAATAATATTTTTCTCTAAATGATTTTCTGGCAAAAGAAGTTTATTGCCGATATTTATTATAATAGTGATTATTGTTTTAGTTATTTACTGCATTCATTAATACATATAATTCCTAGCAAACAAATGACACCGTTTGAAACTCATTTCGCAGCATCACTCCGGCATTCCAGGAAGTGGAAAAATCCCTTGAGACCAACCCTTAATTGCTCTTAAAAGAATCTCATCAAACATTCCACGAAATGTCTGATTACAATGGAATGTCGGAAATAGAATCCAACTAATTTCCATAGTTTGTACCGATGTTTTCCAACAAATAATTAACATATATTAAAGTTCCCAATGTTATATCCAGTAACAAATGAATTCATTGCATTTTTGAGTTATTAGATTAAATGGTACTTATATTTATTTTGCTATTTATATATCACGCATAATTTCGATAATAACTCTTACCTCTATTGAAGTACTTAGGGGATAACTATAAAATTTTATTAAATAAAAATAAGTAGAAACAAAATAGTGACACTTAGAGGAGAGATCATTTTCAGTGTTTCTTTCAGGACTTTTTGGCCGGGGGGCGTAGGAAACTTTAGGGGGAGGCAAGTTTTCGATTTGCCCTATATAAATATATATCTACATGCTATCACATAAATAGAAACCAGGTTACTATAAAATGTTCCCGGAGGGGAGAATAATCCTCTCCAGGAGGGGGGGGGGGTCCGTCCTTCTGGAGAAATGCCTGAAAGGAACTTTGATCATTTTAGGAGTGCTCGATCAAAAATACGAAAATGATTTCATTTCCGTTTTTCCTTAAAGACTGATCTGTCTGTCTGTCTATGATTAATTTCACAATGGTTAAGTATACGATATGGTTTATGTACACGATATGGTTTATGTACACTATATGGTTTATGTACACGATATGTGCAGGATATGGTTAAGTACATAAATAAAATACAATTTTATGGTTAATGTACACTATAAATGCCACAAATATTAATGGATTTTAAGAAACTTTATATCCGGCATTGTTATAAATTAATCTAGAAGTAGATAAACAACTGTTTTTAAATTAAAGCGAAAACTTCGAAATTTATTTAAAAATTTATATTTTCTTAACATGGCAGCATAGAATAAAATTTGACATAGTTATGCACAAAAGGGGTGCTTTATGGCTCCATAAACACAAAGCTTAATAATTTCAATTATTGTAATACAAAGTAGCCACAATACAAATTTTCTATTCTTAACGCATCACCTCCGATTGGAGGAGGCAAGTTACCGGCCCCCCCCCCCCACAGAAAATGAAATAAAAGGTACTTTATTAAACGTGGTAAGAATCAAAATATGTTTAACATGCCATAATTATGATCGCTTAGAGCAACAATATATATTTTTTAAATTACTTCTTGCAAAATTTTCAAAAAAAAAAAATAATAATAATAATTACAAGTTACCTAAAAATGGATTATGGTATGATATATTCGAATTGGGCCACAATCCTGCAGTTAATTAGTTTATATTTTATCATACTAATCTCTAAAATATTCAGTTAATTAAAATTTTGAGAAGGAAAAAGAGATCCTTAAGTCATTTAAAAATTGAAGTCGATCAGAGAATTTGTAGAAGCAAACAAAACAACACATATAACTTCAGATGATCTTTCAATGTGTTCTTTAACGTCCTTTAAATGCATTCTTTATCACTGTCGTTTAAATGTGTTCTTTAACAATGTCTTTTATATTCAAAGTTTTAAAATAAATGAACTGTTGGATTCAGTGTTACTTGGTATTTTTTCTTTCATTCAGATTAATGAGTGCTTTGTTTCCTACCAACCTTTTAAATTCCCTCCATGGCCAATTTTGCCTTATCAAATAGTTATAAAAAACAATGATATATCCCCTTCGCGCCCATCGTACCCTATACGGTACGGGAAAATTATGCTCTCACCGGCCCATCGTTCCGTATTGGGAACTCGTTGCGAACGCTTGTTTCTGCCCATCGTTCCGTATAAGGAACCAAACTTTGGAACGTTTTTTTAGAATTTTTTAATGACACTAGATGGCAATACTATACCGTAATTTTGAATTGTGGAGGTCATATGAGGTCTGAACTTTCAGCCTGTGTTTCTGTTATCGGAATTCCTACAGCTGGGAATGACTCAGGAGTTAACATAAACAAACACACGTGATTGCTTTGTGGAGTAGCAGTAAAGTTAAAGAGCTGATCTCAAAGGCGTGTTTTGTGGGGAGTTTAATGTTTTTGTTTTTTATTGTGACACTGGATTTTAGGACGAATAGGGGGATAGAGAATGGGTTGGTTTTTTTGTTTATCGGTAGTACAGAGGGTGCATGAGGGTTTATTTTTTATTAGTTTCGTTTATGCAGCCATGGCGAAAAGAGTGAAATATCTTACGGAAAGTGAAATTGCGCGTATGATGAATGAGGAGAGTGATTCGAGTGATAGTGAAACAGATATTTATGTGAGTGAAGAATCAGATGTGTGTGAAGATGATGATGACGATGATAGTGTTATTAGTGATGCAATTAGAGCATCTAATGACGGATGGAGTCAAGATATGAAAGATCTTCCTCTTTTGACATTTTTATCTAAGAGTGGGTTGAATTTAGAGCCTGAAGAGCTTCCTGAAAAGGAATTGGACTTTTTCAGTTTATTTTTTAACGAGGAACTCATCGAATTAATTACAAGAGAGACTAATGAATTTGCAAGTGCATTTTTTACGGCAAATATCAGTGATCCAGGCCCGTCAGATGCTCCATCGAATTTTGTACCGGTAACGGACAAGGAAATAAGGGTTTTTCTGGCGTTAGTGATGCTGATGAGCATTATAAAAAAACCTACAATCCATATGTATTTTACAACTGATACGATGTTTGCAACGCCGTTTTTCAATTCGGCAATGTCAAGAAATCGCTTTTGCGATGTACTGCGATTTTTGCATTTCACATCAGATAGCAGTGGTCCCAGGTTATATAAAATCCAACCTGTTCTCGAAATCCTCTCAAAAAACTTCAAGGAATTATACACACCTGATAGGGAAATATGTATAGATGAAAGTTTGTTTGGATGGAAGGGCCGCATTGGCTTTCGTCAGTATATCCCATCCAAACGTGCGCGGTATGGGATAAAAATTTACAAACTTTGCGAGTCCCAAACGGGTTATATTTGGAATTTCCTCATCTACACAGGAAAGGACACCGAACTCATCAATACAAGCGGCCTTTACGGAGAAAGAGTTGTGAAGACTTTGCTCTCAACTCTTGAGAATAAAGGGTACAACCTGTATTTAGACAGATTTTTTGCTTCTCCAAATTTGGCATTTTACTTGAACTCCGTGAAAAAAAACATTTGTGGAACTGTTTCAAAAAATCGTTCGGGAATGCCTAAAAGCTTGCCCCGAAAATTTCAAAAAGATAAATTCTTGGCATTTCAAAAGAATTCTGTAAATGTATTTGGATTTAAAGACAAAAAAAAAGATGTTGTTATTATAACGTCAATTCACAATAACCAGAAAGTGCCTACAGGAAAAAAAGATAGGCAAACAAAAGAAGAAATTCTAAAACCGCATTGTGTTGTTGAATACAACAAATATATGGGAGGAGTAGACACGGGAGATTCTGTAATGTATCATTATCCTGCCTTTAGAAAAACCGTAAAATGGTATCGAAAATTATTTTTCGGATTCATGGATATGGCTTTATATAATGCCAATGTTTTATTTATGAAATCAACAGGAAAAAAGTTATCAAATTTAAAATTCAAGTCGCGCGTAATATATCAAATAGTTGAAAAATATATTGAACCCAAAATGACAAAGTTATCTTCAAAATCTCCCGTGCCTAATCCTCTCAGATTGACAGGTAGGCATTTTCCTAGTTTGTACATAAATGATAAAGGTGTAAAATCACGAAAGCGATGTGTTGTATGCACAAGAACGCGTGTGAAAGAACGCCGGTTTCAGAGAACGTATTATGAATGCAAAATTTGTGGAGTCGGGCTATGCGTAGAAGAGTGCTTTGAGAAGTATCATACTCTGCAAAACTTTTAAAATAACCTGGTTTTTAAGTTTTAAATTTCCTATAGTGTTGAAAGCATTGCATTTAGTATATATTTTTATATTTGTGTATAGTTCTATATTCGTACTTCATGAACTCATGACTCTAATAAAATTGATAAAATATTACATTTTTAGTAGTAATATGAAATGTACTCCAACATGTAATCCAAATTTTACATAAAAATTGCTTTATGAAATATTTTTATTTAAATTACTTTGTTTAAAAGTTTATTTTTTTAGTTTAGCTAAATTATACAGATAATCAAACTATTTACATATTTAATTTAAAAGAAATTTGAATTATGCAATAATTTAGAATACAATATTTAGGTTACTTTTGTATTATTACAGCATTCACTGTTATACCTAGAGCTGAGCGGAAAAAGTCAAAAACAAGGAAGTCGAGATATTACGAATAAAATTAATAATATTTTCAAGACATCGTTTTTTTTTTAATTTTTGGTTTTGGTTTTCAAAGTACACATTTAATATTTTATGGTATTTATTATACATTTATATGCTAAATAAGCATGCATTATATTGTAATTTTGGAAAAAGAATTTTTACATAAATACTGACTTAATTGGTTATTCCCGAAACAAGTTTGTGGCAAATATGTTGACTCATGCAGACATAAGTTATTATTCCTGAATTCAATATTTATTCTTTAAACACAATTATGATGTATTTACAAACACAGACATAAGTTTTAATAAAACATGTGTTTAATAAAACATCAGTCATAATGCAGCATTTAATTGTGCATTCTAATTCCAAACTGTTATTATTATTTAATGTTTCCTTAGGACTACATTAAGTAAATAATTTGTGAAAAATTTGAAAAACATCGAAATGCTGTTTCAACTGATTTTTCGGGAAAATGTTTCAAAATAAAATTAAAAGTTAATGCAATTTTTTTGAAAATTAATTAGCTAATTTAAAATGTATATAAATATAAACACATGAAACTCAAACATATAAAACCGAAACTCAAACATCGTTTATAGTTCATCCGGATAAATTTGAATCAGATCGGAATCAATGTCTGGTTCATTTGAAGCCAGAAGCATGGAATGGAGTTGATCCATTTGGCGAGATTTTCGTTCATTTAGCAACATTTTAAATGTCGCCCAGTTGGCGACATTCCGTCAAATTGGTCGCAAAAATCTCACCAAGCGTTATGAACGCAGAAATAATTTATTCTTATAACAAATAAATGACTATTGGCGTTCAAATACAAAAGTATTACTCAAAGTATCTTTTCTCATGAATGGAACGAGCTAGATCCACGAGAATGATGTCACTAAATTTATCGCATGGTATTACATATGATAAGTGACACATGTTTCTCAACGGTTAATATTTTTTTTAACTTATGGGATTTTATTGATTAATTTATTTGAAAAATGTTTTACATCTCGGGAACAGTTCATGCTAGCGTTCTAAAGTTTATGTCAATTGATTTATTAGGAAAAATTACATAAGAAATGTCTATTTGCGTAACTTTATTCAAAGTTTTGACATTTTGATGATTTTTTTAAAATTTCACTCGAAAATTTAAGGGGGTTCTGAGCATTCGATTGTGTTTAAAAACAATAGACTTTCAATATTCACGGATTGTAATTTTGGTACCGAATTTCATTCGAATCGCACCATTCGTTCGTGAGATATCGTCTCCACAGACTCACTGCCCCCCCACACACAGACATACTTTCACACACACACACGCACACACATACTTTCACATACACACACAGTCATCACCTCACATATGTTCGATTCGTGATCAGGGATGCTTGAAACGTACTCTCTCGTCGAAAACTCGGATTCGAATTTTCGACTCCGTCACAATACTATTCCTATACATTATTTTATATAATTAAAGTAAAAAACAAATTGCTCCCTCTTCAAAGCAGAATAATCAAACTTCCGCGAGGTCTCGTTTTAATTGCATCAGCGGTTTCAGGGGTAGCTAAGAACATCTGATTTAACACCAGCATACATGCTGGCAGGCTACCGGAGATAAACTACAGTATATTTCAATACTTGAGGATTTCGTTTAGCAGATTTCCTGCGAGAACATGTAAAATTTGCACAATTAAAACGAGTCCAATCAGTACAATTTTCACTCTAACTATACTATATAATCTATTGGGACCACTATTGTGCCACAGCGCGGGAGTAGGGTACTTTTATTTATATTAGCTAACATAATTCAAAATGTTTTACTATTAAAAATTTATTCTGCCGCTCCCTATTCTTTTACAGAGATTCATTTCTATTTCTGGCTACAGCGCTGACAGCCCAGAAACATTTTTATTTTTATGCATATAATTTGCATTAAGAGCCTTGTTCTCAAAACTCTAGTTTCTATTCTGGCTAAATCGACTTATTTAATAAAATACAACAACAATAACATACAACATAATAAAATACAACATAAAGAGTTATTTAGTAAAATACAACATACCTGAAATATGTTTACTCTTGTGAATAGTTAATTTCACCTTTAGTTGTCCCCGTGGCAACATATTATACTAAAATTGAGACACAAATTGCTAAAATAAAGTGTTGTTTTAGCACTGTATGAATAAAACAGCTGCATAATAATGATTAACTACCGGGGGAATGAATTCACAATCACCGGAAATAGGGATCCAAAGAGGTGTGGGGGGAGAGGAAGAGAATGTCGCGCGCCTCGAAATTTTACGAAATAAAAAAAATATTGTGATGTAGTTTCAACAAGATGTATAAACTGTGCAGAATGACAACATTTCTTCACTCATGCTTTTACACGCTAAAATATGCATAAATAAAACGGATAATAATAACTTTTCTTGACTTATGTGTTTTTTTTTCCGAATGATATCTGTTCGAAAATTAGAGAAAAATATCTTCTTATAACTTATGTGGTTTTTCTTCACAGACTTCGGAGCAAAGTCTAGTAGGTTCTTTATGGTAGGTTCTTTTTCTTGGTATCTTAGAAGCCCAACAGATGTACTGCTTTTCTTACAGCATAGATCATACATTTCTACAACAGAATGTGTTATAAAAAATTTGCAATTTTTGACTTATGTGGTTTTCCCCCCAGGTCTAGATTACATTATGAAGTGAAAATCAACTAATAAGTAGATAAGAATTTAATCTCGATGACATGGAAGAAATTCTATGTATAAGCATTATGTCCTTGCAAACTTATGCTATCTACAATTATTTCTACATACATTCTTTTTCAAAGTTGCAATGAACATATTCGCATTTTGGCAAGAAAAAAATGGCTTAATAAATAATAATTTCATTTTCATAAAGGTTTTGTATACCATAAATGTATACACATCCACAAAGTTTTAATGGTTGTTACTTAATGTTTTATTCAACTATTTACAATATGTTATTCGTGTGTGCTCAAAGTTGAGTACTTATTTTGTAAGTGTATAGTGCACTTTTGTAATTGTATATCACTAATCACTAATGTTTTTTATATCTTTGTAAAGGTACTTTTTCGGAGGCTTGGACATATTTGTCATCCCTTTCGGACTTCCTTTCGGACATTTTCCTGTAAGTGATGATGAATAGCGCTTGCATTGGATCTTGCAGGATGTCGTGAGGGGTGGTGTGGTTGCAAACACGCTACCGCTTTTGTCTAAATTATATTCTAAATTACAAATGCCTTGTATTTGTGTACTCGCAAAAGTTCCTATTCATACTATGTTATTGTATATCCTTGTTTTTTTTTGTTTAGAGTGGAGAAAAATATCTCATATTTATGTTACTGTTAGAGAAGTATTTCTCAAACAATTTTTGTGTCTTCTGTGAGAAAAATCTTTCATTACATTCAATATTTTTGGCCCCAACGAGAGGGGGATGTCATAGTGATTTATGACTGTACGAGTGTGAAACACGACATTTTTCTGTTCTTCCCAAAAACGTTCTCTTTCTGAAGCCATTTTTATTCCAAGGTTTTAAATCTGTACGAGTTTGCCATTTTTATTCCAAGGTTTTAAATCTGTACGAGTTTGCCATTTTTATTCCAAGGTTTTAAATCTGTACGAGTTTGCCATTTTTATTCCAAGGTTTTAAATCTGTACGAGTTTGCCATTTTTATTCCAAGGTTTTAAATCTGTACGAGTTTGCCATTTTTATTCCAAGGTTTTAAATCTGTACGAGTTTGCCATTTTTATTCCAAGGTTTTAAATATGTACGAGTTTGCCATTTTTATTCCAAGGTTTTAAATCTGTACGAGTTTGCACTTTTCATTCAAAAAGTGTGGGATCTCGCTGCGGCAGATGTTCCGAAGATAATTTCTTATTTCTTTTTTTATCGCCCGGAGCAGTGGTTTCGATTCTGCAGGCGATGGCGCGAGGTTGCCGCACAAGCCGTTTGATGCTACATTTAATTTTGTGCAAGGAGTTGAAGGTCGAGGCGACCGATATTACCATTTTTCACAGTAGAGGGGCTCTCTTGGCCCTGAGTTTCCGTTGGAGAAGGAGCTCTTTATTTCTCGCTCTGATTGTGTGACACAAAAGAACTTATGACCCAACGGTCATTTTTGTGTCTCGGATTATAACTTTAATTCAGAAGGAATCTTATAATCCGTGTGGGGGTCAAGACAATTATATTTTATTTACAAATTCTAACTTTTTCTTATTTATTTCAGAGGACCTAGATGAAAATCCCTTACCATTTGGCTATAGCATTAAAGAACTCGGGATCCGGAAGAATCGAATTAGATCTATGAATACCGAAATCGAGATCGCGGATTGCCTGGAATTTTCTCGAAAGGGTCAGGTGGATTATTCCTAGTGATTACCCGTCCTGGCTAGCTGGATCTTTATTCAGTCGATGGATTCGGCTATGTGCTAAGTGAACTCAACCTAATGTGTGTGGACGATTTGCTTCTTGATCCTCTGAGATCTTGAGTCGAAGTACTCATCTGAATCAGTGCTTATGTGAAATTGGTAATATGAAACAGTGATGAAGTATTCAGGTATTTAAATAGCATTTATTGAAAGTATCGAAATTCTTAAAGGAGAATTTCTAAATCTAAATTGAGGCCTGAATTTCAGTCAATAAAGTGAAAACATATTTAATTCATATCAAGAGTAATTATACTCAATATTTGAATATATATATATAAAATGTCGTGTTTAATGCTTCTAGTATTATAGAGTTTGATGACATTTAAGTTCAAAGGTCAATTGTTGTTTTTCAATATTTAAACCAGAAAATGGCCAGGATTATCTTCAATGTTTCTATATTTCATAAATATATATATTTAAAATAAAAAGAGTTTTTATGATTATTTTTGACTCATGTTTTCCCAACCTGATCTTTGTTGTTACTTTGCTGTGTGCCTGTGTGTCCAGTTTGCATTTTGTAAGCCTGGGCAGCCGGATCTGAGGTTATTGCCAAACGCAACGCTAATGTAAGTAAACGTACTTAGTATCTAAATTATTTCTGTTTGTGTGATCTTTGGAAGGGGTCTTAATTTCAGATTTCCTTTCCGCCCTCCTGTCCTTGGATACACATTCTGGTGCACATAAAAGGAATTTGTTTATTTCCGTCACACACTAATTTTCCTGGGTGACACATTTCCTGTATGACAGATGCAAAGGAAAAAAATAGATAATACGATGTCCTTCCCTATAGTCACAATGTCAAATACATTGAGGCCGATACGATGCCCAATAAATAAATACAACTTCCCCTGTTGGTTAATTATTTATTGGTCGCAAAATTTTGCTATACTATTGTTTTTACTAAAAAATAGTTTGGAGCATATATTTCTCAATATTTCTCAATGAAGATAAGATGATGGCTGATAAAAATTCAACATTAATTTCCGGAAGGTGTGGGAAAAATCAAAATGGATTTCCGCTTTGGTTTCTTTCTACCATTTCCGAGCTAAAAACATTCATTATTGGAAACATCTATTCCTAATAATTACCTAATAATTGTGTGATAAATCAAATGAATTAACATCAAAGTCTGAAGGAGGTAAAGTTGTTTACTAAGGATTTATTCTTCTGGCTGTTCTTCCACTTCCAATTAAAAATCTTTCTGGAATCGTCAATTTCCCAAGATTGGCGATGGATAGATAGAGTTTCGTCAATGATTGATATGGGTGCATCATCAAATTCCCCAGACGATAATGTGCACTGAGGAATTTGTTCTTATTTTTTGGATAATTCGCATGACTTTACGACATAAGGTACAAAACAGAATAAAAATGCTTAATATTTCCATCGAAAATGAAGTGTACACTTCATTTTCTACCATATAAATATTCCTTTATACATTTCTTGTATGAAATAACTTGACTTGCATTATGCAAAATAATATATAAAATACTGCAAAATGGTGTCAATTGAACCCAAAAATAAAACTCGCACGTTAAAGTCATTTAGCGCTGGAGTTGCACTCGGTAGGCCCGGGTTCGATTCCAGCCCCTGTCAAAACTGCCGCCGTGTTCATGCGGAGTACGATCACGTTAAACATGTGGGTCCGAAAATCCTTCCGAGAGGTTGGTGGTAGGGGAAGAAGGGTACGGTCCCTGTGGATGCCTTCCCCACTGGGTTCCGATCTAAATTGGGTGGCACTTCCCGACCGTCCAAACTGTTACCTTACACCTTTCTGGTAGGTCGGACGGTCTGGGTTTCAACAACAACAACAACAACAGGTATGGCTAACACTTTGTCACCTCTATGTGTTTGATATAGAGGTGACAAAATTTTAATTATATCTGTGAATGCATTTAAAGAAAGATTTTGAATTTTCTTTTTCTTTTTGTGGCCAAATAACCCATTAGATCTATTCTATATAGGCTTTTGAAACTCCTATTCGGTAGAGCTGACGACTGCCTGTTAATTTTACCCCTATGCAAGATGTTAGAATCACAGAGTTAATCAGAGGCCATTAATGTGCTTATTACGATATACATGGTGCTTTTAAGGCAGATAAGCACAGTGACACGTTTATTTCAATAAAAACACACATCATTAAATTGCTCTCTTGAAAAAGGTCTCTAAAATTGATCTGTATACTATGACCAGTATTGCTTTCGTCAGTGTTGCTAACGCCTTCAGTGGCGTTGAAAGCGCCAAACATCCCACCAACGCTCGACTCTGGTTTTTAAAGCGCTTGTATAGATTGAACCATTGCACAATGGCTTGTTCGATTGTCACAAACGCGGCTTCAAAAGAGCCCCAATTCTCAGTGGACGTATAGAATACGCATAGGGTTCAAGTTACCCCATCTTACTATAGATAATGTTATCAAAATAAATTGAATGCATGATTTTAAAATGCATCTCTGTCTTAAAATAGTCTAAAAGCAATATTTGGAGAAAAGTATTTTTAACTGATATTAAAAAAATATGCACTTATATTATAAATATGCATACATAAATATATAGAAAAGACTGAAACTGTTAAATTATAAGAATATTGCAAATTTTGTGTAACTGTAAATAGTTCCGTATATGTAGTAAAATGAGTAAAACCTGTTTTCGCTTTCGTGGCCGTGAATCGACGTTTCAATATTTGGTAGATCCATATAATGCGATAAATTTGATTCATTCTCTAGAAAATATAAAGCAATGCATATATATAGAAATTAATTTATAACATATGTAGGATTATTTACTGGTATATGATATTTTTAATATTTTTATGACGTAATATTATTTGCTATCATCGTGTCTGTGTGATTACACTTGATCTATTTTAAATTATCTTAGTTGGATAACAATTTCTAAAATTGTTATCCGACAATTCATTTTCATAACCAGTTTAATTTCTTATTGTATTTGGAGTATTTTGAAATTTTTTTATGTCACCTTAATTCCCTCAAGATGGAAATGTCTTGAGCATGGTTTATTCTATTGCTGTTGTGATGAGGAAAATGAAGATATAATAGACAAGGAAGTTTAATCATGCATAAAGCATTGATTATGCAACACTTTCAATCTGCAATGCAATTTTAATTAAACATCTCGAAAATGCGATACATTCAGCGGTGATATTTTTTAAATTATCACAGTACTACAATAATTTGTTTTACTATACATCTTAAAACCATGTATATAAAAGAACTTTCTAACTCCATGCTTAAAACTGCATCAAGAAAGGCAATGCTTTAAAATCGTCTGTTTCTCTATATAAAATCAATGAATATTTGAATTCTATTACTTATATTCCAGACCCCAGAGCTGAATAATTTTGAGTTAAAAATGTTCAGCAATTCTTACACAACTCATCTTACACCTTGATTTGTTTACATTCTGTATACGTTAAAATTCGGCTTCGTTGTAGAAATAATCAAATATTGATGATCATTTAAACTCAATATAGTAATTGCGTTGGTGCAGAATATATATGCACAGAAAATAGGCAAAAATAAAGCGGTTTTATAACGGATGCAACACTAAATATAAATGTAAAAAAATTTAAAAATCGAGATTTTACACTGGGAAAAATGATGGATGCCATATTTTATTTTGAAGTGGATCGCGGGATCTCTTCATATGATAAGGATGTAATTATTATTTTAATGTTTATTTAAAAAACTACCGAACATATTTTGATCAATTTTTTAATATATTTTATGGAATAATTTGAATATTTCCCAAAATTTTCAAAGCAATTTGTGAATCTTAATTTTCTTAAAAAATGTTTGAAAAATTAGGTCCCATAAGGTTCAATGTATTTTATTTTCTCAAACAGGATTCAATACAAATCTAATTTCGTGATATTATTCATTTATATTCTCATAGGTCCCACTGACCGTCTGAACACCATACTAAAATTTCATTTAGATGAAGTCATTTTTACGGCAGTTGTTCGAACAGACAGGCAGATAGAATGACCAAAGTCATAAACACTTTCCAACTATGTTGGTATGTGTTAATAAATGATGAAAGATATAGAAAGTATAACATTGTTATTTTAACAATTGGAGAATCTATAAAACCCACATAGTGAACAATGAAATAGCCCGGCTGGTGCCAGACTTGTCATTTTCAATTGAATAAATTACAAGAGGATAAATATTTTTTTAGAAATGTTAACCATTATTATTACCCAGACGTTCAGCTTACGCAAAGCGTGTAGAACAGCTTCAAGAGACGACCAGGAGAGAATTAATCATGTGGTGGTATGATACCAAAGTCTATTTAAAACCAATAAGAGGTGACAAATCCCAGTGGATAGCGCTCGGGGATTGCATTCTAACGACTCGAATTCGATTCCCATCTGTACCCAAACCTTCCCCTT
Organism: Amaurobius ferox; assembly: GCA_951213105.1. NCBI lineage: Eukaryota > Metazoa > Arthropoda > Arachnida > Araneae > Amaurobiidae > Amaurobius > Amaurobius ferox. The sequence continues at coordinate 38,105,729 of OX578143.1, forward strand.
GTTCACTCGGAGTACGGGTGTTAAAAAATATAAAATGTCGAACAAATTTCGACGTTTTCGCTCGAATTTAATTTTTATCTTGTTTTAGGACTTTTAATAACAAAGCCTGATAATTCCAAATTTCCATTAATATTTGTGGCCGCTATCAGGTATACAAGAAATCGACCGTAGACATACATGCAGACGTACAGACAGACATCACTCCAAAAATTTTCAGAATGTGTTCAGGAGTTCTTGAAAGATACATTGGCATTAAAACCTCGAATAAACTTTATCTCTATTATATTACATAGCCTGAGAAAATAAAAATTCAAATAAATATATATGAATAGATTGTTAAATTTAAGTAGGTATTGTATTATAATTAATCACTTAAATTCCAGCACGATGGCATGTTTTTTTTTTTTTTTTTTTTTTTAAGAGTTAAATTTGGAAGATATAGAAGCCTGGCCTTGAACGCATTGCACGGAAATGTATTTTGTTTATTCTGCTATATAAATAAATTTATTCCCCACAATAATGGTGTTGATGATAAACATTTGCAATAGCACAAATAAGATTTACGAATTGTAAAATTACCCTCTATAAACGGGCAATTTTCATAAGTAATATCATTATGAATTACTATGGTGCGATCTACTCTAAATTAATAATAAATATTACTTGTGTATTGTCTGTTTGTTCATTTATTTATGTGTTTGTAAGTTTGTCTTGCCATCAAGAGAAAAAAGCTCCACAAAATTTCATAATATTTTGTAGATAGCCTTTTAATAACCACACCTAAAATTTGGACCATATCTATTCTTCAGATATTATTAGCAAATGCACAAACTCTTAAATAAACTGTCTATAGGCATAGCATTATGCAGACGATAATTTTCCACAAATTTATTTAAAACAAGAAAGATCAATCATGCATAAAGCATAAATTATGAAACACTTTCCAAATACAATACAATTTCATTTAAACATCTCTAAAATGCGATCCATTCATTCATCGGTAATATTTTAAAAATTATTGCAATACTACATTAATTTATTATATTTGATAACTTAAAAGTTCTTCGAAAAAAAGGAAATTCGTTCAAATGACTTCAATTAAATATAAATCGCTTGGCTCCTGGGTAATGTTTTTAACATTATCATAATATTACAATAATTTATTATATTTGAAAACTTCATCAAAAACAATTGAAATTTATTCAAATGACGCCATCGAAATATAAAACGCCTCGCTTTCTCCATAAAAGCAGCATTTCCTTCATAAACATTTTCATATTCATCACAGTACTATAATAATCTTTTTTATTTATAAACATTATTTTATTTAATAGACCATGGATGTACAAGTAATTAAACTCTATGCTTAAAACTTCATCGAAAAAAATCGTCCTTTTCTGTGTAAAATCAATGAATATTTCATTCATATCAGCTATGCAGACTCCATGAGCGAAATAATTTTGCGTTAAAGAAATACAACAATTCTTATACAACTCATTCTAAATATGCTGCTATTTACATTTTACATAAGTGAAAAATAGGCTTCGTTGTAGAAATAATCATATTTGGATGATCATTTCAACTCAAATATATTGTAATTGCGTTGTTTCAGTATGTAGATGCACAGAATTTAGACAAAAATAAGGCGGTTTTTGAAGGGATAAAACACTCAATATGAATTAAAAAGAACTTTAAAAATCACGATTTTGAGACAAGATGGATGCCATATTTCATTTTGAAGTAGGTCACGTGATCGCTTCATATAAGAGGTGTAATTATTATTTTAATTTTTATTTAAGAAACTACTGAATATATTTTGTTGAAAATGTTTTATATATTTTATGGGATAATTTGAGCATTGCCTAAAATTTTCGAAGCAATTTTTGAATTTTTAATACGCTTAATGTTTAAAAAATTAGTTCCCATAGGGTTCACTGTATTTCATGTTTTTCAATCAGGGTTCAATCCAAAACTAATTGGGTGATATTATTCATTTATATTCCCATAGGTCCCACATACCGTCTGAACAACATACTAAAATTTAATTTTGATTAAGTCATTTTTACGTCAGTTATCGTGATAACGGACAGACAGACAGACAGACAGAATGAAAAAAGTCATACACACTTTTCAACTTTGTTGTAAAGTGTTAAACATAATATCATGTTGCTAAGCAATGATATTAAATCCAATGTGATTATACAGCAAACGATTTTTGTTAGATCTTTTCAAATTTAAGTAATTAAGAAATTCATATAAAAATAAATTTTATCGGGATTACATTTACGACTGGATCACATCAATTACGGCTTTCGAGTTGACATATCACGGCAATAATTTATATTTTCATTTGCTTAAGTCATCTGTATTATTTTGGCAATTATTTTTAAACTAATATTGTTGTTTTTAGCCAACTGTTGTAAGAGAATAAAGATGGTACGTGTATATCTTCTAATACCATTTTAGTGCTTTTAACATCTTACAACAAAGTTGAAAAGTGTTTATGACTTTGTTCATTCTGTCTGTCTGTCTGTCTCCCTGTCCCTTAGCACAATAACTGCTGTAAAAAAGAATTTATCAAAATTAAATTTTAGTATGTTATTCAGACTGTCTGTGGGACCTAAGGGAATATAAATGAATAATATCACTCAATTAGTTTAGGATTGAACCCGGGATGAAAAAATGAAATACATTGAATCCTATGGGACCTAATTTTTCAAATATTTTTAAGCGGTTTTAATATTCACAAATTTCTTCGAAAGTTTTAGGAAATATTCAAATTATCCCATAAAATATATAAAATATACAAAAAAAATTTCAGAAAAATATATTCAGTAGTTTTTAAATAAAAATTAAAATAATAATTGCACATTTTATATGAAGCGATCACGGGACCATTATATGAAAAGATCACGTGACCCACTTCAAAAGAAAATATGGCATGCATCTTGTGTCAAAATCGTGATTTTTGAATTTCTTTTTAATTCATATTTAGTGTAATAATTACATCTCTTATATTACGCGATCACATGACCACGATGGAAAGATCACGTGACTCACTACAAAATAAAATATGGCATCCACCTTTTCTCAAAATCGTGATTTTTAATATTGTTTCTAATTTATATTGAGTGTTGTATCCGTCCTAAAACCACTTTATTTTTACTTAAATTTTGTGCAACTACATACTGAAACAACGCAATTACAATATATTTGAGTTTAAATGCTCATCTAAATTTGATTATTTCTACAACTAAGCCTAATTTTCACTTATGGAAAATGTAAACAACAAAATATGTAGAATAAGTTGCATAAGAATTGCTTCATTTCTTTAAGGCAAAATTATTTAGCTCATGAAGTCTCCAATGTAGCTGATATGAATGAAATAGTCATTGATTTTACAGAGAGAAGGACGATTTTTTCGGTGAAGTTTTAAGCATAGTGTTTAATTGCTTGTAGCTCCATGGACTTAAGTTTTTAATTAAAATAAATTATTATTGTATTGTGATAAATGAAATGAATGGAAAAATGTTTATGAATGAAATGCTGCTTTTATAGAAAGAGCCAGGCGTGTTATATTTCGATGACGTCATTTGAATAAATTTCATTTGTTTTGGATAAATTTTCAAATATAATAAATTATTGTAGAATTATGATAATTTTAAAAATATTACGGAGGAATGTATCGCATGTTAGATATGTTTAAATAAAACTGCATTGAAGTTGGAAAGTGTTTCATATTTAATGCTTTATACATGTTTGATCTTTCTTGTTTTATTTGCACATGTTTATCCAATTTCATAGTGCTTTTATTTTGGCATATATTAATCCAATTTCATATTTTTACTAATTTTTTTTACAAAAGTCCTTGGATGTTTAATTTTTCAGATCTACTTAAGAAGATACAATTTTGTAGCAAGAACAGAGATTGCAGAGTCTACTCCAAAGAAAAGAACTTGCAATATTGCCCCAATAGCCTAACGGTAGAGCGTCGGCTGGCTAATTCCGAGAGCCAGGATTGGAATCTCAGTTGGGACGTCATGATTCTTTACAAGATTAAAAATATCTAAGTAAATTACTTTAATGTAGTTTATTTTATGATTTCAACAGTTTAATAATAAACTAGCAGTCTTTATCAAAATATACCTGCGCTTACATTCCGACACCTTTAAAATTCTTATACTTATTTTTAGGAAAATTAAATGAAATACCTTAAAAGAATATTCTGAATAACAATGCCATTTACAATACAACAGAAATTTGCATATAATTGTGAATTTTAAGTTTTATATTATATATCTATACCGTACGAAAAACGGGTATACCGCTAGTTTCAAAAAATGTTTCAATTTGATTTACAACGGCAGTTCCTATTATTAACACTTTACAACAAAGTGGAAAAGTGTTTATGACATTGTCCATTCTATCTCTCTGTCTGTCTGTCTGTCCGTTAGCACGATAACTGCCGTAAAAATGACTTAATCAAAATAAAATTTTAGTATGTTGTTCAGACGGTCTATAGGACCTATGGGAATATAAAGGAATAATATCACCCAATTAGTTTTGGATTGAACCCGAGTTAAAAAAATGAAATACATTGCGCCCTATGGGACCTAATTTTTCAAACAATTTTTAAGCGGATTTAAAATTCACAAATTGCTTCGAAAATTATAGGTAATATTCAAATTGTTTCATAAACTATATAAAAAAGAATTCAGCGGAATATATTCAGTAGTTTTTTAAATAAAAATTAAAATAATAATTACACCTCTTATATGAAGCGATCACGTGACCACAATATGAAAAGATCACATGACCCACTTCAAAATGAAATACGGCATCCATCTTGTCTCAAAATCGTGATTTTTTAAGTTCTTTTAAATTCATATTGAGTGTTGTATCCGTCCTAAAACCACTTTATTTTTGCTTAAATTCTGGGCATCTACATACTAAAACAACGCAATTACAATATATTTGAGTTTAAAGCATCATCTAAATTTGATTATTTCTGCAACGAAGCCTATTTTTCACTTATGTAAAATGTAAACAGCAACAATGTAGAATAAGTTGTATTAGAATTGCTGTATTTCTTTAACACAAAATTATTTTGCCCATGGAGTCTGCATAGCTGATATGAATGAAATATTCATTGTATCACAGTATATTTATTTAAAATATTACCGACGAATTTAAACCATGCAATTTATATTTCAATGCCGTCATTTGTATGAAGTTCATTCTTTTCGATGAAGATTTAAGTTTTCAAATATAATAAATTAATGTAGTATTCTGATAAGTTTTTAAATATTACCGAGGAATGTATTGCATTTTAGACTTGTTGAAATAAAATTACATTGAAGTTGGAAAGTGTTTCATAATCAATGCTTTAAGCATGATTGATCTTTCTGGTTATTTATTGATAGCAGAAGAAACAGTATTCAGCAAATTGGCTCTTTTGAATTAAACGAAAAATCAATTTCCCATCTTTATGCGCTAGATAAAGAAAATTCCAGCATTCTAAAGGATTCAAGATTCTAAATAAGAAATGAACCGTTTTGTTATATTCTACCATCGAAACATTCCCTATCTATTGATTATCGGCAGAGCAATTATATCACGGAGATGGTTAAAAGTTTTGTTGATAGTGTGTTAAGAATAAGAAATAAGCTGATTACTTCCGATAATCCCATAATCACTTACACTCTAGACCTGAACAGTTTAAAAATCTGATCTTTCTCATACCTGGATAATACCATGTCATAATGACTTTTAATGTTGAGTTAATGAAGTGCATGTATCTTTTAATTCAAGATTTGCATGTTTAAACATTGCGGTGAGCAAAGTGTGAGACCAGGAAATATTTTGGCTGTTTTAATGTTCCGAATATTTACAATATATAACTGCAAAACAAAAACGCAGACTCGAAGGCTCCAGTTTACGACAGTTCTGAACCGGGAGGTCATGACTGCAATAAATTCAGTGCACATAAATAACAGGTATGGTTGGGTCAAAAAAACCTTGAGGCCAATGCTGAAACCAATCAGAATGTATAGTAAGTTGGCCAACGAAGAAGTGTTTCTGCAGCGCGCTGAGGACAACCAATGGGATTCGGAGGGCGTATGTGGACATCAGGCGAAATGATATGGCAACAAATAGAGGAAGTTCAGATATACACAGTTAGAGAAACAGTGAATAGAGAATGACCGGCAAAGGCAGAATGAATTATGATCAATTGAAGATAACCGGCCAGGTGTGTTGTACTCTAGATACAATCAATTAAGTGTGACCGTCCGATAGCGTTGTGACTAGAAGGGCAGCAGTCCAACATGGTAAGGAGTGTACTTCATAAAATTGAGTCAATGACCGTCGAAGAAGCTTTCGTGGACAATTAGAGTCCAGAATGTACAGATTAGCGTTTTGTGTTTCAGTTTCCATGACAAACAACAATGAATCTTCAAGAGTACTTATCAGTATCCATGAAAAACTGAGGTATGTGCCAATCTACTTTTATAAAATGTCAAATAAATAAAATTGGTTAAATATAATAAATCTGGTTTCACACGTGTAAGTTCTCCTCCTGAAGAGTATATATACAATTAATGTGAGTTAAGCGTAATTATAATATGTTTAATACATAATGTTTATTTGAATATTTACAAGTATTTGAATAAATACATTTCTGCTCCAGGAGGGAGTTGTTGAGTGGAGGCTGTGCATTTATGAAGTTACAGAAATGTATCAAGATAAAATGTTGAGTTGAGAGATTTTTGATGTAGAGCTCAGATATATGCCTAGCTTGTAATCTTCTATGAAATGAACCAAAACTATAACAGCAGGAGGTATGCTCCTCCACTCAACTTGAGAAACCTCTCAACTTCAGTCTTGACTACCTATTTTCATCTACTGATATATTTGATTTATGTATAAAATGAAAAAAATATGATATATGCAATACATTCTATACCTCATCTCATATATAAACAGATTTATCGATCATGTAAAAATATAACACATCTTTATCTTCGTGTTCTTATCATTCATTATGGCCTAAGTCAATAAGTTTTTCCTATCAGTCATTATGGCCTAAGTCAATAAGCTTTTTCTATTTACAGATTACAATAGACAAACCATATTTCATAAAAAGTACTTTATTTTTTCTAATGATATCACACACCCTGTGGAAAAGTAAAAATTATTTTGCTTCAGCAGTTTGTGACATCTTATAAGCAGCGATTTACTTTTTAAAACCTGTAGGTGAAAAAAAATGTTGCTGCTAATTCTACATACCCAGACATTTATTTTTTTTAGTAACTGCATTTAACACTGCTTATATTTTTTCTTTAAGGCATACAAATATTTTAAACTAACATTTATTAAATATAATATGTGTTCGTCTAGTATAGTCAGGGTACTAATATTTGTATAGGTGTGGGTTCAACATAAAATCTTTATGGGTCGTGGTTTACATTCCTTTCTGGATTAATGGGCTTATGTACTTAGTTATCATGAAGGGTAAAGAGTGTCTCTACCCTACATGCAATTGAAGGAGATGAAAAAAAGACCACCCTTATTGAGAATCGTTCAACTGGAGAAACAGGTTCAATCTTAATGATATTTCAGGGGGAAATATATTGACTAATTTCTGATTCCACCCAACATTGTTACAAATAATTTAAAATGTTAATACTTTTCCTGCAACATATTGAATATTTTTCTGGAGGGGAGGGGGGGTAAAACCCTCAAACCTCCAGTCGCTGTGCCACTGGTTTGATCCAATCTACTTGAATATATTTGATGAAATGGCACACATAGATTTCGAGACTATATTATATATGACACTTTCAATACTGTATTTCTATTTTAAAGAAGTTTGACAGAATGTGATAACATATATTTGCTGAAATAAGTAATGCAGCTATCCAAAACTAGTTGTTTATATAGACTGTATGGCACACAGAAAATATGAAAGAAAAGGTTAGCATTCAAATTTCCACTCTTTGATTTTTTCGCAGCATTTACATGTATACTATTCTATACCTCTTTACATGTATATTAGTTATTCTGGATAAAATTATAGATGATAATCGCTATTTCAATTAACCCTTAAATTTCTATATATATTGATCACCAAACTTGAGACATTCTATTATATATCGTATAAGCACTTGTGACGACAATGAAAAATCAATTCTCACTGTTTTAAACGATAGATAAGGAGTTTAAACATAAAGTTCGAAATTGGGGAATGAGCCATTGTTTGAAATTCTACCGTTACATCCATTGATTATCTGAAAAACAATTACTGAGAGTATCTGCATTCTGAATTTTTTGCTGAAGGTAATAATTGCTCTGCACAGCAAATATATGCTTCCAGCTGTCCTTTAAGACTATTAATGCCACAACTCCAGTAGAAAAAAAAATGTTTTCTTATTAATTAAATAATTTAATCTTAAAACTAATGCTTAAAGTTCATTGATTAGACAACAATTTTCTATTTTACCGTTCTGTTGTTCTTTTGATACGCAAGATGGCTAATGATGCAATATCAATTTACAGTAGATTTCGAATCATTACGCTTATGTGTACACACACATGGTAAATAAACCCTGGACATACAGATCTGCGAGACAGAGCATAAATCTCTCAGTCAGAGCCTTATAGTATAATGAAAGTCCCCCATGGGATAGAGTGTCGGGATAGATTGAGAACTCCGGTTGATGTAAGTGACAATGTAGTCACTCTCATTTGAAAGGATATTTTGATTATAAGAACACGCTATGTTTCCTAAATTTAAACAACACATTTTCAACAGTTTCCTTTCAGAAAAGAAAGGAATATTGAGTGATAAGTTTTGCATGCCTTTTGAATTATGTTGCGCAATAGGTAAACTTATAAATATTATAACGTAGATATGTGACAGACAAGGAAGACTTTTATTATCTTTCGTTATTGTATGAATGTGTTTGATATTCCAAATAGTAATTGCTCTCAAATTTTACACTAAGTAATGGACATATCTCAATGAAATAATTAGTTGACATAATATTGGCATTGTTAAATTTATATAGTAAATGTATATTTACACCAATATAGCAATTATCCTTAGCCGTAAATCACGGTTCATGCTATAATTCATTTTCTAAACTCCTTGCTTAACTCTAAAAATATTGAAACTTAAAATTTTTAACAGCTGTTCTAAAATGGTGAAGACACATTTCTATTCTTCATCAAATTCGATCTTCATGCAACATCCAATCAGGACTATCACTAGGGTTCAACATCACTAGTGTTCAGCATCAATCATCACTACTCAACCATTTTAATCTCATAATCAATATCATCCCTCATTTATGGAGCACTTGAGGTTAGTACATTATTTGAACCTACAGAATTCTGATCTCGAAGATATTGCCATATTTGACTAGGCTCTCCCTAAATTGATTCCACAGGAAGGCAGGGAATCGCGGTTTTACATTTCGAATTATAGTCAGATATTCTATCAGTTGCACTACACAGATCGTGAAAGAAATTTCTTTGAATTACTTCATTATATCCGTTTGCGGTTACAAGACTTTGGAGCAATCTCATCTTTTCAGGATTGACAGTTAATTATACATTATTTCAGGAGACAGTTATAAAGCATTAAACTTAATATTACATCTAAGTAGAAGAATTGAATAATTCGCAAATTGCTTGAACCACTGCATTCAATCGATCACGTCTTTCGCTTATTATTTCTTGAGCAATGTACTTTGCTAGGCTTAAAATGCTCTTTTTTAAGCCGGTTATACAATTTTATGTTAGTAATAACTTTGGAAGAGATATCATGATAATTTGGCTAGTCCATGTTTATTTATATACGATATAGAAACAAATATGTAAAGTCGCACTTTTGCACTGAAACTGAAAATAAGGCAATCTCATATATTCAATTTTCATGAATAAATGCAACAGAAATGGCAATATATAAATTGTTAATTACAAATAAAGCTATTTATGTTGACATATATGTTGTTATTCTGTTTTTAAACGAAAAAGAATGCTAACTATTATAAATAATATTTTTCTCTAAATGATTTTCTGGCAAAAGAAGTTTATTGCCGATATTTATTATAATAGTGATTATTGTTTTAGTTATTTACTGCATTCATTAATACATATAATTCCTAGCAAACAAATGACACCGTTTGAAACTCATTTCGCAGCATCACTCCGGCATTCCAGGAAGTGGAAAAATCCCTTGAGACCAACCCTTAATTGCTCTTAAAAGAATCTCATCAAACATTCCACGAAATGTCTGATTACAATGGAATGTCGGAAATAGAATCCAACTAATTTCCATAGTTTGTACCGATGTTTTCCAACAAATAATTAACATATATTAAAGTTCCCAATGTTATATCCAGTAACAAATGAATTCATTGCATTTTTGAGTTATTAGATTAAATGGTACTTATATTTATTTTGCTATTTATATATCACGCATAATTTCGATAATAACTCTTACCTCTATTGAAGTACTTAGGGGATAACTATAAAATTTTATTAAATAAAAATAAGTAGAAACAAAATAGTGACACTTAGAGGAGAGATCATTTTCAGTGTTTCTTTCAGGACTTTTTGGCCGGGGGGCGTAGGAAACTTTAGGGGGAGGCAAGTTTTCGATTTGCCCTATATAAATATATATCTACATGCTATCACATAAATAGAAACCAGGTTACTATAAAATGTTCCCGGAGGGGAGAATAATCCTCTCCAGGAGGGGGGGGGGGGGGTCCGTCCTTCTGGAGAAATGCCTGAAAGGAACTTTGATCATTTTAGGAGTGCTCGATCAAAAATACGAAAATGATTTCATTTCCGTTTTTCCTTAAAGACTGATCTGTCTGTCTGTCTATGATTAATTTCACAATGGTTAAGTATACGATATGGTTTATGTACACGATATGGTTTATGTACACTATATGGTTTATGTACACGATATGTGCAGGATATGGTTAAGTACATAAATAAAATACAATTTTATGGTTAATGTACACTATAAATGCCACAAATATTAATGGATTTTAAGAAACTTTATATCCGGCATTGTTATAAATTAATCTAGAAGTAGATAAACAACTGTTTTTAAATTAAAGCGAAAACTTCGAAATTTATTTAAAAATTTATATTTTCTTAACATGGCAGCATAGAATAAAATTTGACATAGTTATGCACAAAAGGGGTGCTTTATGGCTCCATAAACACAAAGCTTAATAATTTCAATTATTGTAATACAAAGTAGCCACAATACAAATTTTCTATTCTTAACGCATCACCTCCGATTGGAGGAGGCAAGTTACCGGCCCCCCCCCCACAGAAAATGAAATAAAAGGTACTTTATTAAACGTGGTAAGAATCAAAATATGTTTAACATGCCATAATTATGATCGCTTAGAGCAACAATATATATTTTTTAAATTACTTCTTGCAAAATTTTCAAAAAAAAAAAATAATAATAATAATTACAAGTTACCTAAAAATGGATTATGGTATGATATATTCGAATTGGGCCACAATCCTGCAGTTAATTAGTTTATATTTTATCATACTAATCTCTAAAATATTCAGTTAATTAAAATTTTGAGAAGGAAAAAGAGATCCTTAAGTCATTTAAAAATTGAAGTCGATCAGAGAATTTGTAGAAGCAAACAAAACAACACATATAACTTCAGATGATCTTTCAATGTGTTCTTTAACGTCCTTTAAATGCATTCTTTATCACTGTCGTTTAAATGTGTTCTTTAACAATGTCTTTTATATTCAAAGTTTTAAAATAAATGAACTGTTGGATTCAGTGTTACTTGGTATTTTTTCTTTCATTCAGATTAATGAGTGCTTTGTTTCCTACCAACCTTTTAAATTCCCTCCATGGCCAATTTTGCCTTATCAAATAGTTATAAAAAACAATGATATATTGGAGAACTAAAAAAAAAATAATGTACCGCTGACAAATCTCGTTTATCAAATAAGAAGAAAGCGTGATATTATATAACTTCTCTAAAAAAGAAATAGTTTACTCAATTTGTTTTCCTGCGGCCTATAGAATGTATCGGTTTTTTAATATCAATATTTCACGTTTCAAATTAAATTTAATATTAAACGATCAAACACTATCTTTAATACAAATTTAAAGTTATTTTGTACGTAATAAATATGCTCGGATTTGAAGGTTCTAAGTGAAGTAAATAAAGCGTATATATGAGTGATCATTGATTAAGTTTGAAATTAAATTAAGTGTTTTACTTGATAACAATAAGCGTTCAGTAGAAAGAATGTAACCAAAACAATGGATATTACTGTTAAAAAGTCAAAGAAAATATAGTGTTTAATTTAATTAGGGCAGGTGATTAGTTCCAGGAAACTGGAGCTAAGGGGAAAATAAAATAATAAAAATAAAGTAATAAGAATAAAATAATAGTACAGTTCTGAATATTCAAATGTACTACAATCGATACAAAAGTCAGAAAAGCTAAAAGCGTTTATTAAAATGTCCAAGTATGTAAATAACTGTCTAACCTGATTGTTTTTCTTCTTGAATCCACCAAAAGCCGGAAACTTGAGATATTGAATCACACTTATTGGATGGATCATACTACAGAATGTAGAGAAGACATAATTTTGTCTCCACACTGGTGTGGAGAGAATCGGGAGTTGATTTTTTTCCCCAGAAGCTGCCAAAATGCTGAATATTTGCATACTTATCATACTCATAATACTAACTATAAAAAAGCCCTAATATACTCGGATTTTTAATTCCTCTCTGGGTACGGTCAAAATGAGGTGTAATCGAAAAGTCGTACCAGATCCTCTGGAAGCTCCTGGTCTCATTTAAGACTGAATATTTGAGAACTAATAGGTATCTTACAACCACAGGGTAGGGCCTGACGGAGACAGTTTTTTATTTCCTCCTCCATTGTCACAGAAAATGGGGGGTTTTCTAAAAGTATTTTCATGCCATTCTGAAGTTCTTCATTGACTTACATGGCTGCGCTTTTGCACATTTTTACTATCGACGACGGGCAAGAATATAGTTGAAATAATTTTATTAATCCGACTATTCTCAACGATTAAGCGTCATACATCGTTAAACGGAATGCAACTTCTTAAAATAGTCGAAGAGTTATTCCGGAGGTACATTCTCAATGTAGAATACATCCTGGCACAATGGTACTTTGAAATGAAGCTGGTTTATATACATATTTCACCTATTTCAACAAACGGCCATACCAGCTGCCTGGTATGATAAGAGGATATGAAAAACAAGTTATAAAGGGCAAACAATTAACATCTAGGTATCTTACAAATATTAAATTTAAAGAGCCGCTTAATGTTGCTGGTGTGCTGCTAATGTTTGCAGGGGGCAGCCGTCCATAAGGGGGGGCAGCCTCCAGTAAAATGGAAGGGCCGTGGTTCCAGAGGAATTTCAAGCCGCCAATTATCAATATTTTATTATAGGTTGTAAATATGGAAAATTCACAAAAAAATGAGAAAATCCAATACAGATGGGGGGGACACTCCTTCTTAATATCGACCGCATCATGACTGTGTATCTTAATGAACTTTCACGGACACCTCAAGTCTGAAGATCACCATAATGACTGACTGTCTCTCAATAGAGACTCATGACTGAATGTGTATCTTAATAGAATATGAATCTTATCTTATTGAAGACCCAGACCGTCTGACTAGTTCGCTGGCAGATTGACATATTAACCACCTATAGGCACCGACCTGAAGGTTTACAGTAATTACAGCCTATGGTGGAGGAATATCTGTCCAAACCAGAAATCTAAACTTAATGCCAAGATAAAATGATAAACAATTATACACAATGTGTCTGTCTATACTAGATACAGATTGTATTTCAGAAATAATTCACATCCATAAACACTTATGTGCAGAACTGTTTCAAATAGGAGTAGCTATATATATATATTTTTTTTCTAAAATTGGTTATTACATATACAAAATGCCACAAATAATTTAAAAAAAAAAGAAAAAAAAAATATATATATATATATATATATATGTATATACATGTATATATATATATATATAAATATATATATATATATATATATATATATATACATGTATATATATATATATATATATATATATATATATATATATATATATATATATATATATACATATTTGTATATATACATATATATACATCATATGCATACAAATCTCACATATTACCATGGTTTTCAATACTATATTAATACATTCAATGATATTTGCAATGATTAAAACAAATGTGAATTTAAAACTAATTTGATTGCAGAATTTATAACAAAATTTACTAGTACTACAAATAAATATACAATAAACAGTGAGTAAATGTGTGAAGGTTACAAGTAATAATTCACAGCATATGTTCGTTTAAGTCTAGGAATTGAATTATAGATTTTATTCTCTGTTTAACCCAGCTATTACCCAGAAGGTTTTTGGCAAATATTGGCTTATGTTGTCTACTGGGCCTATTAAGGTGATAGTTCTTTGTAAGTTCGCAATCATATACGAAATGTTTCGGAGACCCTATTTCACCACAAATACAGTTTTCGGTGTCTTTCTTTTGGATTTTGTAAAGATAGGTTGGGAAACAGCCATACCCCGATAAAAACTGTACCAATTCTCTGCTGCAAATCAGTTGTTCTTGGGATACTCTGGGAAGATAATTGTACGTTCCTCTTCTTATCTCACTTTCATTGCACTGCTGGTGCCACCTTTTTATGGTATTAATATTTAGATGTGGTCATAGCGATGAACAGAGATATGGTAAGTTTGTACTCTGAACAGAGATATCTGACGTCGCCTCAAAAGCTAAACAGTCTACAACTTCATTTCCCAGAACACCCGAGTAATCTTTAACCCATCCTATAAAAACCTTTTGGAGAATGCTGTTGATTATGATAGTTATAATTTGATGAGCTATCGGAATCTTCGTTTGATATTGTTTAAGAGTTTCGATATTCAATTCCGACATTCCTGCATGCAGGTAGACGTTAACTGGCCCTGGAACATCTTGTGAAGTAATGAGGCATATTTTTCTCTGTGTGGAGCAGTATACACGTAAAACAAAAGCACATGGGCAATAAACAATCCACACCAGTTTCAACAGATCCCCTTACATTCTCCAAAACTAACCGTTTGGATTCGGTTTGCAGCAATATTTCTAATCTGCCCCTATTTTTTTTTTGAAGAAATTCATCCACAGAGACCAAAGACCTGTTCAGTTTCTGCATAGCATTATAGTGACATGATGCATAACTTCCCTATTTCTCATCTCCAAAAACGAGGATGCCTTAATTACACCTTATTCCAACGAGATGGAGCACCTCCCCCACATTGGTCGTTCTGTTCAACAGTTGTTGCTACAGCAATTGCTGAAAATCGAGTGATCCGTCACGCATCCCCATCTTTATGGCCACCACCTTCACCAGATCTGAACACTTGTGATTGTGGTGAGCTATTCGTAACCTTGCATATTTAAAGGAAAGCGCCATCTTGCCCACGCGGAACATCACAAAAGATCAATTACGTACAGCTAGCGTACACGATGTAATACGGTACCGGTTGTTGCTTCTTCAACAAAGTGGACACATTGGACACTTCCAATGACTTGGATTACCTTTTTCCCCTCTGCGTTTCATGTGTAACATGCTCTAGATGCATTAATTAAATTCATATTTGGGTGTTTATGACTATTATTAGTATCTATCGCAGTCTTATAATACTTATAATTCGTAATTAATATACACCACGCCTGCGAAGCCATTTCATTGAATTATGTTTTTACTAGGGACTGTTCGCAGAGCTATCTCTTCCCCTATCAGTCATTTTTGGAACTTTTTGCTTCATTCGTTTCCCCATATTCTGAAATGCATACCACTCAGAATTGGCGTTCTTATGACCACTGTTTTTTTCCTACCGTGCTTTGAACAGGGATACTTTAATTCTAACGACCCGGTACATGCGTGTGTGAGCATATGTTTCAAAAATAATTTGGTACAATTATTACAAACAATTTACATTGGAATACTATTGATCTATCGTGCAATTAAATGTTTGGAAGATTTCCCAGATAATTGAATGAATTTTGAAAAAATCATTAAAAACCAAAACCTTCAATATGTTAATAAATTATAATTTTATGCATAATTTTACATTACGCAACAAACAACACATACATTTGTACAATAAAATAAACCGTTCTTGGAGTAAACTTTTATAAGAAATAAAACTTCTCATTTAATTATGAAGAGATAAATTTTAGTCACTTAATAAAACCTTATCAAATAATTGAAAAACAAATACTTTATCTCATTTATATACAACAATATATAAAAGAGATAAATTATTAAAATTTGCAAAATTTCGAATTATCACTTATTTTATTAGAGTACGTTTTTCATATCGATTTAAGTATCAAATTGATGAATATAAATCACTTAATCTGCAAAATAAATTCTACTACTAATTTCCTTTTGAAAAATACATATGAATAACTTGTAAAACTTTATATTTCTAAAAGAAAAAAATATATATAATATTTTGTAATGTATTGTTACAAGGAAAAGAATAAAAAACAAACTTTTCAAACCTTTTATGTGGGTCTTTGCACAGGATTTTGAGTTAAAATGCTTTTATACGTTATGTTATGTTTAATGCCATTTTAGAATTATTTATTTTTTTCATCTTTTAGATTTACGTTTATTTCATTTCTTACTTCATGTTTACATGTCTTTGTTATCAAATCGGTTTTAAGGAAAAGTTACTGACGGACACAAAAATGCAGTGACAATCAAGAATTATTTATCAAAGTATCAGTTCGAACAAAATGACATATTAGAGGGCAGAAACAAAAAAATAACAATGAAGTATTTTTAACAACAGATTTATACTTAATATATCTTTTCGTTTTCAGATAAGTATTATCCAAGTCTTGGGAATTTTCAAAATATAAGACTACTAAAATTACAATTTCTAAATTAGACGTATGTTTAAACCCTAAATTTGACGTTTCAATATTTATCCGTAAATTAGACGTATCATTATTCATCCGTAAATTAGACGTATCAATAACGAATAAAGAAACGCATAGCAGAACAGATAAAGAATGAACACTATGTAGTGCTTACCATGCATTTATTGCATATCGTCAAGAGTAATAACAATAGCATTATCAATGTAAAAAATTCACAAAAAAGATATGTAGGAAAGATAGTTGGTCTCTCACAAATTATAGCAAATGTGTGTGTAAAGATCGACGTGTTCTATTAAAATCCGAGATTCAGAATTGTGACTCCATCAAAATATAACTTTATGAATATTACTTTACACGGTATTATAGGAAAAGTAAAAATATAAACCAATTTATAAAAGATTAATTTATTTTATTTTTTAAATTCTCATGTGTTAATGAAGTGAATGACATAAATATTAAAATATTCCATAAAGACATTTCAATACTTTCTTTTTGCGTTATTACTTTTTATCTTACCTATGAAAGATTATACGTTTATCTAATTTTTTTCATTGCAAAAATAAGATACACAAGAGCAAATATACAAACTTTGGCAAAACAATACAATTTCTTTGAATTGAATAACAGACAGAGAGAAATTAATAAATTCTTAAAGTTCTTTAACGAATTTTTTTGTTTATTCTCGAATTCACTTTATGCAGTTATTCAAAGTTAGTTTTGCATTTCTTTAAATTTTATGCGAATTCAATTTTTTATCCCCGTTAAATTGTAGTCTTTTGTTACCAGTTATGCCCAGTAGAATCGTTATTAAGAATAAATTGCAGATAGCAAAAACAAGAAAAATAATACATATGCTATCAAAAGGTATAAAGCATGTATTAATACATGAATGTTCAAAGATGTTAAAGCAAAAAAGGCACTTACTCAATTGTAAATGGTAAAAACTCTATTGTTTCCTATTTATTGTATTAAAAATAGTTGTTTATTATTTTTAAAATATATGTTTATTGTTTTAAAAATAGTTGCTTATTTTTTTAAAAATAATTGTTTTGTGTTTTAAAAATAGCATTAGATGAATCAAATATAGATTTCTTTAATGATGAATTTGAAGTTTTTTATTTTACCAGCAAAATTGTGTAAGCTCCTGTGCTACGCCCTTCCAAGTGCAGCACGCCGTGCATGGGGAAGGGGAACCGGTGGACATCAATTCCAGTCAACAATTTACTTCAACGTGGCCGAATTTTGTGAAACGTTATTACTTTCAACAGGAAAAATCCCAATTTAGGGGGGGGGGGTATTATTGGGGAAAAAAACGCCTTTTTTGCATTGGATTCAGCATCAGTGAAGTTAACTAGTATGAGTTTCTCAACTCATGAAACGACTCAGAAATTACATTTCTAGAATATTTTCTCATATAATTAGCAATAAAACAAGTTATCCATTCCATAATAATACCAGGGAGGCAATGAAACTAACACTCTAACTTTGTCGGTCATTTAAATCAGCTTATCTAATCTGTCTGCAACCGAAATTCGCATAAAACATAAATTTGAAAATGAAAGAGGAAGCGAGACCCTCTAACTCCATGGTTTAAATATTCAAATTCTGAATTTTTAATGACGTCTCAATATTAACTTCCCTAATGAACTGAATCATGGAGGTAAAGGGATGTTTTCATTTTTAACTCCATGAGCTGAATGCAGTTCTCCTTTTAATTTCTAGAATAATTGATATCTCATTACCATCCAATTGCATCGTGTTGTGGCAACACCTTCGTCCTGAGATGTAATATGCATAACAATAGCCGAAAAGGGCCAAACTTTGAGAAGCTATTTCCCCTGATCCAGGCAGCAATTCGGTACAATAATAGTTATACCTCCTTTTGTGTTGTCACTTGTTATAAAATATCTTTTCAGTTTATCAAATATGCGTATTGCCATTCTACAAAAGTTAATAACGAACGAAAAGTAGTCACACTCAATATTATGTTATTTGATGAATTCTGCTTTAAAGACTTTATTATTATTATTTACAAGAAATTTCGTTTGTGCGTCAATATATTTTTTTCTCTATATACTAAAGAATGTAGCTGCCGCTGCCGCCACTGTTTGATAAATTTCGCGTTTCTCAAGTTTCTGTGTGACGTACCATAAAATCTATAGCATATAAAATTATGAAATTTGGTACATTTTTAGTGTAATATTAGGGAAATACACTAAAACACACTGTTTTACGATTTAAAATTTAGCTTAGGAAATATTTAATGTCTAAATCAAGGGAAGAGATTTTAAGCTGCTAGTTCGCGTCCTGGACAGATTAACAACAGAAATACCTCCAATTTTTGTTGACTTGTACCTACATATTTGAATACGTGTAGGACGGAGTCCTTTTTTAATTTAATGAGTTATTGGGTTTAGTTAATGAGTTATTCAATTTTTATACACTTCTGAAGTGAAAATTGCCCTTTTCTACGGGTGAAGATTTAATGGACCGAAACGATTGCTAGTTTCTTTCTGATTGGTTTTTGGCAGAAACTTACAAAATGGGCGATTATTAAGTTATTGAAGCATTAAAAACTTTAAAAGTATATATCTGTATTTCTAAACATGACTACAACGTTGGTAGTGTATTTTAGGATATGTGAAATGTTGATAATCATATAACTTATCGTTTAATCCGACAAACAAACAGAACGTTACGCAACCATTGTTGTCATGATGTGGTGCACAAAAAAGGAAATTAAACATTATTTGTTTTATTAGATTGATTAAGATTGTTTAGGAGTTGATTATTTACTAATACCACACACATGAAAATAAAAAAAAACTCAAAGGTTTTTTTTTTCTTAGTTGCATTGATTAGTTAATAATACCGCTTCAACCATCATATGAGAATTATGTGTGTGTGTGTGTGAAAACCATAATAGTGAATTGAATTATCTTGAACATGGCCGTGAAATTATCGTAAATAGTGGAATCTATTGCATTGTGCCGCTATTGCCAACCTTATTTATCTTTAGTGCAAGTCATGTAAATAAATACTTACTAACAAAACACTACTCAATTAATTGCATCCTTGCAACTTTAAAATAAGTTATTCATTAACGACATTTATCATATTACTATTTGCGGAGGAGATTGCAAATGTGAGACCAGTTATTATTATCAACATAATCTAAGACCTGCTACATTATTTAATAAGCACATACCTGACTACAACGTTTGCATCATTGTATATTGTACTGGTACCAACAAATGTGGATCTGCTACTTGTACTGGTTTTTTGTTGAAGTCTCCTTGGACTCGGACTGTCGTAGAGTTACATATTAGGACTATTTTTACGGACTATCTCCGAACTACTCTGTGGAACATACTTTTATGGAATCATCACGTCAGTCTCTCTGCTCGTTGACATCTTACTCTCTGGATACCACTCTTTTGTCTTACTATTCTCCCCGGATTCTCTGCATAATCTCTCTATGAAATATATCTTCTGAATGCAGGCAAAAGTCATCGTGAAATCTCTTGTAGTAGTTATGTGTCATGTCTGAGTTCTGACTATTGCACTCTAGAACCTTTTGTTGCCGCCCTCTTTTTCCTGCGACCAGTAACGCCCCTTGTTGCTCTGATTGGTCGAATTTAGGGCAAAGCCCCCAAACATTCTGACCATTGGTTCATAACTTTAACCACTCTCCTGGCTACATATAGCCTCTAAGATTTATTCCTACTATGACGTTTCCGGTTAGGGTATCATAAAACTGGCGTCCTTTAGTCTGATGCTATTGCGAAACATTAAGACACTCATAAACACTGCACATAAAAGTGTCTCAACTAGTATTTCTCAAATTTGGTTTCACATACCTATTCCTGGTCTCACACATAAGTATCAGGATCTCATTGTTATATTGCACAGTAATTAAATGTTTTATTATTGTAAATATCTCCATACAGAAAGCGTAACATGTATTATGAAACTGTATTAAGAATAAGCAGCAAAACCTACAATTATCAAATTTTGCCGTTTCTTCCAAATACAGTTACTAGTTCATACTAGTTATCTAAAAAATAACAAAATTACGGTATTAAATTCAATTATTGGAAATGTGACTTATTTATAGTTCATCAATGTATTTTAGAAGAAAATATATTAGTTAATTAGAAAAGCAAATTTTATTCTGCCAAAAATATGCTACTAAATTTTATTTTTGCGATTGTACAATTTTGTAAACATTGTTATGTCTAGAATATAATGGAAATTTCGATAGTTAAATCCTTTATAAAAATGAAAAGAATTGTAATTCCTTTGATGTCCATTGATGCATTACTAGAAGAAACTACAAATGTGTGAATTTTTTAATATATTCTATAATTACGTTTGATGTTATTTCGAATCCACTTTTTCATTCAAGCACTTACAAGTGAGTTTTAGTTTAAATTTCTTCATTGTCTTTCTTTGCGCCTACTCCTGTCCTATAAAATATTATTAAAAATGATAGATGAAGGAAATTAAGGAAGCTTACTTAACCTTTAACAAAACCCATTTATCAAAGCGTAAGTTGGAAGAAAGCAGAACATAACTTTGCAAAAATACAAAGTATACTAACTCTCTCTCTCTCTCTCTATATATATATATATATATATATATTCCGTATATATATTAATAATAAAGAAGTAATTAATATTGAATAATTAAGAAGATTTGAAATATAAATTAGAGGATATGAAACCAGTAAGCATAACAATGCAAATGTATTAGGGAAGCGGTACAATAAGAATTACATCTACATATTGTGCTATTACAGCATACAAATAAGATGAAATTTATAAGTACTAAAGATGTATTAAAATAATATTAATGGAGATAAATAGTAAAGCACCCATAACAAACAACGGTATTCAAATACCAAGCACAAAAATAACGTCAGTAATAAGCATGAAAAACTAGAAAGCTACCCATTAAATTTAAAACAAATATACTAAAGAAAAATTAAATATAATATTTTCTTTTGAGATTTTTCTGGTTGGAATTTGAATACTTTTATTTGCTATGGATGCTTTACTATTTCTATTCAATAATTTTATTTTACTACAATTTTATTACTTATAAATTTCATCTTATGTATTTGCTGCAATAGCGCTATATGTAGATGCAATTTCAATTGTAATTTGTATATTAGTAATTTATATATTTAAACTCTTTGTTTATATATATATATACATGCATATATATATATATATATATATATATATATATATATATATATATATATATATATATATGTTACCATATTTATACCTACATTAACACAACCTTAAAACTGAAGACATACCTATAGGCGGCAAGCAGGTCAAACAAGTATATTTATATAAATGAAATATAATGAAAAGGAAAGAGAAGAGGAACAGCAATGTATCAAAAGTAGCCGGTGGGGATTGTTACCCCCACTTCCCGGTTAAGTCAGCTTTATGTCATGACGACACTTCCGGAAGCTGATACACTGCCGAAAACCAAGTACTCAATACTTAATACGCAATATATATAGCAAAAAAGTACAGAAACTACTAGCATTCCATTACAACACAAATTGCAACGCATATAGCAGTATATCAAACATCTAACAGATAATAACACAAATGAACCCCGTACATACATTATAACACAAACGTAAACATCAACTAAGTGTCTTTTCTTACCATTTTGTATAAAAATATCCAGCCACCTCGTTTCCAATATGTTCATGACAGTGCCGTATTTAACTAAGTGTATTTTCTTACCATTTTGTATAAAAATACCCAGCCACCTCGTTTCCAATATGTTCATGACAGTGCCGTATTTCTATCTGCTCAAAATTCATGTCATCTTTTATTTAAATACAAACCGTAACGGTCCGTTACGGTTATATTGTAAAACTTGCTTATGACGTCAGAAAGAAAACGTTTAGGGTAGCAATTGCCTCATTCAGCAAACTGTGATCGCATTCATATCGATTTTTTTCACAGCTATTTAATCTTTTACTTTTTATCAAATAGTTTAATACTATATTTCGGAATACGTTACGATGTAAACGTGTATTCCAGTGTATAATGTAATTGATTTTAAATTTGAAGTCTTTCCTTTTATCATACAGTCTGAATCCTGCAGAACCACTTGCTTTTTTGTATATGGTCAAATAAAGGAAATTTGATCTTGATTATGTTCAGTTTCTGTTAAAGATAAGTTGGGAGGATAAAAAAGGGAATCTAAGGTATATTGACTCTTGATAGTCTATCGCATTGGATGTTCCTATATGGATGTTCTATCACATTGATGTTTTTCAAGAAATTCGCCTGCCATTCTTGCTGAATGAGAATATGCATTGTCATGGGGAAGAATGAGTCCCCTAACATTCATTTCCAGAACAATTTCAGGAAGACACTTAATGGTGTTCCAGTTTGCTATAACTGTCTTCTGTCCCTCTAGCTTTATGACTTTGACCAAACCTGTACTTTTGAAGAACAAGACGTACATTACTTCTGTCATTGCGCGTTGTCTTTTCACCATTTTTGGTTTGGGATGACCTTTAAAGACCCATACCTTACTTTCTTAATGTTTTGGAATGTCAAAAAATAGTATGTACGTCTCACCACCAGTTATAATTTTAGAAATAATGCAATGTCCACCATCATTAATTCATTTTAAGGTTTCTTTACTGATTCTGACACGCTCCGCTTTTTAGTGTTATGCTAAATTATGGGACATTCAACGACAAACTAATTATTTCACATGTAGTTCTTCATGAATGAATTTATGTATAACTGCGGATCTAATGTTAAGTTCCTTCTATATCATTTGGTAGGTCCAGCGATTATCATAGATTAACATTTTGCGAAAGGCCGGGACATTTTCTGGGACTACAGCTGACAAAGGTCTTCCTGTGTGTCCCTTATATCTCGTGATGTATATTTCTACCCCGATGCGTGTGAAAGCGATATGTACGAACAGGGCGTGTACTTATGTCACTATAAAATTTAACGATATATATCTAGAGAATTGAATGATATATCTCTAGAGAAATGAACGATATATATCTAGAGAATTGAACAACATATCTCTAGAGAATTGAACAATTAGTATTAAAAATAAGGCATCAATTTATTTTTGCTTAGCAAATAGGACTCATAAACCGTACTGGTAAATATTGTCTGATTATAGCACTTTGGATATTTATATCGTTTTTGATACAATATGGAAAGTAGCACAGTGTCAAATAATAAAATTTGAAACGCTTCAAATAATTTATTCAATCAGATGGGTAACCAATTGGGCGTAAAAAGAAAACTCATATAAATTAATATAGGTAATAAAAATGGCTACGCACATTTGACCAAGCCAATAAATCTATATGGGCATGTGTCCCTCAGGAAGTTCTGCACCAGCATCCCTCCGACTAATGAGGGCAGAGCTTTGAGTGTAACGCAAAGCAGTGGGTTGAATGCATCGAAGGGGAGGCGGTAAAGGAGATGCAACAATACAGGTTTAGTGACTTTAAAAAAAATCAGAAGAGTTGAGGATTGCAAATAGATGTCTAAGATGACGCTTGCTACAAAAAGATGACGCTGGTAGTGGCATCTACATCGAGAAACCAAGGGATAAATTGTTCATCAGCCTCCGCAACCCCGATTCCTCATCAGTCTTCAAAAGCGAACTAATTTCAATTGAGCAAGGTCTTGAAGTCGCTCTCAACGAAAACGTCTTTGGGGACCTCTGGATCCTTTCAGACAGCCACAGCTGTCTTCAACACCTCCATAATTGGATTGCAGTTGGATATCAAACTAGTATTTCCATCCTTCTCAAACTCAAGCTCATTTCAGAGTCCCATGATGTTAATTTTCAGTGGATTCCATCCCACGTTGACATTTATGGCAATGAGCAAGCGGATGGACCGGCCAAGGAGGGTTGTGGCCACTCTGGTCCTTCCTCTTCGGCCCTTACTTTTTCTGAACATCAATCCATAGTCAATTCTGAAATTTCGAGGGAGTGGAGGGTTACTCCCAGCCGTCACTGGTATGCGGGCAGAGAGCCGGGCTCTTCGTTCGTTCTCAATTGTGACAGAGCCTCTCGAACTGCAATATCCAGATTAGCAAGTGGCCACACAAAAGGTCTCTCGTTTTTTGAGGGCAGAGATTTTTGTAGTCTGCTCTAAATGTCAAGCTCAGCAGGCTTCTCCTGAACACATCCTGTACTGTCTGGGACTTTCCAGAGAGGACATATACTCTTCCCCCCTTCTGGTCCTCGACTTCCTTAGGGTCAACGGTCTAATGGATCTTGTCTGACTTCGTCAGACAGCCGGAGGATAAGCCACAACAACAACAAAAAGAGGTAGAAATAAGTGAAGTTTTGCCGAAGATAATTTAGTCTGTGCTAGCACCAAGAAAGGTCAAGAAATAATGAATTTCGCCAATTCACCCAGTAAAATGGGCACCAAAACAGAAATTTTGATAAATTGAGGTGGACAATAAAACTTGCCACACACATTCAACCGAATCAACAGATCATTGAAAGCATGGGTCTCGCAGTCAGTTACTCCCCAGCTTGCCTCTGGTCAATGAGGGCTGAGCTTTGGGGGTTGCGTCAATTAAAGGGGTTGAAACCCTTATAGGGAAGATGAAGGAGGAGAAATTGTGCAGATTTAGGGACTGACTCAAAAGAAATCAAAGTTATTGAAGGTTGGAAAAGGATGGCTTAGATCTGATTAAGCTTGCTGCAGAAAGAAGTATAAATAAATGAATCGTTGCCGAAGAGAACTTAGTTTGTGCTTGCATCAAGAAAGACTACTCAAATGTGCTAATGGAGGAATATGCAACTAATAAAATAACAGGTATACTCATTTATTGCCCGTGAGGACTTTTTTTTCTGAGATATTATCTAATTACGAATTTCGACGGAAATCGCGATTTAACATTACACTCTCTTCCATGTAAGATTAAAACCTGAGGAATTATATTGAATGCAAAATTAAAAGTTTAATTACAAGTGTAATATTTTAATATATAAGCAATACAAATGGGAAGAGATATTACTTAATATCTTGTTTGTTAATGGTTATGTTTAGAAAGCTACTATTTTTACTATTTTTAGCTTAACGTCTGTGTGAGTGTTTGTCTGTACAGTGTATGTGTCCACTCTAACTGAAAAACTAATTAACCAAATTTCATAAGCATTTGGTAAGTTATTTGTAGGTGACTCTGGTGCTGAGTAGATTTTGGTACGATTCGGGATAGAATAACCTGCTTCTTTTTGCGAAAAGACCAGCAAAAATCGCATGTATCCACTCTAGCTAAGAAGCTAATTTACCAAATGTTACGACATCTGGTAGATATGTCACTTGTAAGTTAACTTGGTGGTAATTAGATTTTGTATGATTCAGGAAACAGAACTTGCTCTTTTTTTTTGCGAAATGGTCCGCAAAAATCAATAATATATAAAATAAAATACCACGTATGCTCAAACGTATCAATTAAATACTTGTTTTGTTAATCATTTTTGACAGTAAAAAGAATAAGATCAATCCCTTTACTCTAGCATCAGCCTTTCTCAAAGTATTTTAGTTTTTTTTTAATTTTTACTACGCCGTCTTTGAATACACGTTCAGCTACCAAATGAAATCGAAAATTGTATAAAAATTGCAAATTCAGTGTAATTTCAAATAATTATACGTGTTTCTCTGAGCATTAAAATTGTGTAATAAAATCGAAAATTGAGTAAACACTGAATAAACATTGAATAAATATTTTTGTGCAATTAAATCGAAAATTGAATAAACATTGCAAATTCGGTGTAATTTTAAATAAGTATGCGTGTTTCCTTGTGCAATAAAATTCAATTTAATGAATTAAAAAATAAAGGGGAAATGAATTTAAATATGTGGGTAAGACATGTGTTGTCCACATCATATTTTTAGATGGACGCCCGACTGCGGAAAAGGTGGGTTATTTAGCAGTAGAAGTATCTTAATGAATATTTTTGAGATTTCCCTCACATACGATAATATGGGCGATCACAAGCTTAAATCACTAATTCTATCAACGACAAAATAATAGTAATAAATATATATATTTTCGCAACATTTTAAGTATTTATTTTAGACAGCTGCAAAACCGGACTATAAATATAATTTCACTCCATGCAATTTGAGGTATATCAAATTATAAAGATCCTCATTCCCTCAAATTAAGTTTTTTCTAGTTTCTAGAGAGAGCCATGCGATGAACATGTAAGATTTTCATGTAAAAATTCTATGTGCAACGCTGTAAACAATATTAAAACCTTTACTTTAAATCTCCAGCAAGATTAAGCGTTGAATATTTTACTAAATATGCAATATTTTTTATTTCTGTTAAAAAAACAAGATACAATTTTGCCTTTCTTCATTACGCTATCTTCCCTGAAATCATAACATGAATTAAAATGAAGGCTATTTTCGTAAAACATTTTCTATAAGAATGTCAGATAAACTGCCAATTTCTGTAAAATTTAAAAGTTCTATTTTACTTTAAATATTATTAAATATTATCATTTTATATTTAAGTGTTTTTAAAATATTTCCATATTTTTCATTCAATAAATTAATGTGATGTAATTTTACCCATTCAGATGAAAGGTAAAGCATTTATTTTCTATAATGCATTTATATTTTCGTAAAACATTTTCTATAAGAATGTCAGATAAACTGCCAATTTCTGTAAAATTTAAAAGTTCTATTTCACTTAAAATATTATTAAATATTATCATTTTATATTTAAGTGTTTTTAAAATATTTCCATATTTTTCATTCAATAAATTAACGTGATGTAATTTTACCCATTCAGATGAAAGGTAAAGCATTTATTTTCTATAATGCATTTATATTTTCGTAAAACATTTTCTATAAGAATGTCAGATAAACTGCCAATTTCTGTAAAATTTAAAGTTCTATTTCACTAAAAATATTATTAAATATTATCATTTTATATTTAAGTGTTTTTAAAATATTTCCATATTTTTCATTCAATAAATTAACGTGATGTAATTTTACCCATTCAGATGAAAGGTAAAGCATTTATTTTCTATAATGCATTTATATTTTCGTAAAACATTTTCTATAAGAATGTCAGATAAACTGCCAATTTCTGTAAAATTTAAAAGTTCTATTTTACTTTAAATATTATTAAATATTATCATTCTATATTTAAGTGTTTTTAAAATATTTCCATATTTTTCATTCAATAAATTAATGTGATGTAATTTTACCCATTCAGATGAAAGGTAAAGCATTTATTTTCTATAATGCAATAGTGCACTACTCGGTGAACATTTAATGTTAAATCATTTTATATATTTAATGCTAACATAATAAAACAATTCTTTTCATACAATAATTTCGAAACGGCGCTTAGAAAAAACATTTTTTAGGAACAAAAGATATCATGAACGAAAAACATATTATTTTGAATGGAAAACACAGGGACGAAACTTTTTAAGTTAAAGATAATCTATTTCTATATCATTTTTAATTTTTTCTTTAATTCATTGTAACATGCTTTCTTTAATCTGTTTTCTTTAATTTATAGTATTTTAATGCATGTAATAGAGTGATGGGGTTAACTATAGGGCGATCGAAGTCTGATATATACGTCTTCAAACTTTCTGAATAATAGACAACTTTTTCTTGAATGTTATACAACTTAAAACACCTCTTTCAAATGTCTTTACTTTCAAAGTAAATTTCAGAAATTAAGTTGTTTCCTGTTAAAACATGCAATAATTTCCGAGTTAATAAAACTTTTAAAAAATTATTTTTTAGGCCACAGACGGAGACATTGCAAAAATAAGGGATATTAATAGAGTCGTAAAGAGCACTTCTGGCTAAACTGTTGCTGGTGTTTAGGTCCTTTGGAGATATATTATAATTTACTGTAGGAAAAGAATGCTTTATATATTGCATTTATGCATCAGTGGCGAAAAATCTGAACATAGTATTACCATGAAATTTGTACAGAAGTACTTCAAAATTTCACTTGGGCGAGAATTTTTTAAAAATTTGAATTATGAAGTTATGAATTTAACAGCCAAAATTCGTTCCTCGTCCATAGCACAACTTCTCATTAGAGAAAACAATTTTGAATGGTACCTATGACTTTTATCATCATCTATTATACGTTGCTAAAACTAAAACTACAGTTTTAAATTATGAAGGAAATGTCCAACGTATTCAGTTCAAGCATTGTTGGAAAGAACGTAGTTCAATCTTGCCGATGGTGTCAACTCAAGATAATATTTCCGATCGCTATGTATTTTTGTACGGTTAATACAAAAACTGCGTCTTTAAATTAATATTATGGTTAATATTTTCGGTTCCAAAAAGTTATTGATATTTTGATTACATTTAAATTAGTTTGCTTTGCATATTGGCATCATAATTAGTTTATTTTGTATTTTTATCATATTGTTTTGTCAACAAATAGAGAACTTATAAATTTTCTAATACTGTGATAAGAAACAGCCGTTTCGTTTTTACCTCATTTAGAAATTAATGGTGTATTATATCATCTATAAAAGATTCTTTTAAAATTCGAATTAGTTTAAAAGTTATGAATTTAAAAGTCAAATTTCGTCGCACTTCCAATTATCTCAAGTTTCTTTAGTAGAGTTATCTATAGTGCTATTCGGAGACGAAAACGGAGTTTCACACAAATTGGTTCTTTAAAGACCGAATACCATTTTTGAAACCATTAAAAAGCTCGAAGAACTTTCTTCACAACAATGTTTGAAAAAAATTCGCCGTATAATTCCTTCATATTTATGGTTTATATATTATTTAAGTAGTTGATACTTCAATAAGTACAATACACGTTCTGCGGAGGATAAGAAAAACTTGAGCAACTTAAGTTTCGGTCTGGCTGATCTGTTCTTCATGCTGTTGACTGTCTCTCCCTTAATTCAAGTCTTGGGTATTATAACTCCCGGCCTTTTTCTTTCGCTCCATGCCTCTGTTGGACTTCCGGTTTCTCTTGTACTGATTATGGGGATCTAACGTATCCACAGTTGAATGCTGCATTAATGTGTTAGTTGTGCTTTATTTCCGACCTGGGAAACTTTGGGTAATTCGTCCAGTTCAACATAAAAACATTTCATCAAGGTTTGTATTCAATATTAATTTTCAAATAAATAATTATATTGCTATTCGATGAGGCACATAAATTATATATATATATATATATATTTTCAAAATGAAAAGAGGTATGGATGGAAACAATATACCATAAGATGGCCGGGGGGAGTTGTGACCCCCTCACCCCAGTTAAGCATGCTTTGCGTCGCGACAACACTCCCGGAGAGCCGGTACTATATTGCAAAATAGAATACGAATGTTTCAAATTTTAAGACGTAAAACAGACATCATACACAAACAAATATAAGATATAATTGTCGAGATCCAGCCTTATCAAAAATCACCAACAGTAAATGTTTGAAATATGTTTGAAATATGTTTGAAATATATTCACTAGTATAAATGAGCAAAATTACATAGCTTCTATTTAAAGAAGACTTTAAATATTGACACTTAATAGAACAATTATAACAAAGTCTATCTCTAAAACCATTTACCTGAATGCCAATTAATATGATATTTCAAACGTATATCAAACATTTCAACATAATTTGATATTTCAAACATATTTCAAACATTTACTGTTGGCGATTTTTGATATTTCAAACATATTTCAAACATTTGCTGTTGGCGATTTTTAATAAGGCTGGATCTCGACAATTATATCTTATATTTGTTTGTGTATGATGTCTGTTTTACACCTTAAAATTTGATACATTCTTATTCTATTTTGCAATATACCGGCTCTCCGGGAGTGTTGTCGCGACGCAAAGCATGCTTAACCGAGGTGAGGGGGTCACAACTCCCCCCGGCCATCTGATGGTATATTGTTTCCATCCATACCTCTTTTCATTTTGAAAATATTTTTAATCCTCTTTTTAGTGCAGCTTTTAAGTGTGATTTCTGATGATTTTATAATATTATATTTCACGGTATTTTCATATTATATATATATATATATATATATATATATATATATATATATATATATATATTATAATAATACAAAAGCAGATTTAAAAAGGGGGGCAGAAAGGAAGGGGGGAAAGGGTGAAAAGAAGGGGGAGTGTTATTTAGCAGTGTTATGATAATGTATTTTATGTATAGTATTTTTCAGATATTTTTCTAATATATATATATATATATATATTATAATAATACAATAGCAGATTTAAAAAGGGGGGCAGAAAGGAAGGGGGGACAGGGTGAAAAGAAGGGAGAGTGTTATTTAGCAGTGTTATGATAATGTATTTTATGTATAGTATTTTTCAGATATTTTTCTAATATATATATATATATATATATATATATTATAATAATACAGTAGCAGATTTAAAAAGGGGGGCAGAAAGGAAGGGGGGAAAGGGTGAAAAGAAGGGAGAGTGTTATTTAGCAGTGTTATGATAATGTAGTATTTTATGTATAGTATTTTTCAGATATTTTTCTAATATATATATATATATAGTAGTATAAGAAATCAAAACATAATATAGATGAATATTAGAAATATAAATACTCCAAGTAATAATAATAACATTCAAAAGCAACCTACGGCATCAACCATCGATCATCATTGCAAAGCGTTATCACTATAATTCCACCCAGGTGTCTGATATTATTCGCGCAGAAAGAAAATTTATGAGACTTCACATTTCATATATACTCTCAAAAGTCAAATATAGAAATTTCTTTGAAAATTTTCAGTTCATATAAATTGTTAAGATTTAAACGTTGCAAAATATTTTTATGAAAATGTTTTTCCAAAACTACAATTGAGAAACTAGTTGTGTCGTACGGAAACAGAACCATCCCTAATGGTACTGGGAAACAATATTTTTTCCATAAGAATCATAATAACAGTTACTTTCATCATGGAAGTTTTCTACTTCAAGGGAGAAAGGACTGCTAACTGTTGATTCTGAAGGTGAAAGTTCACGAATTTTACCGTGTTTAGCGTTATATAAATTGTACATTGAGGAGGTGCATTTAAAAGTTGTACAAAAATTAACTTTCTGTTATTTTGCATATTACAATGCACAAAGATTACACCCCCCCCCACCTACCCCCACACACATATATATATATATATATATATATATATATATATATATATTGTTAGAAAAGTAACCTCAGGAATCGTGGATGTGCACTAAGGATATTAAAACGACTACTTTTACAAAATAACCAATATTATTTACAGAACATTAACGAAAGTAATTTCACAAAACAGCGGCTATACTATTCTCAAAACATGGTCAAAAATCACAGTCCAATGTAGTTCGTGTCACGTGAACTCATCAACTCAACTCCGATTTAGTGATTACTCCTAATTATAGCATCTACATAAAAACTTCTGGAAATCTCTATACCTCAAAGAATGATCGTTCCACCGATAAGTTTCTGGAACATTCCTTAAGTCGTCAAATATCGCCAAAATGGCTACAAATCTGTCAACATTTCTTCTAACTGAGAAATCCTGCTAATCTAGGATTCTTCTATATTTATAATTTAATATGTATTTATTAGGAGGTCTATGTATTTATTAAAAGGAAAAAATGACTGTAACAAATATGTATTACTAATAAGCATAATTTAAAAATAAATGATTAAATTAAATGTTAAGTAGAGTAAGTGTTTCGCTGCAAAAACTCTAGAGGGTTTTGGTATGCATGCATATTACACAACGCAACTTATTCAAAAGTATTAATTATAATAATATATTCACTGCATGCCCAGTATATTCACTATAGCATAGAATTATAGCAACTACTGCATTTTCCATAGCGACAATCTATGCCTGTTTAACTCATCAATACAATGAAATATGTTTTAAACTATGTCGGAATTGCAGTATTTATGTAAATTATATAGTAAAAAAAATCCATTCCGTAAGGAACGACTATTTATGTATTTATAGAAGATATTTTTGGTTTATATTAGCTCCTTACAATTTCAATATGGTTCATTTGGACTATTATCGCATAATTAAGTTTAAACATTTAAATATATAATATAGAAGCATATGTATTTAAGCATAAAATTAATATTAATTAATTTAAATATCATTACACTGCTTTATATTCCTTTCTAATACATTTTTGTCACTGACTTATAAAAATAAAATATGCATATATGAACTATAAATATGCCTATAAAACAATAATAGGACTATCAAGCACGGCATAAATCCCTGTCTTATATTTTCTACACCAGGCGATATGACCAAAATTCCTATCAGACATCTGGAATTCGTCTCCGTTTCTTGTTCAATTAAACTCAGATTAGAGGAAAGACAAAAACTATGAAAGCGGGTGATGTGCACTTTATATAATCACTATTGCATTTCACTTTACCTGTAGTACAGAGTACATATACAGAGTATATATACAATTTTTAAATCGAGACATATATATATATATATATATCTATATATAAAACGATATATATATATATATATATATATAAATAAATATATACAATAAATATATATATATATAATATATATATGCATTATATATATATATATATATATATATATATATATATATATATATATATATATATATATATATATTCCCAGGTTCTAAATGAGTATCTGCTAGTTAAATAATACAGATGCATAAAATACCACTCAATTTCCAAAACACCTGTTTTTAACCAAAATCATTTATCCTCCATTCGTTTCGATCCAACGTATGCATAGCCGTGTGAGACTATTTGCAATGCATGAGTACAAAATATCGACTTTTCGACATGACAAGGCTCGGCAAACCGAAGAAAGAGCAATATCGGAAATTTCAATGTTAATGCTTTGTTCGATAATTAAAAGAAAATAAAAAAATACATAAAATAAAACAACTGTTTTTGCGAGAATGTAAGGATACACACTCAAATATTTGATAGAATTGCATTAATCTACCTTTTTCAGAAGTGGTGAAATAAGGAAATAAAAATATAAAACATGCGTATTTCGATGCTTTAAAAATCAATCAATAAATAAAAATAAATAAATAAATAAAAATAAATGTCCCCATAGGTTTGTTTCATAAATCGTTAGAAATAACTTTTTTTAATATTTCTGATGATGTAAAGATGGAAGGTCTGTGGTAATATTTCCGATCGGCAAAAAACAAATTTGTGGCAATATCCCTAGAAATAATGCTTCGATAAAACCGTTTTATATTAAAACAAGTAAGACCAATCATGCATAAAGCATTGATTATTACACACTTTCCATCTCTAATTTTATTTAAGCATCTCTAAAGTGCGATACATTCAGTGGTATTATTTTTAAAATTATCACAATACTGCAATAATTAATTATAAATAAAATTGTAAAACGTCATCGAAAAAACGAACTTGATTCAAATGATGTTATCGAAATATAAATCGTATGGCTCTCTGTTGTTGTTGTTGAGACCCAGACCGTCCGACCTACCAGAAAGGTGTAAGGTAACTGTATGGACGGCCGGGAAGTGCCACCCAATTTAGACCGGAACCCAGTGGGGGAGGCATCCACAGGGACCGTACCCTCCTTCCCCTACCACCAACCTCTCGGAAGGACTTACGGACCCACATGTTTAACGTGATCGTACTCCGCATGAACACGGTGACATTTGTGGTAGCGTGCAAATCTAGCGCGCAAACCACGGGGATACCGCACCCGAGATGGCCAACAGCACGCGGTGTTCCGGTATGGCTCTCTGTGTAAGAGCAGTAAATATTTCATTCATGCATTTTTATTTCATTTATCACAGTACTACAATGATTTATTATATTTCAAATCTTAAAACCATGGAGGTAAAAGTAATTTAACTCTATACATAATACTTCATCGAAAAACTCTGCCATTAAATCGTCTATTTCTTTATGTAAAATCAATGAAGTTTCATTCATACCACCTATATTGCAGACTCCAGAACAGAATAATTTTGCGTTACAGAAATTCAGCATTTTTTATAGAACTCATCTTACAGCCTAATTTGTTTAACTTCTCCATAAGTGAAAATTAGGTTCCGTTGTAGAAATAATCCAAGTTTGATGATCATTTAAACTCAAATATACTGTATAATTGTGCTGTTTCACAATACAGATGGACATATTTATTTTGGCTTATAATTAATAAGCCAAAATAAAGGGGTTTCAAAACGGATACAACATTAAATATAAACAAGAAAGATCAATCATGCTTAAAGCATTGATTATGAAACACTTTCCAACTTCAATGCAATTTTATTTAAACAAGTCTAAAATGCAATACATTCCTCGGTAATATTTTGAAACTTATCACAATACTGCATTAATTTATTATATTTGAAAACTTAAGCATGTAGTATGTAGATGCACTTAGTATGTAGATGCATACAAATTATGCAAAAATAAAGGGGTTTTAAAACGGATACAACACTAAATATAAATTAAAAATAATTTTAAAAATCACGATTTTGACACAAGATAGATGCCATATTTTATTTTGAAATGGGTCACGTGATATCTTCATATAATGGTCATGTGATTTCTTCATATAAAGGGTGTAATTAATATTTTAATTTTTACTTCAAAAACTACTGAATATGTTTTGCTGAGATATTTTTTTATATATTTAATAAGATAATTTGAATATTTCCTAAAACTTTCGAAGCAATTTGTGAATTTTAAATTCGCTTAAAACATGTTTGAAAAATTAGGTCCTATAGGGTTCAATGTATATCATTTATTCACCCAGGGTTCAATCCAAAACTAATTGGGTGATATTATTCATTTATATTCCCACAGGTACCACAGACAGTCTGAACAACATATTAAACTTTCATTTTGATAATATTATATTTACAGCAGTTATCGTGCTAACGGACAGACATGCAGACAGGCAGAATGAACAAAGTCATAAACACGTCACAAAGTCATAACTATGTTGTAAAATGTTAAAACAAGAAAGATCAATCATGCTTAAAGCCTTGATTGTGAAACACATTCCAACTTCAATGCAATTTTATTAAAAAAAGTCTAAAATGCAATACATTCCTCGGTAATATTTTAAAACTTATCACAACACTACATTAATTTATTATATTTGAAAACTTAAACCTTCATTGAAAAAAATAAACTGCATTCAAATGACGGCATTGAAATATAAATTGCCTGGTTTAAATATCTCTAAAATGCGATACATTCCACTGTAATATTTTTAAAACTATCATAATACTACGATAATTTATTATATTTGAAAACTTCATCGAAAACAACTGAAATTAATTCAAATGACGCCATAGAAAAATACCCAGTCTGCAACTCTCTATAAAAACAGCATTTCATTCATAAATAATTCCCCATTCATTTCATTCATAACAATACTATAATAATTGATTTTATTTAAAAATTATGACCATGGAGCTACAAGTAATTAAACTATATGCTTAAAACTTCATCGAAAAAAATCATCTTTCTCTTTATAAAATCATTTGATATTTCATTCATATCAGCTATGCAGACTCCATGGGCAAAATTATTTTGTGTTAAAGAAATACAGCAATTCTAATATAACTCATTCTACATATTTTGCTGTTTACATTTTACATAAGTGAAATATAGGCTTCGTTGTAGAAATAATCAAATTCGGATAATCATTTAAACTCAAATATATTGTATTTGCGTTGTTTCAGTATGTAGATGCACAGAATTTAAGCAAAAATAAAGTAGTTTTAGGACGGATACAACACTCAATATGAATTAAAAGAAATCACGATTTTGAAACAAGATGGATGCCATATATCATTTTGAAGTGGGTTATGTGCTCTTTTCATATCATGGTCACGTGATCGTTGCATATAAGAGGTGTAATTATTATTTTAATTTTTATTTAAAAAACTACTGAATATATTTCGCTGAATTTGTTTTTATATATTTTATGGATCAATTTGAATATTACCTATTCGCTAAATTTCGCGTTTCTCAAGTTTCTCGGCCTCGTACCGCAATATTTGTAGCATACCAACATATAAAATTTTACACGTTTGCAGAGACATATTAGTAAATACGCTGAAATAAATCGTTTTTAACACTTTAATATATGGATGAAAAGTGTTTATGAATTTGTTCATTCTGTCTGTTTGTCTGTCCGTTAGCACGATAACTGCCGTAAAAATGACTTTATCAAAATGAAAATTTAGTATCTTGTTCAGACAGTCTGTGGGATCAATGGGAGTATAAATGAATAATATCACCTAATTAGTTTTGGATTGAACCCGGGTTGAAGAAATAAAATACATTAAACCCTATGGGACCTAATTTTTCAAACATTTTATAAATAAAAGTAAAATTCACAAATTGCTTCGACAATTTTAGGAAATATTCAAATTATCCTATGAAATTTATAAAAAAAAATCAGCAAAATATGCTCGGTAATTTATTAAATAAAAATTAAAATTATAATTACAACCTTTATATGAAGAAATCACGTGACCATTACATGAAGAGATCACGTGACCCACTTCAAAATAAAATATGGCATCTATCTTGCGTCAAAATTGTGATTTTAAAGATATTTTTAATTCATATTTTGTGTTGTATCCGTCCTAAAACCGCTTTATATTTGCTTTAATTCTGTGCATCTACATACTGAAACAAATCAATGACAATATATTTGAGTTTAAATGATCATCAAACTTCGATTATTTCTGCAACGAAGCCTAATTTTCACTTTTGGAGAAAATACCAAAAGATGTAAAATGAGTTATATAAGATTTGCTGCATTCCTTTAATTCAAAATTATTTAGCTCATGGAGTCTGCATTATAGCTGATATGAATAAAACATTCATTGATTTTACTCATAGAAGAAGACGAATTTTTCGATGTTTTAAGCTTAGAGTTAAATTACTTGTACCTCCATGGTTTCACGTTTTTAAATAAAATTAATTATTATAGTATTATGATGAATGAAATGAATGGAAAAAAAGTTAATGGTGGAAATGCTGCTTTTATAGAGAGAGCCAGGCGATTTATAACTCGATGACGTCATTTGAATAAAGTTCATTTGTTTTCGATGAAGCTTTCAAATATAATAAATTATTGTAGTATTACGATAATTTTAAAAATATTTTCGAGGAATATATCGCATTTTAGAGATGTTTAGACCAGGCAATGTATATTTCAATGATGTCATTTGAATGAAGTTCATATTTTTTTAAATGAAATTTTAAGTTTTCAAATATAATAATTTATTATAGTATTGTGATAATTTTAAAAATATTACCGAATAATGTATCGCATTTCAGAGATGTTTAAGCAAAATTGCATTGAATTTGGAAAGTTTTTCATAATCAGTGCTTTATGCATGTTTGATCTTTCTTGTTTGATTTATACTTTAGTTTAAGAAATATTTTCAAAGAAAGCAAATAATCAGACAGAAATACAAATCTTACTTCTTATATAACATGACAGAAAGAGAAATATTCATGTACTTTTCATCGGTGAAAGAACATTTCCTTTCATAATAAACATAAAATGTGTCGCTTGGAAGTCTAGACAAATCTTATTATGTTTTATTGCAATGCACAAATCGTTTCCCATTATTTGTCAACCTACTCATTCACTCGAAGATGTGACTTATTCGAAAAAAAAAAAAACAATATTCCCTATTCTGTAAAAGAAGATAGATAATAGAAGAGTGATTCTTATAAGATGCGCATACCATGTGCAAAGATCATCCATGTTTCTGTTTCCAGCGCTTCAGTACGGAATAAACAATAATTGCACTTTCATTAAGAACATTTGCAAGTGGGTAGCTGCCAATAAAGATATTTGCAAGTGGGTAGCTTAGCTGGCATTAAGAATATTTGCAAGTAGATAGCTGATTAGTAGTAGGTAGTGGGTGCTCAAAATGACCTATTTCACTGCTTTTTCAGCATCAAGTACAATATACACATTATTTCATGCAATTCTTATATAAAAGAATAAAGTAACACATGGATATTGATATTGTTACTTTTTGAAGTTTTTAACTGTAAATTTACCTGTTTAAAAATGTCATTCTAGTGACAGCAAACCAGTGTTTGTGCGCATTTTACCTACATGTTTTCAGTGTATTTTAGTTACTATAATTTATTAAATCTAAATTTCGTTTTACAAGCTTTATTTTCTATTCACAATCGTTCTTAGATTTCTATATAGTGTTTCACTAAGTATTCTCACCCCCAAAGAACTTTTCATTCCCCAGATTTATATCCACTGTGTCACTTTTATAGACATGATATGCTTTTATGAAAAGTTATCCAATAACGTTTCGTAGTTATCTAATAGCTTTTCCCAATAAATTCCTGCTAAGCAATTAGTGCATCCAGCATCCAGCCACCGCATAGATCTTACATGTATAGATACGCCAAGATGTGTTATTACTTTCCTTATATACATAATGTATAAGGAAAGTATTGTGACGGGGACGAAAATTCGAAATCGAGTTTTCGACGGGAGAGCACGTTTCAAGCATCCCTGATCACGAATCAAACATTTTTGAAGTGATGTCTGTGAGTGTGTGTGTGTGTGTGTGTGAAAGTATGTGTGTGTGTGTGTGTGTCAGTGAGTCTGTGGAGACGATAACTGACGAACGAATGGACTGATTCGAACCAAATTTGGTATAAAAATCACAATCCGTAAACACTGGAAGCTTATTGTTTTTATACGTAATCGAATGCTCAGAATACCCCTAAATTTTCGAATAAAATTTTGGAAAAATCGTTAAAAAATCAAAACCACTAATAATGTTACGCAAATAGACATTTCTTATGTAATATTTCATTAGAAAACGATTGACTTAAATTTTAGAACGCTAACATGAACCGTTCTCGAGATATTGCACATTTTTCAAAAAAAATAATAAAAAGTCATATAAAATGAAAAAAAATATTTCCTATTGAGAAACATGTTCACTTTTCATTTGTAATACCATGCGATAAATTAGGTGACATCTTTCTCGTAGATCTAGCTCGTTCCATTCATGAAAAAAGATACTTTGAGTAATACTTTTGTATTTGAACGCCAATATTCATTTTTCTGCTGTAAGAACAACTTATTTCTTCGTCCATAACGCTTGGCAAAATTTTGGCGACGAATTTTGCGGAATGTCGCCAACTTGGCGACTTTTTGAAGTGTTGCCAAATTAACGAAAATCTCGCCAAATGGATAAAAATGACGCTAAATCAATGAAAATGACGACTGATTGCCGAAAATGCAATATCTTGGAAAGAATATTAGTATCTACTATAAGAAAAACATATTTTTTTACTGTAAAAGTAGTAAATTCATTACATTATATAAGGAAAGTCATGTGTTGCCCACATCAGATTTTTTCTTCTATGCAACATACTAGAACTTGCCATGGTATCATATACTCTCAGCCTCATGCCGTGATTTCTAGAACTGGTTGATGGAAAATTTTGTTGTGAGTTGACCCCATACTCCGATAGCCGGTGATAGAGCATGGGAAGGAGAGTATATAATCAACCTTGCGTAGTAGAATGTGTAGAAAAGTAAGGCAAAATACATTATTTTTACCATAGCGGGTTATGTTAAACTAACGATGACGGCAAATAAAAATTGAAACTAAACCCATTAAACATCGAAACTTACCTTTGTGCTGAAAAGAAGTTATTTAAAATACTTGAGTAATAATATATGGTTAAAGATTTAATTTGCTATTGTGCACTTAAAGCGCTTTTAAGTGAATGCACACTGTTACTCATTTTTGCCGTAGTCACTAGCTAGCCTTTTTAAAATGTATACATTTACTAGAAAATTATGCAGTGTATATGCGAATGAAATGGGAAAAGTGCATAACGAATTTTTTAAAAGAAATCATGTATATATATTGTATTGAAAGTGAATATTTTATTCTCCGGTACACTAAAAAAACTGATGTGGTCAACACATGACTTTTCTTATATAATGTAATGAATTTACTACTTTTAGATTAAAAAAATAGGTTTTCTTATAGTAGATACTTATATACTTTCCCAGATATTGAACTTTCGTTAATTAGTCGTCATTTTCATTCATTTAGCGTCATTTTTATCCATTTGGCTAGCTTTTCGTTAATATGGTCACATTTAAGAAAGTCGCCAAGTTGGAGACATTCCGCTAAATTCGTCGCCAAAATCTCGCCAATCGTTATAAACGGAGGAATAGGTTATTCTTATAGCAGGTACATGACTATTGGTGTTCAAATACAAAAGTATTACTCAAAGTATCTTTTCTCATGAATGGAACGAGCTAGATCCACGAGAATGTCACCAAATTGATTGCATTATATTACATATGAAAAGTGAACATGTCTCTCAACAGTTAATATATATTTTTTTAATTAATGGAATTTTTTGATAAATTTATTTAACAAATGTTCAATATCTCGAGAACAGTTCATGCTAGCGTTCTAAAGTTCATGTCAATCGTTTTCTAAGGAAAAATTACATAAGAAATGTCTATTTGCGTAACTTTAATAAAGGGTTTGATTTTTTGATTATTTTTTTCAAAATTTCACTCGAAAATTTAGGGGGTTCTGAACATTCGATCACTGTTAAAAACAATAGGCTTCCAATATTCACCGATTGTGATTTTTGTACCAAATTTCATTCGAATCGCTCCCTTCGTTCGTGAGATATCGTCTCCACAGTTTTAACTGACACACGCACATTCTTTCACACACACACACAGCCATCACCTCAAAAATGTTTAATTCGTGATCAGGGATGTTTGAAACGTGATCTCCCGTCGAAAACTCGAAATCGAATTTTCGACCCTGTCACAATACTTTCCTTATACATTATGTATAAGGAAAGTAATATCCATTAAAGAAGATAATTTAAATATATCCTATTAAATTTAGAGGGTAAACGATTGTAAATTTCTAAAGTAATACTTTTCAATGCAAAAATAATGAAAATGTCTATACTGCTAAGTATACGAGTATTTTGTTTTAGAAATGTAAGGGCAAAATTATCAGAGTGACATCACGTGCCCCATTCCCTGAAAATGGAGCTCTGTACTGGTAGGGTGGGTTTCAGATTACAATATGAGTTGCATAGTATTGCTGCTATTGGATAGTATTGCTGCTATACTGTAATAACAGTAACAAGTCCAGCCCAATAACAGATCTAGTATATGAGGTATATGAATCACCCTGAGCTACATTTAACGTCGCAGTTAATTACATATTAGAACCGGAGAAAAAGTACGTTTCCTGGCAAATTGGGGGGGGGGGATATCCCAACGGACCATCACGTTTTCAGGAAAATAACTGACGCGCATTTATCAACGATTAAAGCCACTTGCAAAAACCGAGCATCGTGTTTCTATAGTGTTGTTGTTGTTGAGACCCAGACCGTCCGACCTACCAGAAAGGTGTAAGGTAACTGTATGGACGGCCGGGAAGTGCCACCCAATTTAGACCGGAACCCAGTGGGGGAGGCATCTACAGGGACCGTACCCTCCTTCCCCTACCACCAACCTCTCGGAAGGACTTACGGACCCACATGTTTAACGTGATCGTACTCCGCATGAACACGGCGGTATTTGTGGTAGTGTGCAAATCTAGCGCGCAAACCACGGGGATACCGCACCCGAGATGGCCAACAGCACGCGGTGTTCCGAGGTGGTCACCCACCAAGTACTAACCGCGCCCGATGCTGCTTGACTTCGGTGATCTAACGAGAACCGGTGTTTTCAGCATCGTGTTTCTATAGTGTGGAAAAACAAATACAGGTGATTCTTTGAAGGTACTACTTATCAAAGAATCTTATATTTCAATTCCGTGTTTACATCATAAAAAAAAATCTGATGTCAGCAGCACATGACTTTCCTTATATAATGCAATGAATTTACTACTTTTTGCAGAAAAAAATGGTTTTTTTACTAGTAGATACTTATATTCTTTCCAAGATATTGAATTTTCGTCAATTAGTCGTCATTTTCATTGATTTAGAGTCATTTTTATCCATTTGGCGAGTTTTTCGTTAATTTAGCATCATTTAAAAAAGTCGCCAAGTTGGCGACATTCCACCAAATTCGTTGCCAAAATCTCGCCAAGAGTTATGGATGGAGAAATAAGTTATTCTTACAGCGGATATATGACTATTGGTGTTCAAATACAAAAGTATTACCCAAAGTATCTTTTTTCATGAATGGAACATACTAGATCCACGAGAATGACGCCACTAAATTCGTCGCATGGTATTACATATGGAAAGTGAAAATGTTTCTCAATAGGAAATATATATTTTTTTATTTTATATGATTTTTGATATTTTTTTTTAAAATGTGCAATATCTCGAGAACGGGTTATGCTAGCGCTCTAAAATTTATGTCAATCGTTTTCTAAT
Organism: Amaurobius ferox; assembly: GCA_951213105.1. NCBI lineage: Eukaryota > Metazoa > Arthropoda > Arachnida > Araneae > Amaurobiidae > Amaurobius > Amaurobius ferox. Next base: position 38,149,261 of record OX578143.1, read on the forward strand.
GAAGGATTACATAATAAATTTCGATTTCTGTAACTTTATTAGAGGTTTTGATTTTTTGACGATTTTTCAAAATTTCACTCAAAAATTTAGGGGGTTCTGAACATTCGATTGCGTATTAAAACAATAGGCTTCCAGTGTTTCCGGATTGTAATTATTGTGCCAAATTTCGTTCGAATCGGTCCATTCGTTCATCAGTTACAATGTCCACAGACTCGGTGACTCGGTATTATGTGTTTCTTCGCATCTGATCGACGCAGGGAGTCATGAAAGCGTACTTCCTCTACAACTTCAATACGTTTTAAATTTGGAGAGGAATAATCTGATATAATCAAATGCTTGTATGATGAAAATAATTGGCCAATGGATTCATTGGATTCATTCTTGGCCATGGACATTTCATAGAACTATCTTATGAGATGTACGTTAGTTTGATTTTGATGTTAATGATTATCACGAAAATAGTTAAATTACTATCTCCAAAGTTTACCAAAGTAATAGTGAACTTTAATATGTACAGCCGTAAAAAAAGGGAAGCATACGACCGCCATTGCACAATTTACATTGCAGAGCAGTACGGAAAATAACATTCGATAGGGATTAATATTTTCTATAAATATAAATTTTAAAAATTTCCTCTAGGTGCCATCTTAGACATTTTGGCTCTAATTCCAAAATCTCCATCAGCAACCCTTATTAACCATTACATATTCACATTCTACAGAAAATTTTAAGTAGATTTGAAACAAAATAACCATATTTAAAGGGTTTTTCATCTATGTTCAAGTATTTGAAACTTACTGATCATGAATTTAAATGTGTTTTCCAGATTCTGTTATATATATTCGCCATAAATCAGTTTCCCAAGAAAACAGTTTTTGCATAGTTTTCTACTAAAAAAACCTAAACAACATTCGTAAAAATTTTAATAATCAAACATATTTGAAATATTTATTAATTAACTTTCATAAAAATTATCAATTGTTATCATATTAACATTCATGAAAATTATGAATAGAAACAACTATTCATTTTGCAAACATTCGCTGCAGCTGCATCAGAAATATCGGCATACAAAATTTCATTTTATTCCATGCAATATTGAATGAGCTAATAGATTTTATTACTTTCCTTATATGCATAATGTATAAGGAAAGTATTATAACGGGGTCGAAAATTCGAATTCGAGTTTTCGACGGGAGAGCACGTTTCAAGCATCCCTGATCGCGAATCAAACATTTTTAAGTGATGTCTGTGTGTGTGTGTGTGTGTGTGTGTGAAAGTATCTGTGTGTGTGTCAGTGAGCCTATGGAGACGAAAACTGACAAGCGAATGGGCCGATTCGAAGAAAATTTGGTACAAAAATCCCAATCCGTAAACACTGGAAGCCGATTGTTTTCATAAGCAATCGAATGTTCAGAACCCTCTAAATTTTCGAGTGAAATTTTGAAAAAAACGTCAAGAAGTTAAAATCGCTAATAAAGTTACGCAAATAGTCATTTCTTATGAATTATCCATTAGAAAAAGATTGACATAAATTTTAGAACGCTAACATGAACCGTTCTTGAGATAGTGCACATTTTTCAAAAACATAATCAAAAATTCATATAAAATAAAAAAAAAAATATTTCGTATTGAGAAACATGTTCACTTTTCGTATGTAACCATGCGATAAATTTGGTGACATCATTCTCGTGGATCTAGCTTGTTCCATTCATGAAAAAAGAAACGTTGAGTAATACTTTTGTATTTGAATGTCAATAGCCATTTATCTGCTGTAAGAATAGCTTATTTTTTCGTCCTTAACGCTTGGTGAGATTTTGGCGACGAATTTGGTGCAATGTCGCCATCTTGGCGACAGTTTTAAATATTACTAAATTGACGAAAATATCGCCAAATGGATAAAAATGACGCTAAATCAATGACAACTCATTGATGATGACGACATGGAAAATGACGACTCATTGAAGAGAATTCAATATCTTGGAAATAATATAAATAACTACTATAAAAATAATCTATTGTTTTACTGTAAGACTAGTAAATTCATTGCATTATATAAGCAAAGTCATGTGCTGCTCACATCAGATTTTTTAAAACTAGTATAGTATACCCGTCCTTCGTATGTAGTATATAATATAAAGAAATTTGAAATTCACGATCATGTCCAAATTCTTATAGTATAAATTTTATACTATAAGAATTTGCACACTTACTTTACACTACAATATTACTTTATTCTATAGGAATAGTTTATCCTATAGTATAAACTATATAGGATAAAGTATGCCTTTAGTATAAAGTATTATCAAATTACAATGTTATTCAAAATATTCTATTAAATGTTTCAATTTAAAGCTCCTAAAAAGAAGTTTAAGAATGTTTGTTCTAGCTATATAAAATTATCTTCACAGTCAGATCTGAAGAATAAAACATCCTGGTTCCGTTTGTAAAAACAAATTTACAAAATATATGAAGTTGAACCAATATATGCAAAATAAAAGCGCTAAAATCGTATGGGACTCGTATTACTTATATTCACGAGTATTAGAAGATACACCCGTGTATTTGTAGAAGATTATACGCACTACAACATGTGAGTTTCTAAAATATTTGCCAAAATAAAACAGATGACGTAATAAATTGAAAATATCAATAATCCCGTAATTTTTAAACCAAAAGGCCGTAATTGAATTCAATATATGCCAGTATATGTCAAAAAATAATATTGTTGTTAATATACCTGTAATACTTATATTCTCCTAGATTAGAATATACCTGTGCATTTGTTGAAGATTACCAGTTCTACGTACAATATATGTTTCAACATTTTGCCCAAAATTAACACATTCACGTAATAAATTGTAAATATCAATAATCCCGGAAAATATCAATACTAATGCTTAAACCTGAAGACCGTAATTGATGTAATATAGTCAAAAATGCAATGTGGGTAAAATATATTTTATGTATATATATATATATATATATATATATATATATATATATATATATATATATATATATCTTTATTATATAAATCCGCAAAAATTTAATAAAAATCGACTGCCGCATAAACTTATTGGATTTAAATCCGATGCTAAGCGGCAAGTTGTACTGTTTTTCAAATCAATTGGCGAAAAAAATATTAGGGGTTCCCCATGAAGATTCTGGAGTTAGTGCCAAAATAACTATGAAGACGGCCCCTTATGCAAATTTTAAATATTGGTATTTGTAGAAGATAGTAATCCCCATTGAATGATATCTTTCATTCTGTTCTGCGTAATAAATTGTACAATTCGGATGTTTCATTTTTTTACGGCAGTACATTCAAAATACAATGTATCTTTGGAAATGAACGGTAAATATTTGGTTTTATATTTTCAATATTATTTTTCTGCATGGTAACGTTATTTATACTTCTTACAGTGTTGAAGTCCCAAACCACCCGGCTGACCCAAGGGCTTACAGCAGAAGTTTGAGTGGTTGGGAGGGTATACTGCTTAAAGAGATGTTGTTGTTGTTGAGACCCAGCCCGTCCGACCTACCAGAAAGGTATAAGGTAACAGACTGGACGGCCGAGAAGAGCCACCCAATTTAGACCGGAACCCAGTGAGGGAGGCATCCACAGGGACCGTACCCTCCTTTCCCTGCCACAAACCTCTCGGAAGGACTTACGGACCCACATGTTTAACGTGATCGTACTCCGCGTGAACACTGCGGCAGTTTTGGCAGTGGAGGGAATCGAACCCGGGCCTACCGAGTGCAATTCCCTCGCGCTAACCACTGGGTTACCGCGCCCACTGCTTAAAGTGTGTAACTCTCTGACTACAAACATATATCTTACCCCAGCTAAGATAGCAGCTGTCTTATTATCAGCAAGGAAGACATTGTTCCTCCAAAACGCGTTGATAAAAATTAATATATTTAACTACTCCAATAACGTTGCTTAATTTCACAGTAAATTGATTACTTATATTTGACCTGGTATTAAATAACTATATATGTATTTAAAATTCTTGCATTTCTGCTCTTGGAGATCAGGTGACAGCAATGGTATCAAATTGGTAAAGTTAAACAATTAATCTATATTTTAATATCTTTGAAAATGTAAATATATTATTACCATTTTGGTTAGTAAACAAAATAAATGTTGTGTTGTATAACTTTATAAAATATCCAGAAACTACAATAGTTTATTAAAAATGCCATGCTTAATGTTTGTAGTTGTCAAAATTATAATTAAATAAATTGTATTGGGCTATAAAATTAAAAATAATTTATTTTAATCAAATTGTAGATTTATAAAATCCCTATGCAAACATTCAGTTTTGTAAAATTCTATAAAGGTACATTATGCTTCTAAACGTTAGACCGAAATTATTAAGAGCCTTCAAAAATCTTCGAAATTCGTTATTTATCAGCCTTATTAGACTTTATAAGCCAAATTCCAATCCGACATCTAAAATTCTTCGCTTCTTTGGTTAATCTAAACGGTTGTAAAAGAAGAGAAACTTTTGAAAAACTATGCTGTGCAAAATTAACATTTTATCCAATATGTTTGAGCAGAATATGGTTCCTTAAAATAAACCTCATGTTTTAAGCAAATAATATCTAGATAAAAATGATTTTATTTATACATTTATATGCTACAATGTTTGCAGTAAATATAACTATAGTTCTTGAAAGAAATAAACAGTCGAGTATTTCATGTTTAATGTTTTTTACGTGTTGAACCGTCCTACGTATAAAATAAATATTTCTGAATCATAATTGCCAGTGTATATGTGTTCCTTAAATTTTCTTCAGCAATTAAGGGAATTATATATGTAACACCTGTTTATGAATTTTTACTTCAAAATATTTTCATCTTATTTCTATTTACCCTTTAGGAGAACAAGAACAGAATTAACAGAATGTTTCACTTTAAATATATTTTAAACATTTGGATACATTTCTGAACTAGAAAGTGTAAGTTTGAGATTGTTTGACCTTAAGCTCACTCAAATTATTTGTTAGATTCTTTCAAGCAATTTTATCACCTGTGCTATTAATTTTATCAAAACCTATTCTTTGATACCGAAATATATACTTTTACAATACATACGGAGTAAAATTAGGCAATCTAAAGGTTTTAAAAGAGATGACGTAATTTTAAGTTACATTTAAACATACTTTGCATATATTTAGTTACATACTTTGCATTATATGTAAATACTTTAAACACATTTAAATGCGTTATACTATATCATGAATATAACTATGTTTGTTAATTCAATGATTGCTATAGTCATATTTATTTATAGCTTCTTCTTTTCAATCTTACATAAAATTAGAAATAATAGTAATGTTCTTGTGTCACAGGTAATAATTCACTTTTGATGAAGGTTTTTATTACTTATCTTAGATTTAAATAGAATGTACTGTAGCGTTCTTAACCCTGTTCAGGTGTTAGTTGCATTGTCCTTACCTTATGGTATAGATTTTGAAATCTAAGAGTGTTATAACTCAAGTGCCGTCCTGAAAATCATAAGTAATCAGCTCCTACCAGCCAAAGATGCACAGATAGATTATAAGAGGCCAAAACACAGTTTACTTACTGAACATACAGACTTCTCGATGGACATAAAGAACTAAATTAGGTAGAACCATGGACAATTATATAAATTACTCATAAATGTAAACTAGACGTTTGGTAGTAATACCCATACCTAAATCTTTTCTATTCTCCACCTATGTGCAACCAACCCTCAACAGCCCCCTGCTCGCTACGCTTCGTCAACCTCTGTAACTCGCTGCACTCGCAGAATTCGCATCACGAGCTATTTCAAGCCAAGCTAAATTTTAAATCGGTAAACGATTTATTTCATCGTGTTATTCTATTATTTTTCTATAAATGTACAAAATTTCATATTTTTGTATACTATAGTTTTTGCAGTACCAGATAGAGGATATCTATGATCATGTCGATGCAAAAGAACATTTTTCACATCAGACGTGCATGAAAAGTAATATTTCTCGTAAACTGCATCAAAATTAAAAAAGTGGCTCTGTTCTGCAACTATTCAACTGTGTAGGTACTTACCTGCAAAAATTCGTGATCTTGCTATTGTTAGTCTATCCAGGAAGCGAGCTCGCAGCTCTAATATTTTGTATTTGATTTTGGCATTAAATATTTCTTAAACTACAATATATATCGAAAAGCGGTTTATTTCAGCGTATTCCTTAAACACCTTGCTCTACAAGTAAACCAAATTTTATATTTTTGTATGTTGTTGCCTTCGCAGTACAAAGAAGAGAAATCCAAGGGGAAAAAAGCAGCAGCAGCGGCGTAATATACATCTTTTAATATGAAGAGATATATTTTCAACGGATCCACATTTCATTTCTGAAGCCAACGATCGTCAACCGTTCTGGTCTAATAATACATTACTATCTTTGAATATAAAAACTACGTAAAGCAAATACGATGTGTGATTGAAACGATTCAAAAACCGATCTCCCAAAACTTGATTCAATTCCACTTGTAGGTCAAACTTTGTCTGAGAAACTCCTAATTAACCTCCCAACCGAAGCTTATAACAAACTTTATCTGAAAAACTCCTAATTATCCTCCCAACCGAAGCTTATAACAAACTTTGTCTGAGAAACTCCTAATTACCCTCCCAACCGAAGCTTATAACAAATTTTGTCTGAGAAATTCCTAATTATCCTCCCAATCGAAGCTTATAACAAACTTTGTCTGCGAAACTCCTAATTAACCTCCCAACGGAAGCTTATAACAAACTTTGTCTGAGAAACTCCTAATTATCCTCCCAACCGAAGCTTATAACAAACTCTGTCTGAGAAATTCCTAATTATCCTTCCAACCGAAGCTTATAATAAACTTTATCTGAGAAACTCCTAATTATCCTCCAAACAAAAGCTTATAACAAACTGTGTCAGAGAAACTTCTAATTATCCTCCCAACAGAAGCTTATAACAAACGTTGTCTGAGAAACTCCTCCCAACCGAAGTTTGTATCAAACTGTTCATATACAAGAAATTACCTCTCATATACAAGAAATTCAGAGTAAAAGTTAAATTAAAGTAATGATAATTAAGCAGTTAAACAGACCTCACGATATATACAATTCAATCTCTGATTTAAAAAATAAAGATTACTACAGGATATATATTATTACAATTAATAATACTGAGAATCAATAAGAGGACTTCAAGACAGCTTTGGAATCTTTCACATCCATCATACTTGCCAGACGTTATCAAAAGAATACCGATCAGACTTCTGGAATTCTTTCCCGTTTCTTCCGTGAATTAACCCAAGCTAAGGCGAGGGGTATAAAAGCTATGAGAGGCTAAACGGTACTCCTAAAATGGGGATATTGTGTCTCTTATGTTAGAGCCAAGAACAATTCGATGGCGTCTCTTATTATTTATTTTCCAAAGTACATAGTGTTTTGAAAGAACATTGAATTGAGTTTACTTTTTAAATATAAATTTCGTAGATTAAATTATTAATCTTAATTAAAGTGGTCATGAATCGTAACATTTATACATGGCTAATGTGGACGCAAAACCCAACATAACTTCTTTGCACGAGCTCCTTAACATAATTATTGAATTAAAACACTACACATTAAAATAAACATTTTAACCTTTAACATAAATTATCATTTGATCACATCTCTATTGTTATGATTAAATTTACATGAATTTATTAACAAACGCTTAAGGAGTAGAAAAGTACCGTGTGAGAACATATCTTTTGAATCTTACGTGTATTTATTAGAGTCATAACTTTCCGGGCTTATAACGATGACTAAAAGTGACTAAATATAAAACATAGACATCGTATAAAACGATGACTAAAAGTCTGCGCTTTGTTTCGTTGTAAACAGCAAAAACTGTATATGGTTCCTGGTCTCACACATAGTATAATTCATAGGTATTGTTACAGTGTTGAATAATCAAATTCTTTGACAAAAGAGTACATTTCTTGAACTCAAATTAAAAGTTTAAGGATAATATCTGCTTGTAGATAGATGTATGTATATGCGCGGGTTAATGCGTTTGCGCCTTCATGAGTCTGTGTGTGATAGCGTGAATGTATGTGTCCGTGAGTCTGTGGATGCCATATCTCATGAAAGAAAACAGAGCGTTTTGAAAGTAATTTGGTACGATTATTACAATCTATAAATACTGAAACTCTACTAATTTCAAACGCAATCGAATGCTGGTAAGACGTCAACATTTTCAGATGAAAATTTTAATACATCATAAAAGAACTAGGACATTTAATAATGTTGGATACATAATCATTTTATATGTAATTTGTATCGTAAAACGGATGACACGAACTAGGAACGCTAGCGTGAAAGATTCTCGACATACAGCAAGGTTTTTAAATACATGTACCTAAAGCTTATATATAAGGAGCAGTGGTGAGTGTTATTAAATATGTAACACTTGGTGATAAATTTGGCAAAGTATCGCCAATTTGGCGATTTTCCAATGTGGTACCAAATTGACAAAAATGTCACGAATTGGCGGACTCTAAAGATAGGAAATGACATCCAATCGATGAGTTAACAATTAGCATATTTCAGTATAATGGAGTGTATTGCTTAGTAGGGGTTAGCAATATTTCCAATTATCAAATTAGATTTGTACAAAATATAAGTTAATTCGGTACTTCAAACTAACTTTACATGTTGTTATGTACAAAACGGTCAAATATAATGTACTTTTCAACATTAAAATGATGTGAATTTTGTCCAAGTTATTTTGCATTTAAAGAAGTAAAGTAATATATAGGGAAAGTCATGTGTTGCCCACATGACTTTCTTATATATTTTTTATATATTTATCTTATATATTTCTAGTTAAAAAAATCTGATGTGGGCAGCACATGACTTTCCTTATATAATGAAATGAATTTACTAGTTTTATAATAAAAAGAAAAAAAATATTATTTTTATAGTAGTTATTTATATTCCTTCCAAGATATTGAGTTTTCGTCAATGAGTCGTCATTTTCCATGTCGTCATCATCAATGAATCGTCATTGATTTAGAGTCATTTTCATCCATTTGGCGAGCTTTTCGTTAATTTAGCAACATTTAAAAAATCGTCAAGTTGGCGACATTCCACCAAATTCGTCGCCAAAATCTCGCTAAGCGTTATGGACGAAGAAATAAGTTATTCTTACAGAAAATAAATGACTATTGGCGTTCAAAAACAAAATTATTAATCAATCTTTTTTCATGAATGGAACGAGCTAGATCCACGAGAATGAAGTCACCAAATTTATCGCATGGTACAACATATGAAAAGTGAACATGTTTATCAAAAGAGGATATTTTTTTTTTATTTTATATGAATTTTGATAATTTTTTTGAAAAATGTACAATATCTCGAGAACAATTCATGTTAGCGTTCTAACATTTATGTCAATCGTTTTCTAATGAAAAATTACATAAAAAATGTCTATTTGCATAACTTTATTAGATATTTTGATTTTTTGACGAATTTTTCAAAATTTCACTCAAAAATTAAGGGGGTTCTGAACATTCGATTGCGTATAAAAACAATAGGCTTCAAGTGTTTACGGATTGTGATTTTTGTACCAAATTTCGTTCGAATGGGTCCATTTGTTCGTCAGTTATCTTCTCCACAGGCTCATTGATACATACACACACACACACATACTTTCACACACACACGCACAACCGGCCACACATTTTGTTGCCATAAACCTTTGGGTTGGCCGTGTGGTCTGGGATTTCGACACACACGCACAGACATCACTTCAAAAATGTTTGATTCGTGATCAGGGATGCTTGAAACGTGCTCTCTCGTCGAAAACTCGAATTAGAATTTTCGACCCCGTCAAAATACTTTCCTTATACATTATTGTATATAAGGAAAGTAATAATATGACTTAAAAATAACATCGTGCATTTCATCAATCATCCTTGCCATGCTTTATCAGCAGAATTTCTTATATATTTCTGGAATTCGTTGTTTATTTGCTCAATTAAACTAATCTTAAATGAAAGGAATGAAAATTATTGAAGTCAGCAAAGTACTCATATAATGGAGACCATATTGGTTTTTATTAGTCTTTAAGTTTGAAAACAATATATTTCGGTTTGATTTGTTTCTACTTAATCATGAATCACGTCAGTCAAGTAACTGGTAGAATTATTCGATAAAAATTATTTCATTTTATGTTCCATCAATTCAGGAAATATAAAATAAAGCATATTTTTAATGCTTGAAAGATACGAATTTCTAAACATGATTGATCCAAAAGTATTGTAATTTAACATAAGCCGTACTTTCCTTGAATGTCAGTATTTATTTATACAGGGTGCTGCAGAAAGAACGTTCTGATTTGGCAGACGCGTTGCTTCGCTCATAGTAGAGGTACAGCAATGGGCATGGTCTCTTCTGACTTGTTTGCGCATGCCATTTTTAATTACCGTCATGGCTTGGAGCGGAATGCATCGTGCTTTTGTTGTTGAAGAGTTTGCTACGAACGGTGAATCTGTGATAACGACGCAACGGGCTTTCCGAATACGCTTTCAGCTCGGTCGTCATGATACGGTTCCGGCTGCACAAACAATTCGGCGTTAGGTTTCAAATTTTAGACGAACAAGTTTGGCTTTAAAAATAAAGAGTCCTGGCTGCCCTAGAAGCGTAACAAGACCGGAAGATGTGGCAGCTGCTGGAGATTCTATACAGCCGTCTCCTAAGCGATCTGCACGCAAACACGCAACTGCATTAAACATGATCCCATGTGATTTTTTTCAGTGGGGCTATCTCAAATCAAAAGTGTACCAACGCCGACCAGCAAATTTGCAAGCACTCAAGGCAGCAATTATGCAAGAAATCACTGCGATTCCGCGGGACATGGTCCGCAGATCACTGCAAAATTTCCGAAACAGACTTCAAAACTGCATCGACATTTACGGTCGCTGTTTACCTGGTGTACTCTTTAAAACTTAATAGATAACAATGGTATACTGTGTACTTCTCAAGAATAAAAGATTTCTTTCTCTATCTTACTTTATATTTTTTTTTATTGACGATCCAAATCAGTACGCTCTATTTGCCGCACGCTGTATAAGCATCAGTGAAGTGTGTCTATATGAATATCTCTCTCCAATGCATTAGCGTTGAAGATATATCGCTCCAATGCGTTAGATTCTCCAATGCATTAGAGTAACAAGAAGATATGGGCCATTTCCTCTAAACGGGTATTTTCATCTTTCCTGTTATAATACACTTTTTTCTATTCCTCAACCTGTTTTCTGCATTATATTTTAACATGAGTGGTTTAAACTAAAAACAAAAAAAAAATAGCAGCGATCATTTTGGGGAAATTAAATAGAGAATACAAATTTTTATTTTCAAGACAAGTAAATGACAGCATGCCAGGGGAATGGCACTCAATATAGGCAACTGCTTTGTTAGTACGTATATATACGTATATATCATTACAAAAATTAAAAAAAAATGGTTTGCTTCAAATGCAATCTTATATTTAGAACTAACTTCTTATTTGTTTTATCTTCTCAAAAGAAAATCTAATTTATATGTAATTCATCTGTTCTAAAGTCATTCCCTTGTCTACCAGGAAGATAGGTAAATGACGACAAGGGAATGACAAATCATATGATTTTACTTTCTGAGTATATGACTTTTATTTGCATTCAAGCCTGACTTGAAATTCAGTCTGCTACACTAACTAGGATCACACATATATTATTACTTTTTATATGTTATAATTAATATAAAATTATTTACTTTTTACTCTCCTTATATACAATAATGTATAAGGAAAGTATTGTGACGGGGTCGAAAATTCGAATTCGAGTTTTCGACGAAGAGCACGTTTCAAACATCCCTGATCACGAATCCAACATTTTTGAAGTGATGTCTGTGTGTGTTTGTGTGAAAGTATGTGTGTGTCAGTGAGTCTGTGGAGACGATAACTGACGAACGAATGGACCGATTCAAACCAAATTTGGTACAAAAATCACAATCTGTAAACACTGGAAGCCTATTGTTCTTATACGCAATCGAGTGTTCAGAACCCCCCAAATTTTTCAAGTGAAATATTGAAAAAATCGTCAAAAAATCAAAACCGCTAATAAAGTTGCGCAAATAGAGATTTCTTATGTAATTTTCGTTAGAAAACGATTGACATAAATTTTAGAATGATAACATGAATCGTTCTCGGGGTATTGCACATTTAAAAAAATATCAAAAAATCATATAAAATAAAAAATAAATATTACCTATTGAGAAACATGTTCATTTTTACTTTCCTTATATACATAATGTATAAGGAAAGTATTGTGACGGGGTCGAAAATTCGAATTCGAGTTTTCGACGGGAGAGCACGTTTCAAGCATCCCTGATCACGAATCAAACATTTTTGAAGTGATGTCTGTGTGTGTGTGAGTGTGTGAAAGTATGTGTGTGTGTGTGTGTGAAAGTATGTGTGTGTGTGTGTCAGTGAGTTTATGGAGACGATAACTGACGAACGAATGGACCGATTTGAACCAAATTTGGTACAAAAAACACAATCCGTAAACACTGGAAGCCTATTGTTTTTATATGTAATCGAATGTTCAGAACCCCCCTAAATTTTCGAATGAAATTTTGAAAAAATCGTCAAAAAATCAAAACCGCTAATAAAGTTACGCAAATAGACATTTCTTATGCAATTTTTCATTAGAAAACGATTGGCATAAATTTTAGAACGATAATATGAACCGTTCTCGAGATATTGTACATTTTTCAAAAAAATTATGAAAAAGTCGCATAAAAAAAAAATCCTATTGAGAAACATGTTCACTTTTCATATGTAATACCATGCGATAAATAGAGTGACATCATTCTCGTGGATCTAGCTCGTTCCATTCACGAAAAAATATACTTTGATTAATACTTTTGTATTTGAACGCCAATAGTCATTTATCTGTTGTAAGAATAACTTTTTTCTTAGTGCATAACGCTTGGCGAGATTTTTGCGACGAATTTGGCGGAATGTCGCCAACTTGGCGACTTTTTTGAAATGTTGCCAAATTAATGAAAATCTCGCCAAATGGATAAAAATGATGCTAAATCAATGAAAATGACGACTAATTGTCGAAAATTCAATATCTTGGAAAGAATATTAGTATCTACTATATGAAAATCCTATTTTTTTACTGTAAAAGTAGTAAATTCATTACATCATATAAGGAAAGTCATTTGTTGCCCACATCAGATTTTTCAAAAGTAATACCATGCGATAAATTGAGTGACATCATTCTCGTGGATCAAGCTCGTTCCATCCATGAAAAAGATACTTTGAGTAATATTGTATTTGAACGCCAATAGTCATTTAACTGCTGTAAGAGTAATATATTTCTCCGTCCATAATGCTTGGTGAGATTTTGGCGGCGAATTTGGTGGAATGTCACCAACTTGGCGACTTTTTTAAATGTTGCTAATATAACGAAAAACTCGCCAAATGGGTAAAAATGACGCTAAATAAATGAAAATGACGACTCATTGACGAAAATTGCAATCTATCAACGAATATCTTGGAAAAAATCAACGAATATCTCGGAAAGAATATGAATATCTACTATAAAAATAATCTATTTTTTTCTAAAAAAGTAGTAAATTCATTGCATTATATACGGAAATTCACGTGCATATTTTTTATTCTGAGAATAAAGAAAGACAGATGAATGAATAGGAATAAAAATGCTTACCCTAAATTGTTCAATTATATAATATTTCACTAGACAGAATGGTAGCTAGAACACAGTCGAAGTTTTAAAATGGCGAATACGGACTTTAATAAAAAAGAATAATACTTTTATTACTTTGTGTTGTCATCTATGTACAGAATGAGGTGTTAAAACTTAAAGAGAAGTAAGTGAATGAAAAAATATTTAGGGGACAATTATAAAAATATCTGATGTGGGCAGCACATGACTTTCCTTATAGAATGCAATGGATTTACAACTTTTACAGTAAAAAAATAGATTATTTATAGTAGACTAGCAGAGATTACCCGACGTTGTTCTGGATTTACCATGCAAAACTCATAAAAATGCATAAAAATTACACCGGAATATGTAGGGCCATGAATCTTATACATTGTTTTTTCACTGTGAAAGAAGTAAATTCATTGCACTATATAAGAAAAAAAAATCATCTCCATTATATAAGTCATAGCTGCTTCCGGCGTGCCTACGGCACGCCCTTCGCAGCTATGCTATCTGGGCGGGTTACCCTAGCGGGTAGACCTGGCGGGCAGCGTCTTGGAATGTGATTATTAGGTGTCCACAATTGATGTACAGTTATTATGTATAGTTTGAAATATGTACAGTTTGCAAGGAAAATATGTACAGTTTGAAAGGAAAATATTTACAGTTTGATAGGAAAATATGTACCGTTTGAAAGAAAAATATGTACAGTTTGAAAGAAAAACTAAAATTACTCTTAAACGCTAGGCAACAATGAAAATGTTAACAAATTAAATGACATTATCCTAATTTGCAAGGGCTTTCTAAATTCACTCCTACAAACTTAAGGGTTTGTCCTTGAACTTTGTTGATGGTCATGGCAAATGCCACTCTAACTGAGAACTGAACTCGTTTGAAGCTGAATGGTAGGTCGGTTGGTATCAACTATATGCGAGGTATGAGTACGCCCTCTCCTTTTACCTTTCACGTTAATACCGTGGCTTCGATGGCATTTGGTAAAATATTTTTGACACAGAGCCGTGTTCCATTACATAGTTTTGGTGGGTCCAGATTCCAAAGCATTATTGGTAATCCTTCCTTTAACTTCAAAATATCAGGAGGCATTCTGGGTGGCTCAAGGTATTAACAGAAATTCCAGCTGGTAATTTACGGCATCATCTGTGTCCTCTGCAGACTTAAACGACTTGTCATGATATAAAATGCCGATAATTATATAACCATTAATCCTCACAAAATGCCGATAATTAAATAACAATTTTAATTTCTTAATACATTTCGTTGTTGAGTAAACCTGTGAAAAATAAACCGTGGTCATAGGGTTTACATTTAAATTCATATTACATTTACCTGCGATATTTAAGTGACTAATACGTTCAATAAACTCCCACAAAATTCGTTAGGAATCGTGGAGTTAGACAGTAGAACCCCTAGTTTCGTTTTCCATTAATATCTCGCCAAACCTTAGTCTTAGAAACTCGAAACTTGGACTAAATTTATGGGAGGCTATTTCATAGCTACCCACAACATTTCATTACATTCGGTGCAGCTGTTTCTTCCGTGATGATGAGACAAAAGAAAGTTTCGTCTATCACTAATATATCGAGAACATCTGGTTGTAGAAACTCGGAACATTGGCTAAATTTTAAGTGAGATCATTTCAAGACTGCCTTCCAATTTTCATCAAATTCGGTTCAGCCGTTCTCCCGTGATGTTGGATCATACATACAATATACCTTTCTTCTTTACATATAATATACTTATATTTTTCCAAGATATTGAATTTTTATCTATTAATCGTCATTTTTATTGATATAGTGTCATTTTTATCCATTTGGTGATAATTTCGTTAATTTGGCAGCATTTAAAAAAGTCGCCAAGTTGGCAACATTAGGCCAAATTCATCACCGGAATCTCGCCAAGCGTTATAGATGGAGAAATAAGTTATTCTAATGGCAGGTAAATGACTATTAGCGTTCAAATACAAAGTCATTACTCAAAGTATCTTTTCTCATGAATGGAACAAGCTAGATCCACGAGAATGATGTCACCCAATTTATCGCACGATATTACATATGAAAAGTGAACATGTTTCTCCACAGTTAATATATTTTTTTAATTTATGCGATTTTTTGATAAATTTATTTGATAAATGTACAATATCTCAAGAACGGTTTATGCTAGCGTTCTAAAGTTTATGTCAATAGTTTTCTAAGGAAAAATTACATAAGATATGTTTATTTGAGTAATTTTATTGAAGGTTCTGATTTATTGATGATTTTTTTCAAAATGCCATTCAACAATTTAGGAGGGTTCTCAACATTCGATTGTATATAAAAACAATAGCCTTCCAGTATTCACGGATTGTAATTTTTGTAACAACTTTCATTCGAATCGCTTCATTCTTTCGTGAGAGACACACACAGGCACAGATATCACCTAAAAATGTTCGATTCGTGATCAGGGATTCTTGAAACGTGCTCTCTCGTCGAAAACTCGAATTTGAATTTTCGACCCCGTCACAATACTTTCCTTATACATTATATTATGTATATAAGGAGAATAAAATCAAGTTAAAATATTGCTGTAATGCATAGCGTCCAAACATATAATGTAATGCTTCCAAACATATATCTTACCCTAAAGTGTAAGGTATATGTTTGGACGACCAGGACAGGAATACCCACATGAACCGTACCCTCATTTCTCTACCACCAACCTCTCGGAAGGACTTCAGTATACACATATTTAATGTGCCCGTACTCCGCAGGAACACGGGTGCAAATTGGACATATACGAAATCGAAATCGGGCCAGCCGATTCTTATCCTAGTGCCTTAATTACTGGGCTATCCGGCAAGTCCTGAGTTGATTGATAAAATACACTTCTATGGCAGAGCTACAAACTCTATTACGCTATTAAGAGTTGGCCCCTACGGTATAAGAGGGTCATTTATCAATCGTCGCAGATCTGCAATCAACAAGCTTGTGAGTTCATAATGCCGAAAAGATCCATTATTTTTATAGTCTAATCTACTTTTTGTATTTTGTGATTTATGGAAATTGAAGTAAATAATGTAGATTAAATTGAGGGGAAATATATTGTATTAAAACAAAAATATATATGTGTTTACAGAGTGTCAATGGTTTTTGAAAATATAATTAACGGAATACCTTAATTTTTATTAACAATGACATTTTGTTTCATCATCTGCAAACTCACCTTATTAAAAATATACGTTCAATTTGATAATTTACATTTATGTTCTATTTTAGAAAGATATTTCGATATTTTACCTTCCATATTTAAATTTTTAATAAATCTGATACACAATTATTCACTAAAACAAATAGTAGGACTGACACAATAAACATTTCGGCTTAAGGTAGGATTTTAAAAATTTTGATTGAGAAAATAATTAATATTTTAGTAATCAAGAAATTTAACATGAATTAAAAGTAAATTCGTATGAATATATATTTTCCATATTAATGTGCCTGTATAATAGTGGTTTTCATAAAATCTGTGTTTAAACGGTTTACCAATTTTCTTGTCAGACGATATCGATAACATTTCATTAGAGGTTTGTTTGCTTTGGCAAATTAAACTAATCATTAAAGTGACAAAAATAAATTTTATAAGATAAATTGTACTGTTAAAATGAGATTTATAATTTCCCTATTATACCTAATATTTGCATAGAAAAAGTAATATAATGTGGTCAAAAATCAGTCTCTTAGATTTTGGATTTAATATCTACATATTGCGAGAGCTTTCCTCGATACGATGCAGTCATTTCTTTAAAAAAAATATTATAAAAATTGCTAAAGTGTTTCAAAAATGGCAATGATATGTGCATTTTAGCTAAATGTGTATGATTTTGTTCATAGAGTATATTAAATGTTTCGTTTATTCTGATATTTTTCACATGTTTGATCAAAAGAGGAGAAAAGTCCCCAGAAGGAAAATGCTCGTCATATTTAATTTAATTACCATATCGCCAGGTCAGTGAATATTTCAACCAGAAATATATAGATATCATTATAAGTATATATATCGCAAGTTGTTTAAGGTATTAGAACATTTTCTGCTCCCTTATATCTCGAAAGAATCAAAATAAAAATGAATCCATTTTAGTAGCTTTATTTTTCAAATTTTACAAGAGTTTTTTTTTTTTTTAATAAGTATCATGAGTCATAATGATTAAAATTACAGCGTTTTACACATCATTTTTAAGGGATTGAAAAATTTTTATGCTGCCATGTATAGAATTATAAAATTTCAAATATATTTCGCGGATTTTGCTCGAATTAAAAAAAAATCTGTCTAGATCTAGATTTTATATAACAATGCCGGATAAAAATTTTGTGAAAATCCATTATATTCGAGGAGGCTATCGTGTATACAATGAAGCAGCTACAGACAAACAGACGAACATTACTTCACAATAAGTAAAAACTTATTTAGGAGGTCGTAAAACATACATTGGTCGTAAAACATACTAAAATTTTCTTGAAAACCATACAGTAACAAGCTAATAAAATGGATTCTGGTATGAGAAACACAATCCAGAATGTATCACGTGACCTTCACTTTATTTTGATGCCGATTAGATTTTGGTACACATTGTTGACATTTTCTTTTATGGCCCTAAATATCCATTAAAAACGAAAAACTTGAAAAAAAAAGAATAATATACTAAATTATATTTGTATAAATTGTTAAACTGTGTGGAATGATAAAATAATGGATTAATACTGTGATAAAATGAACACACCCACTCCTAATATACATCAAAACACTATCTGTTTGAATTATCCGTTATCAATTTTAAAGTGTTCGCGACCAAAAAAATCTAATGTGGGCTGTACATGACTTTTCTTATATAATGAAATAAATTTACTTCTTTAACGGCTTATAAGGGATGAAAAGATCCACGGCATACTGTTTGTAACGTTAAATTGTACATTTTGCTTGACAAATTGTACATCCGGATGATAACATCCAAAACTATTTTGTACTTAATTAACTTATATTTTACGCAACTTTAAATTAACAATTATCAATATCGATAGTATCCTCAATAAGCAATATAGTACATATATTACATATTTTAATAATAAATTCATCAGTTAGGCGTCATTTTCATTAACTTGGAGTCATTTTTGCAATTTTCACGATATTCTCCTCAATGTGGGGCCAAATATCGCCAAGTTGGTGACATTTAGAAGGGCATTTCTTGTATAATAAAAGGTATTCCCATTATATGACGGAAGAAAAAATTTGCAAAATATTGCATTTTATTTGGCGTCATCTTTATAAATTTGGCGACATATTTTTCATTTTATAACATTTTATCCATTTGACAACAGTTTCGTCAATTTGGCAATATTTAAAAACGTCGCTAAGTTGACAATATGCGGCCAAAATTCGTCAACAGAATTTTGCCAAGCGTTATGGATGGAGTTTTATATTATTTCCAAAATATTAAATTTTAATGTATTAGTTGTCATTTCCATTAATTTAATGTCAATCTCATCAATTTTACGATATTATTATCAATTTGGGGATATTTTCATTAATTTGGCGACATTTAAAAACTCGCTAAGTTGGCGAGATCCTGCTAAGTTCGTTGTTAAAATGTCGCTAAGTATTGTGGTCAGAGAAATAGGTTATTGTTATAGCAGATAAACTACTAATGACATCCAAATACAAAACTATTGCCCAAAGTATCTTCTTTTATAGTAGATTATTATTCTTTCCAAGATATTGAATTTTCATCAATTAGTCTCCAATTTTTTTTGATTTAGCAACAATTTTAGAAATTTAGTGACATTCTTAACAATTTGGCGATATGATTGTCAATTTGGCAACATTTAAAAACTCTCCAAGTTGGCGACATTCCGAGAAATTCGCTGTCAAAATTTTGCCAAGCATTGTTTATGGAGAAATAGGTTAGTATTATAGTAGATAAACGATTAATGGCGTCAAATTACAAAGCTATTACCAGAGCTGTCTTCTCTCGTGAATGGAACGAGCTATATCTAGGAGAATGGTGATAATAAATTCATTGCATAATCTTTCAAATGAAAAGTAAATAAATTCAGAATTGTTATTTTTTTTAATTTTATGATTTTTTTTTAAATATACTTAAAAAATGTGCAATATCTCGAGAACGGGTGGTGCTAGAATTCTAAAATTTAAGGCAAAATTTTTCTAATGATAAATTACATATGAAATGATTATTTGCATAACTTGAATTTTAGTCTTTTGGTGATTTTTTCAAGATTCCATTTCAAAATTTAGGAGCGTTCTGAACATTCGATTGTGAATAAAAACAATAGGCTTCCAGTATTCCCTGATTGCGATTTTTGTACCAATTGTTGTCTGGGGTACTTGAGTCGTTGATGAGATATCGTCTCCATAGACTCACTGGCACACACTCACACACAAACATCAACTCAAAAACGTATGATTCGTATTCAGAGATGCTTAAAATGCGATCTCCTGTCGAAAACTCGAATTCGAATTTTCAACCTCGTCACAATACTTTCCTTATACATTATATTATGTATATAAAGAATGTAATAGCTCAAGAATACAAATATAAGATTATAATGTCAAATATTGCAAATTCGATTATATTGTAAATACTCACTCGTTTTAAATGTAATTAAAAAAATCTGATGTGGGCAACACATGACTTTCCTTATATAATGCAATGAATTTATTACTTTTACAGTTAAAAAAATGTTATTCCTATAGTAGATACTTATATTCTTTCCAAGATATTGAATTTTCTTCAATTAGTCTTCATTTTCATTGATTTAGCGTCATTTGCATCCATTTGGCGAGATTTTTGTTAATTAGGCAACAATTGAAAATATCACCAAGTTGGCGACAATCCACCAAATTAGTTGCCAAAATCTCACCAAGCGTTATGGACGAAGAAATAAGTTAATCTTACAGCAGATAAATGACTGTTGGCGTTCAAATACAAAAGTATTACCCAAAGTACCTATTTTCCAGAATGGAACGAGCTAGTTCTACGAGAATGATGTCACCAAATTTATCGCATGGTATCACATATGGAAAGTGAACATGTTTCTCAATAGGAAATATTTTTTTTTTATTTTATATGACTTTTTGATAATTTTTTTGAAAAATGTGTAATATCTCGAGAACTGTTCACGTTAGCGTTCTAAAATTTATGTCAATCGTTTTCTATTGAAAAATTACATAAGAAATGTCTATTTGCGTAACTTTATCAGCGGTTTTGATTTTTTGACGATTTTTTTCAAATTTTACTCGCACATTTTGGGGGGGGGGGGTTGTTCATTCGATTGCGAATAAAAACAACAGCCTTCCAGTGTTTATGGATTGTGAGTTTTGTACCAAATTTCGTTCGAATCAGTCCATTGGTTCGTTAGTTATCGTCTCCACAGACTCACTGACACACACACACACATACTTTCACACACACACACACACAGTCATCACTTCAAAAATGTTTGATTCGTGATCAGGGATGCTTGAAACGTGCTCTCCCTTCGAAAACTCGAATTCGAATTTTCGACCCCGTCACAATACTTTCCTTATACATTATGTATATAAGGAAAGTAAAAATACATTTCATATATATAAATATATTTAATAAAATATAAAATTCTAAATCCACAGTTCTAAAGAATGCCATGTGCTACCTATATTACAATATTGTTATTATTTATTTTTTTACTTTCCTTGCAACACATGTTAATGTATAAGGAAAGTATTGGAATCGAACCGTAAATCGCAACTTGAGTTTTCGACAGATCGACACGTTTTGTGACCTTTAGAACACGAAAATTTTATTTTTAGCGTGATGTCTGTATGTGTGTCTGTGTGTGTCTGTGTGTGTATGTCTGTTTGGGCAATGCATGTATCCACTCTATCTTAAAAACAATTGGTAAGTCACTTGCAGCAATAAAAATGGGAAGATATATCACTTAATAAATTGTATATTAATGGTTATGTTTAGGAACTATACATTTTAATTTCCCTGCAATAAGTGGTAATGTATAGGGAAAGTATTGGAATCGTGCTGAAAATTGTAACTTGAGTTTTCGATGGATCTACACGTTTTAGGACTTCTAGAACACGAAAGATACTATTTTTACTTTCCTTATATACATAATGTATAAGGAAAGTATTGTGACGGGGTCGAAAATTCGAATTCGAGTTTTCGACGGGAGAGCACGTTTCAAGCATCCCTGATCACGAATCAAACATTTTTGAAGTGATGTCTGTGTGTGTGTGTGTGTGTGTGTGTGTGTGTGTGTGTGTGTGTGTGTGTGTGTGTGTGTGTGTGAAAGTATGTGTGTATGTGTGTGTGTGTGTCAGTGAGTCTGTGGAGACGATAACTGACGAACGAATGGACCGATTCGAACCAAATTTGGTACAAAAATCACAATCCGTAAACACTGGAAGCCTATTGTTTTTATACGCAATCGAATGTTCAGAACCCCCCTAAATTTTCGAATGAAATTTTGAAAAAATCGTCAAAAAATTAAAACCACTAATAAAGTTACGCAAATAGACATTTCTTATGTAATTTTTCATTAGAAAACGATTGACATAAATTTTAGAACGCTAACGTGAACCGTTCTCGAGATATTGTACATTTTTTAAAAAAATTATCAAAAAGTCATATAAAATAAAAGGAAAAATATTTCCTATTGAGAAACATGTTTACTTTTCATATGTAATACCATGCGATAAATTGAGTGACATCCTTCTCGTGGATCTAGCTCGTTCCATTCTTGAAAAAAGATACTTTGAATAATACTTTTGTATTTGAACGCCAATAGTCATTTATCTGCTTTAAGAAAAACTTATTTCTTAGTGCATAACGCTTGGCGAGATTTTGGCGACGAATTTAGCGGAATGTCGCCAACTTGGCGACTTTTTTGAAATGTTGCCAAATTAACGAAAATCTCGCCAATTGGATAAAAATGACACTAAATCAATGAAAATGACGACTAATTGTCGAAAATTCTATATCTTGGAAAGAATATTAGTATCTACTACATGAAAATCCTATTTTTTTACTGTAAAAGTAGTAAGTTCATTACATTATATAAGGAAAGTCATGTGTTGCCCACATCAGATTTTTAGCTTAACCTCCGTGTGACTGTCTGTTTGTACAGTGTATGTATCCTCTCTCTCTCTCCCTCTCTCTAACTCAAAAACTAATTGACCAAATTTCGTAAAAATTTGGTAAGTTATTTGTAGATGACTGTGGGGCCGATTAGATTTTGGTACGATTCGGGATAAAGGAAACCGCCTATTTTTCCGAATTGGCCCGCAAAAATCGTAAGTATCCACTCTAGCTAAAAACCTACTTTACCAAATTTCACAAAATTCGGAAGATAAGGTTTTATAGGTTACCTTGGATTTGTTTAGATTTTGGTACAAAAATAATTAAAATCTAAGACATAACTACGTATGCTCAAATGTATCAATTAAAAATTCCTTTCTTAAATAATTGTTGACGATAAAAATAATAAAATCAACCTCATTACTCTAGCATTTGCCGTTCTAAAGATATTTCACTTTTATTTCGCATTTTTGTTGCACCGCCTTTTAATATGCATGCAGTCATCAAATAAAAACGGAAATTTTATTAAAAGTGCACAGTGTAATTTCAAAGTATTCGGTTTTATTTTTTTTTTGTGCAATAAAACTCGATATAAGGAATTACTGAAGAAATGATGAAAACTGGATTTTGGTCTATAGAGAAAATCATTTGCTGCCCACGTCATATTTTAATTTAAATTAAAAAAAAATGTAATTAAATATTGTTCATTCTTTATTTAGTTTATTCGAATTTCTTTATATGTCCAGTAAATGGTAAAATTTGTTATTAAACTTTCATCAAAAAATGTTTTGCGTGCAATAAAACTCAGTATTGACATATATTTTAACGCATTATTTATTCTGAAAGAATAAATTTTATATTTCCTATAAACTAGCACACATTTCGAATCATTTTTATTTACATTTCAAATCGGATTGAGTTCATTCTTTCTTATTGCGACTATTGCCAGCATTCGTCAGTTTTAAAACAGACACCTCTAACTAATCATATTAATTTTAAAAACTCTTTTCATTAAGATCCAAATTATGGTTGGACGCATACTCCGTTATATTTCGTGTTTCTTCCTTTTAAAAATGGATTGATGATCAGTTAGCATTTTATTTTCCCTTAAAAGCAAACACATAATATATTTTAAACTAAATTTAAAACAGGCAGATACGTTTGCAAATTTATTTTATGTCTAATATGTCATTTCCAAATGTTCAAGTTCGCGACAATTTAAAATTTGTTTGGGTTCAAATAATTCCCAAATTTTTTACTTACTCTTCAGAGAGATAGAATATTTTTACCTTCTCATACATTCAATAAAGGTTTTGTGAAAGTTTTTGAAGTAGATATTTTGATATCAATATATGTTTTAAGACCTCCTGAACACGATTTGGCTATTTTTGGAGTAACGTCCGTCTGTCTGTCTGTCTGAGATCTATTTCTTGTATATACAATAACGGCCACACATATTAATGCATTTTCAAGAAAATTTATATCCGGCTTTGTTATCGAAAACTCTAGAGCAAGATCGAGTTTTCTTTAAAATACAAACGAAAACGTTTTATATTTTTTTAACATAGCTGCATAGGACAAAATTTGACTTAATAATTCATAAAAGAGTTTATTTATGGCTCACTGATCACGATATTTAATAATTATAATTATTGATGTGAAAAAAAGGCGCGATACAATTTTTTGCCTGTGACGTCATTAGCTCCCCACGAGGGAGCAATATTTTCCCTTTAGGGTACATTGTCAAGTATGGTATTATTCAAAGGATTTTTTCAAGCCCTTTAGAGTGAAGGGTAACAAGCTATAATTTTAATCATTTGAAACCTTGTTACCGATTTTTCAATTTTTTTGCAAAATTTGGAAAAAAATTAAGTTACTAAAAATGTAGCCTGGTGTGAGGAAGTCGAGCTGATCCACACTCCAGTTCAATCACCCACTCCTATACTTCAATAAACTATTCAATTAAATCATCTGTTATTTTGATTTTTATTCTTCACGATCAAAAAATAGCTGAACAACACAAATATACGATTATAATCTTCGATAATTACAAATTCGATTATATTGTAAATACTCACTCTTTTTAAATGCCATTTGAAACAAAAAATATATTTGATTTATATAAATATATATAATAAAATAAAATCTGATGTGGTCAACACATAACTTTCCTTATATAATGCAACGAATTTACTACTTTTACCGTTAAAAAATTGAGTTTTTTTATAGTAGATATTTATATTCTTTCCAAGATATTGAATTTTCTTCAATTATTCGTCATTTTCAATGATTTAGTGTCATTTTTATCCATTTGGCGAGATTTTCGTTAATTTGGCAACATTAAAAAAGTCGCCAAGTTGGCAACATTCCACCAAATTCGGCGTCAAAATCTCGCCAAGCGTTATGGACGGAGAAATAAGTTATTATTATAGCAGATAAATAACTATTGGCGTTCAAATACAAAGGTGTTATTCAATGCATCTTTCTCATGAATAGAACAAGCTAGATCCACGAGAATGATGTCACCCAATTTATCCCATGATATTACTTATGAAAAGTGAACATGTTTCTCAACAGTTAATATATATATATATATTTTTAATTTATGGGATTTTTTGATAAATATATTTAAAAAATGTGCAACATCTCGAGAACGGTTCATGCTAGCGTTATAAAGTTTATGACAATCGTTTTCTAAGAAAGAATTACATAAGAAATGGCTATTTGAGTAACTTTATTAAAAGTTTTGATTTTTTGATGTTTTTTTTTAATTTCACTCGAAAATTTAGGAGGATTCTGAACATTCGATTACGTTTAAAAACAATAGGCTTTCCGTATTCACGGATTCTGATTATTGTACCAAATTTCACTCGAAACGCTCTATTTGTTTGTGAGATATCGTCTCCACAGACTCACTGACACACACACACACACAGACATCACCTCAAAAATGTTTGATTCGTGATCAGGGATGCTCGAAACGTGCTCTCCCGTCGAAAACCCGAATTCGAATTTTCGACCCCGTCACAATACTTTCCTTATACATTATGTATATAAGGAAAGTAACAAGAAGGGAATTAACTTCTCTAAAGAATGTGTACTACCTGCATCACAAATATACTACCTACATCACAAATTTTATTAATATTATTTTTTAAATATAGTGAAAATGTATTTAAGTATTGCTCGTGTTTTATTTCGTTTGTTCAAATTTCTTCATATGTCCAGGAAATGGTAAAATGTGTTATTAAACTTTCATCTAGAAATGTTTTGCATGCAACAAAACTGAATATTAACATATATTTTAACGCATTATTTTATCTGTCAAAAGAAATTTTAATTTCCTATAAACTGTGAGTTTCTATTTACATTTCGAATTTGATTATGTTCATTCCTTCTTATTGCGACAACTAAGACTTTCAATTGTTTTAAAACTAACACATCTAACTATTTACATTGATTCAAAAATGATTTTCAGTAAGATTTAAATAATAGTTGAGTGCATTCTCCTTTATATTCCATGCTTTTTAAAAATGGATTTTTGTTAATTTATCATTTTATTTCCCTTTTATGTAAACACCTAAAGCATTTTAGATAAGTTTTAAGACAGGAAGATACATTTGAATATTTATTTTAAGTCTAATAATTTAGTTGCAAATGTTAAAGTTCATGACAATTTATAATTTGTTTGGGTTCAATTAATTCCCAAAATTCTACTTTCGCTTCAATATAATATATTTTTACTTTGTCATACTATATACCTTGAGTATAGAAAATGTATTGTTGTTGCAAAAATT
The DNA here is from genome assembly GCA_951213105.1 of Amaurobius ferox. Lineage (NCBI taxonomy): Eukaryota > Metazoa > Arthropoda > Arachnida > Araneae > Amaurobiidae > Amaurobius > Amaurobius ferox. The sequence continues at coordinate 38,175,968 of OX578143.1, forward strand.
TTTGAATTTGAGATTTTGATTATATATTTTAGGACCTCCTGAACACATATTGACTATTTTTGAAGAGATTCCCTTCTGTCTATCTGCCTGTATACCTGTGAACGATTTCTTGTCAGCCGCGAGTTGCCAAAAATTTTAAAGGATTTCACGAAACTCTGTATTCGAGTTTGTAATAAAAATATCTATATTTTTTTATTCAAACGAAAACACAGAAATTTTATATATCTTTAATATTTCATAGGACAAAATATAATTTTTTTTGAAATGTGATTCATCTAATATCAATTCTTTTATATCAACATTTTTGAACAGTCAAGTAAATATTTAAATTCTCAAGTTTTGAATACTTAAACAGCTACTGTAATACGTAATTAAAAGTATACGATTTAAAGAGTTATTAAATATAATATCTGTATTATAATGATTATCGTCTAAAACTTCTCTCTCTCTCTCTCTCTCTCTCTCTCTCCTCTCTCCTCTCTCTCTCCTCTCTCTCTCTCTCTCTCTCTCTCTCTCTCTCTCTCTCTCTCTCTCTCTCTCACTGCCCTATTATACTAATATTGAAAATAAACCTTCGTGAAAATTTTGTTTTTAATTTCTCTTTAATACATGGCAATTATAGGGAAAGTATAGGAATCATGCCAAAAATCGCATCTCGAGTTTTCGACGACCCTACACGTTTTGGGACCTACTGAAAATGTAATTATTAAGAGCATCACATTAGCGGCATTTATGACAGGATATAACATATAAAGCGGATAAAATAAAAACAAATAACGGCAGAGCATTTAGCGCCAAATCTACAAATGGATAGAAAGTTTTATGACAATATACATGTTTATGAACGCTGCAACTGTGCAGTTAAAGTATTTCCCGTAAATATTAAAATGATGGCATCTCAAAACATCTGTGATGGTGTAGAGAATTATCATATTTTTGTATTAAACCTTGTGTGCAGTAAAACTCACCATTTTCAAATAGTTTGATTTTATCACATGGCCCCATAATAATTGTTTTCAACAGGAAAACGTTGTCCTTTGGTTAGTCTGGCTTTAAATATAAACGGGTTTTTTCTTCTTTATTGCTTACCAGTGTTGGGGCTGATATGCTATAACAAAACTGAAAATGTTCAACCAATAACGGTGTCCTTTTCAAACCTTGTAGTACGATTCTTTAATACAATGTTGAATGATCAGCTGGGCAACCAACAAAAATTTGTCGGTGTGACGTCGTTGAGTTTAGCATTTTGCCATTTGTGACGCCATGACCAGAGACTTTGAGAGTTGTTGCCAGAATATAGTAAGTTTTCGCTTTATTACAAACAATTGCTTGTCAATTTTTAAATGGCAATATCCAGACGTAAACAACTTGCTCAGATATTATTAATTGTGCTGTGCACACCTTTCTTAGTGACGTCACGCGAGATTTAGTGACATCGTTGAAGTAGAATGAAAATTTCAGTTAACAAGTAGTCCGAGAACAAAATGCACGCGGTTTCTAGTCTTGTAACATCACATGCGCAGAGTCAGATAAAAAAATTTCAGTCGTGCCCGGGACAAGAACCCTTTGCTTTGTATTTCATCGATCTATATAATAATTTATCCTATAGCAAAGCTGCAATCGATATGATGTTGGCAATAGAATTTGTCGCTCTGCTATAGGAGCGCCCTCAATCGATCAACACGGAATTAAGAACGACATCTTGAAATACAACCACTGGTTACAAAAAAAAAATCGTTCAAACTGCTATATCTTTTAATTAAGTTTGTTAGCATATATTCTTCACAGTATATGATTTTGTTAAATAGAAAACTCGATATTTTAAATAGTTATCCCCACTTTTGTTTATATGATAGATAATATGGCGTATGTCATAATTTGTAACTATACCATAACTACTGTTTCATCATTTATAATTCTTTGAATTGAAGCCAACACTAGCATAAGGTTACACATTAATTTATTTTCTGTAAGCGCATTTCTGTAATTTCATTATGTAGTCCCATTTTCATTTTATTATAAAAAATATTTATTGCATGAAAATATGGATGTGAATTTTTTCATTTCTGTGTGTATTTAGAAACTTATGCTACGACAGAAATTTCGATTTTGTACCGAAAGCTAATCAATAGTCACAATCCAGCAAATGCTTAATTAGAAAAATCAGACGAGTAAAAAAATCGTCCAAACTGCTATATTTTAAAATAACAGTTTCGATAGCAATAAAATGTAAATTAAATAAGTATCAACTGTTTTTGAAAGGCAAAAGACTGCTATTTACGATAAGGTGACATAACCGTCACTCCGGCAAAGACGCGAAAATAGTGTCAGTAAAAAATTGTTCATAGGGTTTACTCGAAGAAAAGAACGCCAAATGCCTAATGAAAAGCTATAAAATTGATACAAAATTGACAGAAATGAAAGATACAGTGTCAACTGTCAGCAGAAGAATAAAATCACAGGCAATAAAATCACAGCAATTATAGTGAAAAGAAACTGTGAATAAACAAGACTACGATATCAATTATAATAAAAAAAAGAAATTGATATGAGCAGATAATCTACACCCAACGCGGCAACCTGGGGGTTTATGCCGTTTGCAAGGGAGGGAGGAAAATAGTTGTTATCCGCCACCACGATCAGGAGAGCAAGGGTCAGCGGAACCATTCACTGGGCAGGGCGAAAGCAACCCACCAAGACTCGACCCCAGTCGCCCAAAGGACTGGAGAAAGGTCATGAAGGGTCTGTTCCTCTCCGCTACTTGGAAGCGCTTCAGGACCTAAAGCACGTTAGCTCCCGGTCCCTACACAGATTGATTTATCCCACAGGTAAAAGGAAGAACCTGATATGGGCA